>JANSVA010000002.1:28430193-28447089 GCA_025504915.1 Erythroxylum reticulatum | reverse complement strand
GTCCTTTTTGAAACAATCTTTAAATGACCTTGATTCGATATTTGTAGTAAGAGTTATGCCCTTTTTATCAATATAGGTCGGAAGAAGAAAAGCAGGAAGGGAGAAGTCGCGCGACTCTCCCGATTTGCACGCAAGTTACGATCGCGACATTCTGACCGCGTGCGCAGGCGACCTGCAGGTCTCCCCCCAACCTAAACAGATTCCACTCTTTTGGATATAACTTTGTCATCCGACCTCCAAATGACCTGTTTTTAAACCAATGGATTCCTAACATATTTCCTTATCTCTCCATGAAAATTTATAACGTTGGTATTGATTCGAAAAAGATTGATCGAACCAAAGTAAGGGCATCAGTTAGAAGAGCATGAACTGGATATTTCACTAAACATACTTCGGTGTTTGGATGATATCTTGACTTATAGAGTTCCAAATGAGATGATTATTATTTCTAAATAAACTAGAGATATAGAGCTACAAATCCTTTGGGGAAATTAAATTTTAATTCAATATTTAAGACTTTCAATTTCTAGATAGAAGTTGAGTATAGTGTACTATTTCAATTTAATAATAGTCTGAAAATGTTTAGGCTATAACTTTTAGATTTCTAAACCAAATTGAACACTTTTGGTGTCATTAGTAAGATAAGATAATGGGGAACAAATGTTCTGAAGAAGTCAAATTGAAATTTCAATTGGAGGTTTCCTAAAAGAGTTTGTTTTTTATGTTTGACTGGTATGGACACACTACCCTTGTAGCATGCACGTTCGAATGTCATTTAGGACGTCAGGCTCGTGACTTGGGATGGCAGAATCCCATCATTTAATGAGTAGCAAAATACTACTTTAGTACAAGAATAGTTCAGATTTGGGGCCCAACACTCATGGTATTAGAGAATGTAGATGAACCGATGTTAGCTAAGGAGGTTCATTGAAACAACTCTACAAGATAATATGCATGCTCAAGTCTTATGATATTCCACAAGAGTTGGGCTCCGAAAATAGGGTCCATCATATTATGGTATCAGAGCACTAGGTTTAGTATCTTACATACGCATTTTTGGAAATATGTATCAAGTGACATGTATTTTGACATGTCTTAGCATGCAGTAGCGACTGATCCTTAGTCTAAGACGCATGTTTATGAGTTACACGCATGAGTACTTGTTAAGAGTTTGACCTGATAGAATTAGTGAGAAAAATGATGCTCTTCCATGATATAAGAAAATAAAAGTTGTGGATAATTAGAAATGAGAAACAGTACATAGGAAAATATGACAGAAGATGATTCAATGTATTTGTACTAGAGGATGCATTGTTGAATATGACATTAATATTGTACTGTGAAGGTATACCCTTGAATGTGATATGTATGTGAACATATTATCATAAATTGTTTGAGGAAAATAGGGAGACAAGTAGAAATGATGAGATTAAAGTGTATAAGTAAAATGAAAGGAAAACATAAATTGTTATGATCTTAAGAAGATGAAATTGGAATTTAAATGGTTGTTTGATTAATGTGACAAGAGTTACGATCCACCATAAGAATATATTAGTGGAATTGAGAATAGAATTTCATTATGATTATGCATCTATAATTTTGAATTGATTGAGAATATACGTATGTAAGATGTAATGAAGGATAATTGGAAGACAAGATGAATGATAGCGACATATGTACAAGTTCGAAAGGTTAAGTTAAATTGTTATTGTAAGTACCTATCTGATAATGGGATCATCAAAACAAGTGAGTATTGAGCATATATGTATTATATATGTAGAGATGATATAGGAAACAATATATGACTTATTGGATATTTGTTAGTCATAGCTCTCATAGTTTAAAGTCTAAGAGGAACTAGAGTAATACATGAAAGTGCTTATAATGATCAATCGGGGATAGATTAAGATTGTTGATGGTGTTACAATGAGTAATGAATTCAAAGATAAAGAGAAAAATCGTCTAGGATCAATGGAGATCAAAGTATCAATTGTGTAAAAATAAATTTGTGAATAGTTGGAGATAAATATGTGGACAAAATGGGATGACTTTGATGATACACACCTAAGCATATGTGATAGTAATTATGCTTGCTACTTCATTAAGTTTTGGTAATTATAATGTTATAACCCTTTAGGAACGATAGAAATTGGTCTTCCTGAGATATTAAGGATGGTTGATAATGCGAAGATGAAAACAATTGATTGATAAACATTACATGAGCAGTATAGATGATAGTAGGAAGAAATCTTCTTTCAAAGAAGAATTCCATTGAATTAGGTTAAGTAGATCAGACAGTTTATATTTAATGAAAGAACAAATAGGAAATGAATACGTAATGATTCAAAAGTAAATATTAGAGTCATATCTCTAGCAGAGACTCAAGCAAAAGAGGTAGAATATAATACTGTATTTTTGTTTGATGTAAAGTATCCAACTATGTGATTGGATTCTTGAATTTGAGGTGACATTATTGTTAATATGAGGAGATCAGTCAGATAAGAATTTCGAGGAATAAATTTTTTTAAGAGGGGGGGAAATATTGACCCTCAAATTTTTGTCTTGTTGAATTAAGCATGATTTAAATAATTTTTGAGGTTTTGATAGATTAAAATTTTGGCGTTAATTATTATGTTAATGTTAGTGGATTTCATTATATGGTTTAATTGAATTAAAGTAGTAAGAGTATATATATATAAGGGCATTTTTGGAAGATCACTTAAGTTGGAAAGTCTTAAGGCATTGAAGAAAGGGCAAATTGGACATTTCTCAACCGTTAAGGGCATAATTGAAATAAGAAGTGTTGTCTTGCTTTTAAGGAAGAAGCAAAAATATGAATTGAGGGAGACAAGAGAGAGAAACAATAATAGAAGAGAGGAGAAGAGAGTTTTGGTGGAGAAGAGAGAAAATAAGCTAGGTTCTAATTTTTCTTAATCTTCAAGAGAGACTTTGTGGTTATTGAAGAAGAGAAAAAGGTAGAAGAAGAGAAGAGCTTTCATTAGAGCTAAGAAACTCTTTATTTTTGTGAAAATTCAAGGTAAGGTTAAACATAATCTTTTTTATTTTTGAAAGGATTTTAGTTTATAAAGCTTAAGAAATGTATGGGTTTAAGCTTTCTAGGATCAATTTTATGAATATGTTTCTTTGGGTTCTCAATTGATATTCCTGTTGAATGGGAATTTTGCCTTGAGGAAGAAAATCAAGAGAGGTAAGAGGAGCAAGGGGAGAGACATTTCTGAGCAAAGTTTTAAGCAAGGAAATCAAGGTAGGTTTCATGTTTATAATTGAGTAATGAGCCATTAATGTTTTTTCCAAATCAAGAAATTAAAATGATTTCAATTACTTCATAAATGTTGCTTTTATTGCTTTGAATGATTTGTGAAATTGCTACATGTTTTGGTGTATGAAATTTGATGATGAATTGTGATATGGAAATGATTTTTGAAATGACTTTATGTTTATGAAATTAAGTTTTAGAAATGTGCCATTTTAGGCAATATATTTACAAAATGTGCAATGCATGATTATGTAGGGTTGTGGTGGTCCTATAAGTTAAGTCAAGTGCACTTTGACAAAAAGGCTTCTTCGGCTTGCCTGCTAGTGACATGGAGCTCCTTCATGGACTCCCCTGAGTTCATTGCTACACAGGACCATTATGTAGAAATGTGTAGTACGTTATATTTTTGGATCCACCCAAGCCATTCTGATGTGCTTATATGCTCATGATATGTTGACAAGATTGATGCATACATGATTTGTTTTATTTTGAATTTGGTCGAGAATTTAAGAACCATATGTTCTATGATTCAATGAGAATTTTCTATTACAATGAATATTTTAAATGATTTTGCTTGTTATTCATTATTAACTTGTTACCTACGAGCTTTCAAGCTCACCCCCTTTTCGTCCCATCTTCAAGTGAAGAAAATGAGATGAGTAACTAAGAGTCTAGGCATCATTCTATTTTTGCAATATTTTTGTATATTAAGTTAGATTTTGTAAAAATAAGGCTTTAGACACATTTCGAAAATTATTGGGTTTTGTATCTTTTGTATTTTGGATTTTAATATTGATGTTGTAATGTGGCTTGAAATTCCATTAAAGTTTTGTAAGAATCTTATTTTATGATGTTAATGAAATATGAATTTGTTTTTGGATGATTGTTAAGTTGAAGTATGAATTTATGTATGGATGAGGTGGAGTTGAAATATGAATTAATTAAGAATGAGGTTAAGTTAGAATTAGGTACACTTGAAGAAGTTATCATTTTGAGATGATGAATCTTGAATATGAATTATTGTTATACAGATAAGTGAGATATTATGGAAAAGAAAGATAGGATTTTTATGGATGATGTTGCATTAGAGGAAGTGAATTTGGGACAATTTTCAAGTCTTTCATAAGGGGAAAATTCGTGTTTTGACTTCAGGAGAAAGTTGTCAAAACATACATGTTGTCTTCTTGAAAGTTGTAGCTTATCTTTCTAGTTTTCCATTGATATAAAGTATGAAATTTTTGGATAGCGGAGTTAAGAGATATGATCATTAGAAGTTTGTGATGCTACATAGGATGGACATTCGGGACAACTGCATTGTTTTGAAATTTTAACCCTTTTGAAGGCAAAATATCTTTTTGGAGTCTTCATAAAAGTTGTAGCTCTAGAAGTCCTCTTTGAAACGGTCTTTGAATGACCTTAATCCGATATTTATAGTAAAAGTTATTCCCTTTTTACTAATATAGGTCGAAAGAAGAAAAGCAAGAAGGGATAAGTCGCGATCGCGACTCTACGGACTTGCGTGCACGTCGCGATTGCTACGAGTTGCGATTGCAACATTGCGAGTCACAATTGCAACCCGCTGGTCTTCCCCCCAACCTAAACAGATTCCACTCTTTTGACCATAACTTTGTTGTCTGACCTTCAAATGACTAGATTTTTAAACCAATGGATTCCTAACACATTTTACTATCTCTCCATGAAAATTTATAGCTTTTGGTTTTGATTTGAAAAAGATTGATTGAACCAAATTAAGGGCATCAGTTGGAAGAGCATGAACTGGATATTTCACTAAAGGTACTTTGGTATTTGGATGATATCTTGACCTATAGAGTTCCAAATGAGATGTTTATTATTTCTAAATAAACTAGAGCCATAGAGCTACAAATCCTCTGAAGAA
Source organism: Erythroxylum reticulatum (assembly GCA_025504915.1). Taxonomy (NCBI): domain Eukaryota; kingdom Viridiplantae; phylum Streptophyta; class Magnoliopsida; order Malpighiales; family Erythroxylaceae; genus Erythroxylum; species Erythroxylum reticulatum. Next base: position 28,441,915 of record JANSVA010000002.1, on the reverse strand, counting down.
ATTGAATTTTAATTCAGTCTATAAGACTTTCAATTTCTGGATGGAAGTTGAGTATAGTGTACTATTTCAGTTTAATTACAGTCTAAAAATGTTTAGGCTATAACTTTCATATTTCTGAACCAAATTGAACATTTTTGGTGTCATTAGTAAGATAAGATAATGGGGAACAAATGTTCTAAAGAAGTTAAATTAAAATTCCTATCGGAGGTTTCCCAAAATCTATTCTGAAATAGAAGAAATGAGTTTATTTTTGATGTTTGATTGGTGTGGACACGCCACCCTTATAGGATGCGCATTCGGATGTCATTTAGGACGTCAGGCCTATGACTCATGAGGGTAGAATCCCAACACTTAATGAGTAGTAGAATACTACTTCAGTATAAGAATAGTTCAGATTTAGGGCCCAATACTCATGGTATCAGAGAATGTAGATGAACCGACGTTGGCTAAGGAGAGTTCATTGAAACAACCCTACAAGATAATACCCACGCTCAAGTCTTATGATATTCCACAAGAGTTGGGCTTCAGAAATGGGGTCCATCAATTGCCTTTTAGAGAGATCCAAAAGTTGGCATCCATATAAGGTCACTACAATTGAGAATTTCAACTTGAAATGGATAAATTATGGAGACATTTGTGAATGAAATGCTTTGTCTATTTGTGAATGAAATGCCTTTGTCTTCATGTTTGTTTCAAAGGTTCCTCTAAATAAGCAATGCCATTTCAGCTATTTGACATCAAAATTTAGTAAAGTAGTAATGTATAATAACAAAACCAAAAAGGAAATAGAACTTATATAACTAAAAAAGTAAAGTAAGAATGTTAACATAGAAATTAACATAAAATTTAATAAAGTAGGAATGTGCTGTACAAAACTAAATAAGAAACTTAAAGATTTATAATACATATGCAACAATGTACTTAAAATGAGAATTTAAGTTCAACCTGACCCATTGTCTAACTTAAAGGTTTATAATACATTACATAAACTTGGTGTTAAAAAAATATTTTTAGTTCAAGTTTTATAAATGTTGTAACCAAACTTTCGTAAAGTTTTATGCCTGTATAAGTTTACGCGTATTTAAATAAGACTAGTTGTTCATATTACTTCCATAATAGCCTAAGAAAAAAAAAACAAAATATTGACTATTTTTAGTTATTATTGTCAACAACTATAATTTAAATGCTTTGTTTTTTTAGAAAATGAATAAATTATATTAACAATAGCAAAAGCTAGTTCAACATTACAATGAGTTCTATGTCACTGACTATGTGTTAGTATACAACATTACTGGAAAAGCTAATAAGGGATTAAAAAAATTTTAAATCAGTTACAAGATCAATACACCATATTAATTATAAGTTCCATATGTTTTTCATATCAAGTTAGAATGAATTTTATGCATTTTTTGCAATGACAGTAGCTCTAATTTAGTTTAGTATCTTCACAACTAGCTGGTACTTGTCTTCCGTAGTATTCTTGTACAATTTGCTATTTTTTTATTTCCAAAGAGTGTAAATGGTGGCGGTGAATGCGACTTGACTAATATTTCATTTTGCTTTCTATGTTTTATGTTATTGATGGACCAATTCAAAGTTTCCTCTCATTCATATGTGTAATTGTCCACTACAATCTGTTGATACCTGGACATATATTGTTTAATTATAGAATTAAAGTTAGGGATATAATTTATAATCATTGTCAATACATTTGGGAACATAATGAGTTACATACAAAGAACAGGTTGAAGAGAAAAAAAGATATTTTAATCAAGTTGGACTTGATTGTAAAGTAAGAGAAAAAAGTATTTAATCAAGTTGGACTTGATTGTAAAGTTTCAGAAACTTTATAACTAAATGTAATATATTTAATAAATAAGGATCCATATGAGATATTGAATCTTATTTGGGCCTAATTAGTATTTAAGTATAATTAATTGTAATTATAATTAAAGTTAAATTCAAAATATAATTTTATTTCAATTAAATTATTAAAAGGTCTAAGACCTATTATAAACAGGCTTAGGCTGCAAGGCAGCTAGAACTCATTGCTAACCCTCTCTACAATAGTTGTAGAATTCTCTCCATACATTCTGTAGATATCATTGGAGGTCAAACACTTGTGCAACTATAGTGGCTAAAATGAACTGATTTTAGAGATGGTTTGAGGAAATGACAAGAAAAATAATCAAACATTAGAATAAGATGTGAATTATGGTTTATTCTTTACATTTTATTTGTTAATCATATTATAGAATTTAAGTGATCTTGGTTTCAAAAAATCAAATGAAAAGGTTTTGTATTTATTCTACTATATGTGGGATTAGATCTCCCCTCAATTTTCTTTCAATGATTTCATAAGCAACGTTAATTTTATAACTTAATTATGTGTAATTGCTATTAACATTTAATTTTGGAATTAAAAATTACAAATCCTAAATAAGGGGTCGATTAATTCTACTTCTATTTTGTGTTATGATTTTTAGTTTCGATTTCTGTTAACTAACTAAAGTTAACCCCATTAAATTGCTAGATGCTAAAATTGATATATAGATATATTGTAAATTGTTTAATTAGAAGACTAAAGATAAATTAAAATAGTTTAATTTTTATAATCCTAAATATGATTTAAAGTTATAATTTCTATCCATTGCGAAGATATTTGAGAATCTAAAAAACAAGTTGAAAAGAGAAAAAGGTAATTCAATCAAGTTAGACTTAATTGTAAAGTTTGATAAATTTTATGATTAAATATAAGATATTTAATAAATAAAAATTAATATGAGATATAAAATCTTATTTGAGCCCAATTGATATTTAATTAGAATTAATTGCAATTTTAATTAAAATTTAATTAAAATTAGAAATTTATTTTAATTAAATTATAAAAAAGTTCAAAATCTACTATTTAAATAAGCTTAAGCTCTACAAAAGTTAACAGTTATTGCCTAACTATCTCTACAAAAATAGTATAATTGTCTCGATATGGTCTGTGGACATCGGTAAAAAGCGGATACTTGCGTGTTGCGTGCAGGAATGGATTCATCTCGATTTCCCATCATTATAAACAGTCAATTTTGTGGTAAAAGAAAATCTCCAAATACACGTTTTGATATCAAGGATTGAGCAAAGGCGAAAGGAAGAAAAAGCAAAACTGGAAGGCAAAGTTCTATCTCTAGATTTGATCGATGGTGACCTATTGGAGTTGTGATGAACAAATTGATTGAGACCTGAACTTTTTGTTAGTAAGACCTCCCAGTAACCTGCCGCCGACTTACCTTGGAAAGAAAGCAAAATATGAAACCTAGAAGTATTGGGTGACAAATTCTGGGAACAACATGATGTTGGTGCACTCACGACATTGGTGCCTTAGCCTTTACTTTTCTCAATTATAAAGTTACAACTAATTATTACCTGGTTTGCCCCTTTAAACCCAAAGGTCATCATTTAGTAACAAAGAAAGCTCACACAGGTGCAGCGCAGGAGCTCTGTAATCTTGGGTTAAAACGAGGCATAGAAGTGCAATGCTGCCATTTAGAAGATTATTAACTTCGCACAACTAAAACATTCACACTTGAGTGATAATTTGGTCTGCCATCAATAATTGGCAAATTAACATTTACAGATGAAAATTTTGGAGCAGTGAAGGTGAAGTCCAACATCACATACTAACCTAATATTTTCGATGACGAAAGCTTACGATAACTAATAGTGAATTGTGGCAAAAAGAGAAATAGATCTAAACTTTTGTTGCTCGTGTATTATTAAATTACATTGGAATACTCTTTCCTAAATAACAGTAGTTATAATTTGGAGTTATTTCAAATTTTGAATTTGAATTTTCTTATTTAAGATGCATCATATTTTATAATACCGATGTAAAGGGCATCGAATGAAATTTTGAACTACCATCTGTGGATGGAGACAGACTAGGCAAAGCTTTGGATCACTCATCTCTGTCTGTACTTGTTAATTTGTTTTTGATATAATGCTTAGAAGTTAGAATAAGAAGCAGTTAGCAAAATAGGTTCTCCATTAAGAAAAAGAGGCTGACCCTCCCTCCACCAGAAACCTATCACTTTCTTGAAGAAAATACCATCTCACCAAACCCCTTATCATACCATACGTACTCAAAGTAGTAATGCAATTTCTTTATCTCTCTATCTTTTTCGATGTTCTTCTATATTGCAAGTTCTCTCCTTCCTCTTCTCTCTTTATCACCACCATTCACTTGCATCCATCGAGAACAAAATCGCCTTTACTGTCCTTAATTACTGCAGCCATGAAGTAGAGGCAGAACAATAATCTCTCAGTTTTTGTAGTGGTGATCTCTATATTTCTCTGCGGTATCTTCATTCACAAAGAGGAAGTGAAGTCTATAGCTGAGTTTCCATTTTCATGGCCTAAACCTATTATGAGAAAATCGTGTCGTCACCCGACAAACGTCTGCGAATATTCAGACATGGAATTTGTTATGGGAAAAATAGGCAGAAAGAGAATTATAGAGAGAGAAAAACATCAAGAGAGGGATAACATTGTTCATAATATCAGACATAACGTACAATCCTCTGAGACATATGAAATATATTGTCTTAAAAAATTATCCTCTATACCCGCGTACATGTTATGTTCCCCTACTATTATTGCTAAAAGCTGCGTAACACCTTACAACTCCAGTACTACGTCATTCCACGTTCAAGTTCCTTCGTCTTCAGAATTTGCTGTAACAATCCCTTTCTCCTTAACATCCTTGTCAATCAAGTTGATTTCCGGAAATCACTTCTGAAGATCAAAAACATACTCCCAAGTAGTGTTAGTATGCTCCTTATCAGACCATTGGATCAACCATTATGTGACTGTCCAGTTGTTCATCTTGCTGATATGTCTGTCTAGTATTGCTACAGGCACTCGTTCTGCTTGCATCAAGAACTCTGGTGGCATTAGACTAATACAAGGTTGACCTTTATGTGCTTTTTTAAGCTGAGACACGTGAAAAACTGGATGTACTGTTGCATGGGCCGAAAGTTCCAATTTGTACGCTACCCTCCCAATCCTTTGGATCACCATGTGTGGACCGTAATACAATGGTGATAGCTTCTAGTTGCTTTGCCTTTGGAGTGAAAATTGTTTGTATGGTTGTAGCTTCAGCAAAACCATATCTCCCACCTAAAATTCTCTGTCAGTTTGTTTTACATCCACATACTGCTTCATACGATTCTAAGCCCTTTGTAAATGGAACTTGTTAATGTTAAGCATTGCCTCCCGACTCTGTAAAACTCTATCAACTGCCATTACCTTGAAAACCCTTGCAATATATGGGGTATACACTAGAGGTGGATACCCATACAAGACTTCGAATGGAGTAGTATCGATGGCGGCCCGATAAGTGGTGTTGTATCACCATTCCGCTAATGCCAGCGATTCTCCCCATTTTTGAGGTGTTTCTCCACAGAAACAATGTAAATAAGTCTCCAGTTTTTTATTTACCGCCTCGATCTACCCATTGATATGTCTCCGCAAGTTCACGGGTCCCAAGTAGTATAGTATAATATCGTCCCACAGGGAGTAATTGCATAAATACTAGGCTTGGATCACTCAATTAATTGGACTAAGCAATTGTGTAAGAATGAGAAATTTAAATTAAAAGAAATTTAACTATCAAAATAAATAAATAAATAAATAACACCAATGCTAAACAAAGATGTGAATATCTCTAGTGATTAATCCGAATGGAATGTGGTAAGCTTCAAGGATGTTTTTACTTTTAGGTTTTTCTATGGACTTTAGCTGGACCAATTTATTAGGCAAATTTTGGTTGATAAAAGGTTGAGCCTAGAGTTTCTTGGATCCTTTTTCAAGGTATCAAAGAAGTATTATGCAATAATCCTAATTTACTATCGTAAGCTAGCAATCAAGCATAACCCAATATGTTCTTTGCTAACTTAGTGTTCTCTTATAAATTCAGTTATGTCTAAATCTGAAATTTATAAGTTCACTGTTTTGGAGTTCCGTTACTAATTTTCACCTATCGGTTCTTCAATTAACAATTAATGTGAAGTAATGGTTAACCAAACACAATACCAGCAAAATTAATCTCAAAACAGAGAAATCAAAACTAAGAAATCCATACTCATAAATCAACTGAGATTCAATCCATAAAAAATTAACTAAAAGCTTCAGTCCCAACCTTAAAGCTTTAAGGAAACTACTCACTCATGGTGATAGGAAGACAACAAAAATCAAAATCAGCAAACAATATAGGAAGAGAGAGAAAAAATAGATATAAACAGAGGACAATGGGGTTTAGAATTTTCCTCTACGTCCCCCTTTGTGCGTGGTCTCTTCCCAGTGTGCCTCTAAGAAACTTGATGCGTCAGCCTTGGAGCTCGTGTGCTTCCTTGCTTGATGTCTATGTCCTATCTGCATTCTCCTCCAATGAAAAACCTACTTTCCTCCTCTTTTCCTGGTGGAGTGTCATTTTTTTAGTGGTCTTCCTTGTGCCTCCAACAGCTGCTGTTTTTCTCCTTGGTGGCTAGCGTTTTAGGCTGGTTTGGTGTATCTCCTGTAGCTCCCTTTAATTCACGCACCTTGCTCCCTATTGGTGTTTTCATTCTTTTATTTTATTCCTCTCCTGTGTAGTGCGTCTCTGCGTGGGCGTCCTTGGTGGTGTTGCTGTGTTGGTTTTTTTAATCACTCCAGCTCTCCTTTTTTTCAATCTAGCTATCCTCTTTCTGCTTTGGCGTGGTGTGTTGTTTTTGTGGGTTTGTTGTTCTGTTTTTGCACTGTAGCTATGCTCTTTCTACTTTGGCGTGGTGCGCTTTCTCTGCAGTTGTGTAAAGCCTCCATTATTCCTTGACGTGAAAATTTAGTTCTCTCTTCTTCTAGAGCGCAAGCCACGCCTCTTTTCTTTTTCTTCTCCCACGTTGTCGTTTCCTATCCAATTAATTGTGTTGGTCCCTCAAAACTCTTCCAAGCCTGCTCTTCACTTTACGATGTCGTTTCTTTTCTTATTACCCCATGCTGCTAAGGTTTTCTCCATTGGCCTCTACGTTTTGTACTTTGTTTCTAGCTAAACAATTTGCATGTCTTTCTGGCGGCTATCTTCTGCTTGGATTGTTTCAGCCCTCCTTGTTTTTGCTTCATTTTACTTTGGCCTTTGCTTCCTTTTTTTTTAACTGTTGCTATGGCTCTTTTCAACTAGAGTCAAATGTGTTTCCTACAAATTAAACATGAACCAATTATAAATGTAGATTTAGGTAAACTAAACAATTTAGCAAGTAAAATATGTATAAAACTTAATGACTTTATGTAAAAAATAAAAGAAAATGTCACTCATTTTAATGAGAAAAATGCATTCAACAAATGCCCCCCAAACTCAAACTTTTGCTTTTCCCTAAGCAAACTTAAGAAAGCTATTCAAAACAGATTGAGGAGCACTCAACAATTGGATTTTTCAGAATTGCAGTAACCAATTAAAGTTTACCTTTAACCATTTATCAAACCACACTCACCTTCATAGTGTAAGGATACCAATGCTCGCTCAAACACACACTCCTTAATTGAAGTCTAATTAGAAGCCAACCAACTCACAAGAGTAGAGAAAAGCCAAATAAATCCAAAGGCATATTACAACCCAAGAGACTCTAAAGGTATTATCAAATTAACCAATCCCATAGGCAAAAATTCTCTATCCCATCTCCACTAATTTTTAGCACTCCTTCTCAAAGGATCAAAAGGTCTTATTAAGGTTGTAATAGGGTTGTTGAGGTTTAAACTCGGCTTAGACCAAGGAAGAGGGTAAGAAAAGCTTAAATGAAATAAAAACAATTATTCAAGAAATAGGAAAGTGTAAGGGATCTCTTCTTCTTTTTTTCTTTTTTTAGAGCAAGTAAAAACTTCGGAAACAAGGAGGAAAGATTTTTTTTTAGGGAACTAACAACATCATTTACTGAAATACAAGTCACAAGAAGGAATACACATGGTGATGTTGATATGGGATGACAAAACAACATATTATTGAAAATGGTAACAATCACAAGTCTTAACTCAATATCAATAAATTCCCAAGTCCCAAATAATTGACTCTCCCCCAAACTCAGTTTCGTGTGTACTAGCGGTAATACTTTATAGCTTTATCCCTTAAAGAAACTGAAAACACAGAATACCTACAAAATCCTCACTTGCTTGCTCTTTTTCTTTTTTATTTATTTTTTCCCCTTTTTTGTTTTTTGTTTTTTTTTGTTTGCTTCTTTTTTTTTTGTTTTTTTCAACCCCCTACATATCCTACTCCTAAATAATTATTACCATATGAAAGGTAGGGAATGCTTGGCTTATGGCTTGGTTAAATGAGGGTTCCAAAGAAATAGAGATTTTACTTAAGCTCAACTTGGCTCCAAAGGGAATATAGGATTATTTTAAGCAAAAATTGGATTGTGGTTCACAATTTAAAGAAAATTGCCTTGATCACTTCCTTATCAAATTTGTGCTCACATTTTGCCTCGATAGGCCTAGAGAACCTATTCTAGGATTGGTGAGATCTCACTAGGTTCCAACTTACCTAAAAATTTCATGGATGATCAAAACTCAAATAAAATGGATGGGAAGACTCAAATCAAAGAATATGAGTAAGATTAAACAATTGGAAACCGAGCACTAGTCCAGAACAATCTATCCACAAACCTTCTAAAGGTAGACCCAATTAGGTCCCAAGCAATTCTAAATTTCCCAAAAGAGATTTTTTTTTTTGGAAAAGTAATGGTAAGAAAGTTTTGCAAATTATGCTCACCCTCACCCCCAAACTCATATAGGACATTGTCCTCAATGTCAAGATACACAGGCACAATTTGAAGTAGGTAAGTAAGCATGTATATGCATAATTAAGGACAAAAGAATGTTAGCAGTCAGCTGCATGCATAGGCTATGCAGGATGATGCATGCCCAGAATTTAGAAATGCTGCAGATCAAACTCAAACACAAATAGCCGCAAAGTTCAATAATATGCTAAGTCATGAGTAAGAGGCACGAAGAACTTCCCTGTAATGAGCTTACATCATTTTCTGTAGAAATGTAATTCCTCCCATCAAAATTCGCTTGTAAGGTCTAATTTCCTGCAATTAAAACAAAGAGGAACCTTAATTTTGGGTAAATAAAATAAAAAATAAAAACAAATAAGGTGTGAAAGTTAGGTTGCCTCCCAAAAAGCACTAATCTAAAGTCCTTAGCTTGACTTGGCCTAGTGGTTGCTCAAGGGTTAGGGTTGAAGAGGGATTGAGTGACACATAAGGCTTTAACCTCTGCCCATTAACCTTAAATACTCCAGTTTTGGGATCCGCAACTTCTACCACACTGTGAGTATAAACCTTAATAATCTTGAACGGTCTCGACCACCTTGACTTCAACTTCCCGAGAAATTGCTTGAGTCGTGAATTAAATAGCAAGACCAAATCTCCTTCCTTAAACTCTCTTTGGATAATATGTTGATCATGCCATCTCTTCGTTCTTTCCTTATAGATTTGGGCATTCTCATAAGCATCCAAGCGAAGCTCCTCTAACTCATTCAACTAAAGCAAACACATTTCTCCAGCTACCTTGAAGTCCAGATTAAGCTTCTAAACAGCCCAGTATGCTTTATGATCTAGCTCGACTGGAAGGTGGTCCCATACACTAGTCTAAATGGAGTAGTCCCAATTGGAGTCTTATATGCTGTTCTATAATCCCAGAGAGCATCATCTAATCTTAAAGACCAATCTTTTCTTAAGGTGTTTACTGTTTTCTCCAAGATGCTCTTAATCTCCCTACTTGAAATTTCGGCTTGCCCATTAGACTGAGGGTGGTAGGCCAATGATAACTTGTGGTATACCCCATATTTCTTCAAAAGGTTTGAGAAGGAGCTGTTGACAAAATGACTTCCCCTATCATTGATAATTGCCTAAGGAATGCCAAACCTGGTGAAAATATTTCTCTTGAGGAATCTAATGACCACCTTGGCATCACAAGTTGGTGCAGCAATTGCTTCCACCCATTTGGAGACATAGTCAATCCTTACAAGAATATATTTGTTGCCAAGAGAAGATGGTAGTAGCCCCATGAAATCTATCCCTTAAACATCAAAAAGTTCAACCTCCAAAATTCCTTTAAGGGCATCTCATGTTTTCGAGAAATATTTCCAGCTCTCTGGCATTTGTCACATGCTTGGACAAAATTTCTTGCATCCTTAAAAAGTGTAGGCCAATGGAATCCCACTTGGAGAACCTTTGCTGCCGTCTTTTCAAAACTGAAATGGCCTCTATATGGGGATGCATGCCAGTGACTGAGGACAGCTCCTACTTCTTCACTTGGTAAACATCTTTGGATCACCCCATCACCACAACGCTTAAAAAGAAAGGGCTCCTCCCATATATAATATTTGAGCTTCGAAAAGAACTTCTTCTGCTAGAAAGTAAATTCAAGTGGCAAGACTCCTGAAACAAGATAATTCATATAGTCAGCATACCATGGAACTTGTAATGTTACTACAGCAATTTTTGTAATGAGTAATACAGTTCTGGTAAATCTGCACAGTAGAACAAATGCTCGTCACTGAAGGAGTCATTAATCGGTGGTTCTTCTCGAAGGGTTTCCTTCTGATCTGTAGTAAGTCTCGAGAGATGATCCGTGACCTAATTCTCAGCTCCTTTTTTTTCACGATCTCGAGGTCGAATTCTTGAAGGAGGACCTATCTTATAAGCCTTGGTTTAGCCTCCTTTTTCGCGAGTAGATAGCAGATGGATGCATGATCTGAGTAGATTATCACTTTCGAGCCCACGATATATGACTTGAATTTATCACTACAAAGACTACAGCTAGCAACCCCTTTTCAGTCCTGGCATAATTGATTTGAGCATCATCCAATGTCTTGCTCTCATAATAGATCACATAGGCCACCTTGTTCCTTCTTTAGTGTAAAACAGCTCCCACAGCATAATCCGAAGCATCACATATGATTTCAAAGGGGAGGGACCAATTTGGGGGTTGAAGAATAGGTGGTGAGGTCAAGGCTTGTTTAATCCTACAAAAAGCATCAAGACAAGATTGGTTAAAATCGAATGACACATCATTACTCAACAAGTTAGTCAAAGGTTTTGCTATATGAGAAAAATCTTTAATGAAACGCCTATAAAAGCCTACATGTCCCAAGAAACTTCTAATCTCCTTGACTGAAGTTGGTGGAGGCAGATTCGCTATCACTTCAGTTTTAGCCTTATCCACTTCTATTCCACGATTGGAGACTAAGTGGCCGAGGACTATTCCTTCTTGTACCATGAAATGAAACTTCTCCCAATTCAACACTAGATCAACCTATTCACACCTGCTTAAAACCTTCGCAAGATTAGATAAATTCACACCTGCTTAAAACCTTCGCAAGATTAGATAAACAAGAGTCAAACGTTAGTCCAGAAATGGAAAAGTCATCCATGAAGACTTCCATAATTTCCTCAATAAAATCTGAAAAGATTGTTGTCATGCAACTCTAGAATGTAGCTGGTGCATTACACAACCCGAATGGCATCCTTTGATATGCGAAGGTACCATAGGGGTATGTGAAAGTAGTTCTCTCTCGGTCACTAGGGTGAATGTGAATTTGAAAAAAACCAGAGAAACCATCTAAATAGCAAAAATAATCATGTTTAGCAAGTCTTTCCAAAATTTGGTCAATAAATGGCAAAGGGAAATGGTCTTTACG
>JANSVA010000002.1:28400368-28421074 GCA_025504915.1 Erythroxylum reticulatum | reverse complement strand
AATTAAAGTTTAATTGAAATTAGAATTTAATTTCAATTAAATTATTAAAACGTCCAAAGCTTATTATAAATAGGCTTGAGCTCTGTTGAGCTAGTACTTCTTGCTTAACCCTCTCTGAAAGAGTTATAGATTTCTCTCAACCTGTTTTGTGGATACCGTTAAAGGCTGAAAACTTGTGCGGCTACGGTAGTTGAGACGGATCGATTTTGGAACTTTTTTAGGGATACAACAAGATAAAAATCAAGCTTCGGAATGAGGTACGAATTAAATTTCTGCTTTATTATGAATTGTGTTAATCATTTTATAGAACTAAATAAATCTTGATTTTCGGGAAACCAAAAATCAAGAAAAAGTTTCGTGATTATTCTACTGCGGTTGAGATTAGATCTCAACCCAGTTTGTCAACAATAGTATTAGAGTGAATTTTTAATTATGTAATTTGATTAAACGTTTGATTGTTATTGATCGAATTTTGGAATCGAAAAATCATATCAGATTTGATACTTAAATAATTTTGAAATTCTGGAATAAGGCTACTGGAATATATTTTTTCTGGTTGACGAGTTGTACTTCTGGTTTGATAAGAAAATCATATGTTCTGCAAGTGACTCTTTGATAAACTTCCGATATAATAATACTGATTATGATCATATTTGGCAAGAACCCTAAGCTAGTTATCTGGAACAAAGACCGTATCATCATCTCCCGTAACAAACCATCTCACACCCTTCATGCTTTGAAGCTTCAACGTCTCTGAAATTATCCACGTTAAACCTATCGCAGACCTATCACCTTTTGGGTTGCGGTACTTGAACTCCGATACGTTAACATCGCATAGTCTCACCGACGGCAAGAGATGGTCGCCTGTTTCCTTCTTCACTGGCTTGTCCAACCACACTATGCCACACATCTTCTCTGGTTTCCACCATAGCCTGATGTAGCTTTTGATGTGACCAATAACTCAGAGTTTTTGTCCAAGTTACTATTCATCAAATGAGAAAGAGATGGCGATGTGGTGTGAGATGCCACTGAGGGCTCCACCGTGTTGAGTTTCATGAGATGGAGCTAGTTGCGGAAGGCAGTTGAAGAAGGCAGCAGCTTACGGCGCAACCTTGGAGGCTAGGGTTCATCTTATATAATCAGGATTTGAGAATAAGAAGAAGAAAATGATGTTTTGGACATAGGTTTAGGAATGAGTTTGTTTGGTTAATAGTTTAAGTATGACTTAAACTTAAAAAGGAATTATTTAAATTAGCAATAATGTATTCATAATTTAATTAAATTCTATACATAAATTTAAAATTGTTTTAAAATTCAAAAATCAATTCCAAAGATAATTATTTTTCTTAATTTGATTAAGATTAACAATTATATTGGTTCCTAATTAATTTTAGAAAAATAGTTTCTAAAATTAGAATTAATTAGTTTCAGTTAGATTGAAATTAATTAATTAGAAAAGTTGTTTCCAAAATTAGAATTAATTATTTTCAATTAGATTGAAATTAATTAATTAGACTTCTTGAAATTAAGAAAAATATTTTATTAAAATATTAAGAAATTTTTTTCTTAATTATATTTATTAATCTCTATTTGATTGCGATAAATTAAATTCTTAACTTTTTTTATTTAGCGAATTATTATTTTATTTATTTAGAAATTGTTTCTTTATTTATAAATAATAAGCTTCTTGATTTATTAGAAAGGATATTATCTTGATTAAAATTTGAAAAGTGCTTTCATTTATTTATCAAGAAAAGGAACTTTCTTTAATATTTTTCAAAAATACTTTTCTAACTTATTAAAGAAAGGTTTTTCTAATTAGTCAAGAAATAAATCTCTTTATAAATAATATATAATAACTTTCTTAATTAAATTTAAAAGTTTTTTATTTAATTTTGAAAGAAGTATCCTTTTAATTTTAGAAAATAGTTTTCTAATTAAGGAAAAATAATTTCTAATTAGATTAGAAATAATCTTCTAGTTTGATTAGAATGTGTTACTTATATAATTTTGAAAGAAGTTTTTCTAAATTATAATAAGTAAGAAATATAATTTATTGAAAATTGTTTTCAATTAAAATTTTATCAAAGGAGTCAAGATAATTGGAAATAGTTTTCAATTGGATTTGAAAATTATTTTCAAATCAAATTAAAATTCTATTTGGTATAGGAATTTAATTTATTTAGGAATCGAATGTTTTTAATTTAATTTAAGTTTTCCAAGGAGTTGGGAATGTTATTTTAGATTATGAAGATCAATAACTAGAATCAAATGAAGTTTGATATTTTATGCATATAATTTGATTATAAGTGCACAAGTTGCATACTTTATTTTTGTGGTTGATATATATATATGATGCATGATAAATTGTAGGTTTTATATATGTGATATTTTACATGCAATTTGTATTTGATGAGACAAATGAAATCAAATCCTTCATTAAAATTTTAAGTACACGTTAAGAACGTGATTGTTGCCTTCCATTATTATAAGAATAAACCAGAGTTCTGTTTATTGTAGGCTTGTTGAGTAAACTCAAGGATGTTTTAACCTGAATATATTTAATCTTATGATAGTGGGTTCTACTTAACTAAATTTGTATGATTTGGATGAACAAACTCATGATCACATAAATTTAGAGGCAATGTTAGGAATAATATATAAGATATATTTTGGCAAGAGTTGTCACATAACAGCTCTAGTAGTCACATAATGTGATTGATAAAGTTATTATCTACCTACTTTAAGTCTAGTTAATTTGTTGAACAAACTCAAAGTCAACTATATTTGAATGGGATCCTAGCCCACTAGACAGTTTAGAGTAATATTTCCGAATAGTAGTGAGGGCTATTATTTCGAATAAAATAGTGGAGTAACCAAACGCATGATTAAAGTCCTAATCTTATTTGGTAGTCATGACATATAATTGATTACTTGCTTTTCTTATGTTTATATTTTGCTCTTAGTGAAACTTACCTTGTTTAGTATATTTGATGCTGAGTTAGGGAACCCAAGTTCTTGAACATATGATATGTTTGAGAAGTGTTCTCAAAAGTTAGAGAAGAAAATTGTACGCCTATTATGTAAATTTGTTATAATCCTTGTTGAGAACTTGGTGTTAAAGTTTTAGAAATATGTCAAAATCATATAGATGATAAAATGTATTAACATTTTGAGTTGACTAATGTCTTATAAACTTTGATGACAACATGTAAGACGTATGTCAACACCATGATAACAAGATGTAAGAGGTTGTATAAAGTAGAGCTGAAAGATATAATACCTTGTTGAAATTGTTGCACTTAATTTAGACGACTAAAAGCATAATTGTGGACAACAATTTAACGATTTGTTATAGAATGATAATAGTTATCATTAGAAGAAAATGATTGCATGATTTTTCTTGCGTATATGTGATATGATAGAGATCATATGTATTTTTAATTCATGCCTATGGGTATTTGATACTAAATTTAGATTCAACATTATAGTAATATTCAATGCATGGTTAGAAATAGATTGTTAAGTCAAAATAGTTGATCCAAGTTTATTCAAATAGTTTGTATATGTATTGAATCAAAGGAGATTTATGCTTAACATAAATGGCAAGAATAAAAAGTTGGATAATTGAGACAATCCTTTTATGTTATGTTGGTTAAATCAACCAAAAAAACGAGAATCATATAGTTACATATAAAGATGCAAGTATCTTTTTGATTATGAATCATATAAAACTTGTGAAACTTGTCAAGTTGAAGAATAACCAAATCGGTCTTTAGTGAAAGGATGATGATGGTATTGGATTTTTAAATCTTATACATGTGATGTATTGGATAGAATATCAATTCATAAGGATAATACTTATATTTCATTAGATTACTAATGACTTTATGTGATAGTCATATGTATTAAATGAAATAATGATTTAAAAATTTAAAAAATTCAAGTTGTTTAATTCTAAGTAAAAAAAAAGCATTGAGAATGCTAAAGCACTTCAATGAGATTGTTGTGGTAAGTTTGAAATTATCGGTTATCTATAGGGAATGAGATTCTCTGGTGAATTCCTTCACAACTAAATTCGTTAGAGTATGGATTTATGTAAGGAGTAAAATACAATATGAGATATTGTATAATATAATATTATTTCTTTTATAGCAATGCCTGGTAAAATGATATACCTTCTATAATTCCAATTAAATCAATTAGCAAGATTTTATATTAGATATGAAATACTAAGTCTTTGAAATAGTTAAAGATAATGATTTAATGATGCTTAGCTGAAGCATATATTATCCATTTAGTTTAGAATTAAATTGAGTAATAAAGGGTTGTGAGATATCCAAAAGGTTGGATATAATCATATAGACCCATTGAGCAAATTGTTTGATTCAATATATACTTATAGGAGAATGGTTCTCAAGATAAGTAGTGGGAGTAAAAAGGAATTTGAAAGGTTCAAATCTCATAACATTACATCTAATTGGAACTAATGTCTTTAATGATACATTTGATGTATAGTTGAAAGACTACGAGACATTGAAAGATTCATTTTCATTCTGAATTCAAAGATTTTTTATGGAGATGATTATGAATTTATCACATCTACTAGAAGGTAAGTGGGAGTATAGTTATCCTCTTCAGTGGGACTATGTGGATACATATTACTCACATAGAACAAAAGTTCTAACTTTCAATTGTCGAACACATAATTTTCCAAGAACAACTCTTATTGGATATGAAAAGGTAACAACTTAATTATGGGAATTAGATCTATAGAGATAAATTGGATGTTGTTAACTTATTCTAAATCCAAGTGCATAGATAATGTACTAAAGATGTTTAATATTTAAGATATCAGATAGTTGTGAAGTATTAAAGATATTCATTACTTTATGTGTGAGTTGATATTTAAGCTCAAGATGATAAGGATATAACTATAGAAGTAAATCCTAATTAAGGTTCATTTACTTAGAACAATATCATTTAGGATTGGAAAAGTTCCAATGTAGCAATTGGTTGCTAATTAAGCTATAATACGTGTTTCGTTTAGTGGAAATGATTAATTGGATCAACAAGTTTTTTAGTGAATTTGAAATAGTGTCTTTATATTGTTCAAGACAGTAATATACTGTAAAACATTAGAGCCATTGGGTATGCATAAGGAGCTAATATGTCTTCAAAGATCCAAGAATGTGTTTAGGTAAATTTTCTTAATTATGATGATAATTAAGATGGGAGTGGTAAGATTTAATCAAGTGCTCACTATAGAGAATCTTGTCGAATTCTTTCATTAAGCCACTACCCCAGTAGTAAAATAACCATCATATGGTGATATGGTATGAGATACTTAAACGATTGGCTTATTGCAAGTAGGAGATTGTTGATTTATGCCCTACATCCAATCGCTTTGGTTGTAGTTTAATGATAAATTATTTAAAGACATTCTTTATCTTGTACAATTTTAGATATATATGATAAAGTCCATGGGATAATTGTACATTGCAAATGAAATTATAATGAGATTATAATTATGAGATTCACATTGCATTTATGTATTATTCCTAAATGTTCCTAGTCATTGTTCTATTAGGATTAGATATTAATAGAATGTAAAAAGACTAGCATACATTTTGTTTTTCCTTATGAAGGAAGTAATCAATCTCATAGGCTAAAATATAAAAATACTTAAACAAATATATGGGTGCTTACTAGAGAACAAGTTCACTGAACAGACCCGATATGAGAAATCTATTTAGAACATTACTTGTATATCTATGGAATTCTCATTGTGATGATTGTATAAGTGATCCTTTGACTTGAGTTCATCAAAGCTATCTTGTATGGGGATTGCTATGTTTTGATGCCACTTTTAATCTATTTAATCATAGGTCGTTTAATTAGTAGTCATTAGATGTAGCATGAACTATATGGAGATAGTTTATTGATCAAGATATGATTCATCACCCTAAAGTAATTAGGGAGAATATTTCATTATTCTCGATTAGTATTAATTAAAGAAAATGTTTGTTGTTCTCGATTATTATTAATTCAAGAAATCCTTAGCCAAGATGAAATGATGATTTGTAAATAGTTTACAAATTTCATTAATTAAATTGATAGCTAATGGCGGAGAACTAATATGATTAGACTCAAAATAGAGTATGCATTAACTCTATGCTCTATGTCTAATAGGAACATTATATGATGAAAGGATTAAATTATACGGAAAAGAATTACGCACGGAAAGATTAGTCAAAACCACTTTGACATTCCTAAATATTTGGGTGGTCATGATGCATTGCTGCATGCCAATCTTGAGCTATAATTATAAATTTTTTAATTGGAGAATTAAGGATCAATTAAAAGAAGTTTTAATTTATCTAATTTTAATTATGAATTAAAATTAGATTTTATAATCATTGCCAACATATTTAGGAACCTAATGGGTCTCACATATAAAATGGGTTGAAGAGAGCAAAGTTAATTTAATTAAGTTGGACTTAATTGTAAAGTTTGAGAAACTTTATAATTAAATATGAGATATTTAATAAATAAGGATCAAAATGAGATATTGAATCTTATATGCTCATAATTGGTATTTAATTAGAATTATTTGTAATTTTAATTAAAGTTTAATTAAAATTAGAATTTAATTTCAATTAAATTACTAAAACGTCCAAAGTTTATTATAAACAAGCTTAAGCTCTATGGAGCTAGTACTTCTTGCTTAATCCTCTCTGTAAGAGTTACAGAGTTCTCTCAACCTATTCTGTAGATACTGTTAGAGGTCGGACACTTGTGCAGCTACGGTAGTTAAAACGGATCGGTTTCGAAAACGGTTTGAGTGATAGAATAATATAAAGATCAAGCTTTGGAATAAGGTACAAATTAAATTTTCTCTTTATTATGATTTGTGTTAATCATTTTATATGATTAAATAGATCTTGGTTTTCGAGAAATCAAAAGTAACAAAAAAATTTCGTGATTATTCCGCTACGATCGGAATCGAATCTCAACCCGGTTTTCCAACAAAGTTTAAACCAATTAATTTATAAAAATTGAGACTTATTATGAATATTTACTTGAATTATGAAAATTATTCTCTTTAGATCAATGATCAAAGTTACAATTGGATGAGATCTTTCCCTTGAATCAAAATTAAGTACCATCGAATTTTTCACTTTAATACTTCGTTGATTTATGTTAATTCGTTGTTAAATTTAGTTTATTAGTGAATTAATTATAAGACCCACCTAACTCTAAATTTGTTTTGTCAATTGAAATTAAGAAACTAACTTTCAATTCTCTTAGGATTCGACCTAATTTTACGATTATAGTGAATCATAACTAATTTTGTGGGCTTTGATAACCCCTTCACCATTACTACTTATTTCTTCTCTTATATGGATTATTTTAATTCTTATTCCTTTCTCTCAAATCTTTTTTTGTTTTTGTTGTTAATAATGCTTCCTTTTTCTTATTCTATATTTTATAAGTTTTCCTTAACCTTTTCAATTCTACATTTTTTTTACGTTACTTAAACCTTTGTTTAATCTCTAAAATATTTTTTCTCTTTTAGTGAATCTTATATGCACATATAGAATATTCATATTTAGATTGGTATTACCATCAACTAATTCTTTTCTTTCTATCAAGATTTTTGTTTGAATTTTACAACTTTCAAAGTAGATTTCTGTTATTCTTAAGGAAGCTATTTCTTTTATTCATTTTTGGATTGCCCAAAATAATTGTTAAACTTTAGAAAACTCAAATGAGATAAAAGTAAGGGATTAACAAAGTGAACTTTAAAATTAGGTTTACACTTTATATGAGGAATGAAGAAAGATTTGATGTTGTTAGACTTCATATGGATTGAGAAGGCATAAACTAAAGTCATTTTTCTTGACATATTTATTATTCATAGTTTATTTTTCTTTGTTTATCAATTTAGACTTGGACACACCTAAATCTTATAACTATAATAATAAAGGTTAGACATTAAAAGAAACATCTTAAAAACATCATTGATGAACATATTAGCGTATGGTATTGGAAATGATAAAGCTAATTAAAGTGTAGATTGATCTATCTTCATGTTGACCCATTACAAATAAATGCATTTGTTTGTAACCACCTTTAAGTGTAGTGAACCATTAAGTAAGGTTATTTATTTCTCAAACAAAAGTGTAGAATGTGACTTGACTGACCAATTCATATTAACAGAAGATATTCATCCTCAGTTCCACTAGGTTTACTTGCTCCCACTATGGAAATGAATAAAAATGATGTCGTATAGGTGATGAAATATTATGTTTGATTTCATTAATGGTTAAAGAAATTAAAAAGTGAAATTGAATGAACAACTACCTTTTCTAAATATAGTTAGAAGAATACTAAGATAAATCTTTTAAAAAAATTAATAACGAGTATAGTGATTGCCAATTAAAGAATATTGAAACAATATATAAATTAAGGGCTAGATTAAAGAATTTTAAGAATTTACTCAAAGAGACTAGAATCTATTCTAACTCGTAGACTAGTAAAAAGTTAGTGTTATAGATGAATTTTTGGATAATCTATTTAAGGTAGAACATTGTTTTTCTTATTGATATATATACTACATTATTTTTTCTTCTACTATACACTTATCATCATTACATATATATCTATATACATATGCATATAAACTTTTAAAAAATGATGCAACAAATTTTTAGACTTATGCTACGTTTTTTGAAATGCGGCTGTAGCTAGCTTGCATGCACATCTATCAATTAAATAAAATCAAATAACGAAGATGATGGACCTAGAATCGATATTGATGAATTTTCTTCTTTAATAAATAGAAAAGATTAAGTTGCAAGTTCTCCTTTTAAAGAATGGAAATTCCATAAAAAGAAGAAGTTAAAGACTACATACTCTAACATTCTTAAAAATGTCTTAGTTATAATTGATGAGTTGTTGAAAATAAAGATATATCACATACAAGGAAGATCTTTCTCTTTGGTTATATATTAGGCAAGTGATGTTATAACCTATAGCTTTGAAGATAGCAACATATACTACTAATATCTCTATTCTTAATGATATTAGTAAGTTAATAAAAATGTAAATTGAGCAAAAGTGATCAATGGGTGGAAAATGAGCAAAGTGAAACACATAAAAATTCAAATAAAGTGCCAAGAATAAAAAAAGAAAGAAGGAATCAAGTATATTAAGTTTAAGTAAATCATTGTAATCCTTCTTGTTGCATGATTATTTTTACATAGGGAAATAATGCTTAAATCGTTTCTTAATTAAGAGAATTTTTTCCAATCTTTAAAGAAAGCCCGTTTGATCTTTAAACAAACTTTTGAGAAACTTTTAAAATTATTTTATATCAAGTTTTTTGTCAAAAATGGGATTTTTTTTGTTAATGGTTAACCTGTGTTAGGTTTTTGGGTATATTAATCGAACAAAGTCTCTTAGAAGACAGTGAAAATATATATTGTAAGTTCGTAACCATAATGATTGATATATTCGTTGACTAGTATGGTATTGGTATAGTTTGAAACATAACATGTCATGTACCATAAGTTTGTAAAGTTACATTAGTTAATCTATTTATCGATGCATTGGTCGCCAATACTGCATATTAGTCGATTAATGTTCTATATGACCGACCGATATGGTTTGAAAGGCAACAAAATTATGTGTTGTGAGTTTGTGTTAATGTTGGTCGATATATTAATTTACCAACATGGCATATTGGTCGTCTAATAACATCTAACTTTATTTTTAACTACTATTTTAGATTTTTTAAAGTATATATATACTATATATGAGTTGTGAGAGATAGTTAGGTACACTAGAGAGTTATTAAGAGGCTTAAGAGATCAAATGGTCCATATATATCTTACATAATACACATTGAACCTTTCTTCATTGATATAAGCAAAAGGAGTTTTTGAGTTATATAATTATTAAAATGGAAAATTTTCTTAGGATTTATTTTGTTAGGGTTCCTTTTGACCTTGAACAATATTTGTAAAAGATTACTCTTCACTTATAGCAAAGCAAGACAATTGTAAAGATTCCTGTTTATATAACAAAAGAAATGTTGTATAGAAGGTTACTATTCACTTATTAAAGGAAGAAGATAGTGTATTTTTAAGTAAAACTTGAGAATTGGATGTAAGTTAAGGATTGTTTAGTTAAATCACTATAAATCAAATTTATCTCTCTTTGTTCTACTTGCTTTTTAATTTATTGTTGTGATTATTTGGTTTAATATCTGAATTTATTATAATCATTAATTAGTTTAGAAATAGGACAAAAAATCAAAATACACCATTTATCCCCTCTCATGTGTCATCTAGGGACCAATGTTATAGTTTCATATTATTGAGTATTAATCTATTACTGGATTAGGACATTTTGTATTAAAGACTATTTTATAGTTTAAATATCTTAATTTTATATTTTGTATAAACCTCTTGAATCAATGTTTGGTAATAACTTTTTAAATTCAAGTTATATGAATAAGTTTTTAAGAATAATTTTAGCATTTATACTTTAATATCTTCTCAATTATTAAATGGTGGTATAAATACATGACATCTTCATTAAATTTTGAATCAAATTTAGATGATGAAACAATTAAGACAATTTTGATTTCTCTAGCTATAGAAGAGTACAAATATTTATTATTTACATAGGTAGCTAAGTATAATTGTTCTATCAAGTCATAATTGGATATTGAAACTTTGAACGAAAATATTGTAAGAATTTTTTAGAACTTAAGAATGAGTAAGAAGAATTTTTAAAGATGATATGATAAGTAGAAAAGTTTAAAAGACTTAAAATGATTAGTCATTTAATTACGGAGGAGTAAACAACATTTTTAATGAGAATAGAACATATTGAGACAATTAGAATCAATATAGAGCACTTTCAACATTTGACTTGGGGAATTTTAAAGTATCTTCACAAATTCTTATATGCAGTTAGTTTTTTTTTTTTTAAAGTCAATACTTTACCATCTTTCACCAGTATACCTCATAAAATTCAACATAGTCTACATGTTTGCTATTTTTATTATACTTTTATATTGAGTAAACTCTTTCAATATTATAAATTTTATTTTATATGATTTTATAGGAACAATAGATACTACATATATTGATGCATATGTTTCAACTAACGAATAAGTATCATATAAGGGTAAAAGAATTGATATAACCTAAAATATTATATGTTATTGGTAATGTGACATGTGTCTAAAATACACCATGGTTGGAGAAAAAAGTATGCAAATGATGCTTGAGGTTTTAAAGACAGTAACAAATTTAGTGGACTAATTTCCTAAACCTCGGCGAGGTATGCAATTATTTATTGTAAATATAATAATTGAAATTGATTAAGTTATTTTTTAATATTATGTTCATTGTATATTTAGGTAAGTTTTATAAAGAAAGAAAATATTATTATTACTTCTTGTATGATGTATGGATTGACAATCATGAATTTATTATAAAAAGTATAAATAAAGATGCAAATTTTTAAGTGAAACAATTTTCCAAAAATAGAAATTTAAGTGAAGGATAAGATTACTCTAACACAATTTTGAGGTACATCTAGAAATGAGATGAAATTATTAGACAAACGTGAAATGATTATAACAACAGAAATTTAAATTAATTGATTTTTTGTTAAATGATACAATTATATAATAAATATAATTAATTAAAAGTTGTTAATTAAACTTTTATTTTTATTTTAGAATCTTATTATATTGAATTGTGAAACAAATTTCTTTAATTATGTAAATAATCATATTTTTAATAATTATAGTAATTATTAAAAATAAAACTTAGTTTATAAAGGAATTATTTAAATTACTATTTAACATTAATATATAATTGTATATTAAAAATAAAAGAATAGAAAAATAAAATAAAAAAATTGTTTACTAATTTCAAACAAATAGTTTTTTATAAAAAATTAAAAATCTAAATTTACAATTAAAAAAATTGTAGTTTTCCAAACTGACTCCTTTGTAAATCTGAAGCACTCAATAGATATTTTACCCCATAATCTTTAGAAGAATAAAATTGGAGAACCTTCTATGGACGTATAGTTTCAAACTCAATCTTTTTACCCCTCTTAGAAAAGTAATGATTGCACATTATTATTTAATACGTTGAAAGGGAAAATCTATATTTTTAGTCATCATACATCACATGAATTCATATTTACCTTAATTTTAGTTATTTCAGTCCTTTTAAGTTATTATAAAAATAAATCAAATTGTTTTATTATTTATTATGTACAAATTTTAATTTTTCATTTATACTAGAGATAATTTATTTGGGATTATCAACCATTAAATTAACAATATAAATGTTAAATAAATCATTATCAATAAGGTTTTGTACATGATAAATAATAAAAGGATTTAACTGATATTTTTATAATATTAGAGGACTAAATAACTTAAATTAAAATAAAAGAAATTAAATAGGAGTTGATGTCAAATACGAGTACGGATAGTATTTGAAATACTAAAATTGATTTTTAAAGACTCTTGAACATACTAAATTAAAACACGAATATTACTTTTCAAATATATATTAATTATGAAACCATAATAGAAAACAAAACGAATTAAAATTAAAAATGATACATAATGGATAATAACATTCTATCAGTAGTTTGCACTATTTCTTTGAAGCTAAACCAAATATAATTAGCCCGAAAACCTTACAATGTGTGTTTTTCCTCTTTTTGGTGCATCAGAGAGGGAAGGTATGACGCACTTTTAATAAATTATAAAAGGCGTAAAAAGCACGAAATGAGCGCAACGTTAGCTGAGATCCAACCGACCATGACTGTTTCCCTGACAAAACTAAGCAGCGGGAAATGCGGAGGATGAGAATACATATAATCCATATAATTTTGTTAAGGTGAAAAAATAATTGCTATTGCCTTATTGATTTGTTAAAAATATTAAAAAATAAAAATCAACTAATATTTTTCATACTATACTTATAAATATATTCTTAATCTCCTTAATCAAGCACCACTTTACTCCACTGCTTATTTGCGCTTATGATGTTGATTACAACGCAACAAAAGCTCAATTATGTGGGAAACAGTTGTTTTCTTAATTGATTAAAACCCTGAAATGGCATATTCATAGGATATAATTTGAATGATTTAAAGCACATCTATGATAAATCCACAAAAAGTATTGTGATAAGCTCTGTAATATGATGATTAATTGCAAGTTTAATTTGTTTAAAAGGTTTAATCACTACTATTAAACGACATAAAATTAAATAAAATTTAAAATTTAATAATAATTAAGCAATATTATCTTTAACCGTAAAAAATTTAAATGTAAATTAATCAATTTATTTTAATTTATAAAAATTAATTAGTTTATAAAAACTGATAAGAGTTAATTAAAAAGAGAATTGTTAAATGTAAATTAATCAATTTATTTTAATTTATAAAAATTAATTAGTTTTTAAAAACTGATTTAATTAATTTACATTTAACAATAAAAATTATTAAATTAGAATTAAAAATTAATTAACTTTATATTACAAATTTTATAAGTGTGAAATAAGACTGTACTGCCGTGCCTACGGTTTAAAAAGGACACGAAACAAACATAATCCATAAAAATAAAATCAAGCACAAGCATTCCATCCAATCCGCGACCGACCGGGCGCGTGTACTTATCCAACTACCCCGTGAAAGACAGACCAACGAAGCTCGACTGGCTTACAACTCCATGAAACAATAAAGTTAACTGTCTACGTCAAGGAACCGGGTTCAGGCTCTCCATATATAAATGAATCAAACCGGTCCTCGTCACGAAGCAACTCCTTCACGTTATTCACCAACAAAGAGCAGAGAGGCCAAGCGACAGGCGCAAACAGAGAAAGTCGTGACTGCCTGCTTTGACAAATATGAATGAACCCGAGAACTTAACGGAACCCGTGTTCTCGGACCGGGTCCTTGTAAACGGCACTGTTACACCTTTGACTTTGACATCGGACGGAAAGCTCCGGTGGACAGAGAATGGTCAGAGGCTTTTCAGCTTAGAAAAACAGGTCCTTGGCTATGTAATTGAGGGAGATGAGATAAGGGTCAAGGCTTTGGTTGATAAAGAGCGCGGTATCTGCTGTTTTTCTGGCGGCGGAGCTCTGGTGAGGAAGGATTTCGTGTTCCAACCTCTTCACAACGACTCTAAGAAGCTTTGGTGTCAACATCTCCGGAATTTTCTCGATTCTCTCGGTAATTGTTTGGTATTTATTGTTTTCATGGTGCTGTTTGGTTAGTCCGAAAATTGAAAGAAGAATGAAGTAAAATATACAAACAGAAACACAGTCTTCTGACTGCACCGCAGTGGTCCAGGAGTTTAGAAATTTATGTTGTTGAACTTGCACTTTCCAACAGACCGGCCAAAGAGGTTGTTTGTATTTGTCAATCCGTACGGAGGGAATAAGACTGCTTCGAAGATTTTTCTTGATGTTGTTAAACCTCTATTTGAGGATGCCGAGGTCCAAATTACATTGCAAGGTTTGAATTCCTGTACTCAAATTAGATACATGTTTATTGATGTTCTCGAGTCATTGGATTTGATAAATCATTCATTGCCAGAAACTAGGCGCCAATTTCATGCCAAGGAAGTTGTTAGCAGTTTGGATTTGACAAAATATGATGGGATTGTTTGTGTCAGTGGAGACGGCATCCTTGTTGAGGTCAGTAGTTTATGGTTAATTCTTGCAGGTTTGGTCACTATCTGGTTTAGCTGTGTAAATCAAGAATACTTCTTGATAGTTTTTAGTGATACAATGAGTTTATAGCCTAGTTCTTATGGTCTGTTAAAATTATTTTGGGGAAAGTTTAAAAAATTTAAACAGATAAGCAAATCCGGTTAAGCTATTTCTATTTGAAATTTGGGACTGTGAGTTCTTAAACATTTTAGTTGTTGACTTTTGTTAAGTCACCAATTTACATGTGTATCAGTATTTCTCCTTTTGACTTGTTAAGTCTTAGAAAAGGCGCAATGTACAACCTACTGTTATACTGTTACTGTGTCTAACAATCAAGTTATGACATTGCACTGCTAGCATATCTAGTATCAAGTTGTGATGATATACAACATTTCTATATGCTGAGCTTTCTGATTATTGTTCTTCGTTTCTTACTGTTATCATGCTTCTTAGTAGGTGGTAAATGGGCTTTTAGGAAGAGAGGACTGGAGTACTGCAATAAAGATTCCTATTGGAATGATTCCTGGAGGTTTTTTTATTTTTCTCTTTGTTCTCCCTGGCATGAACTGCTCCCTACGCATAATAGTGTAGGAAGTTTTCAGGGGCATTGTTTTGATATAGTTTTGTTGACAATTTAATAACTAATTTTCTGCATGATATATTGGTTATTCAATCCAGCCAACCTGTGGACTGATCATTTTAATGAATTATTATTTGTGGTCTGCCTCATGTTTGTAGCATGATTTGAGAGCTTGCGGATTGCAAATTGTAGTAAAATACTTGGAAAGCTTGAGGATTAGCAAGAGATTTTCCAGAAATCTGACACATAGTGGTGTTGTTGCAGGTACAGGAAATGGCATGGTGAAATCTACTTTGACTTCAGATGGAGAGCCATGTACAGCAGCTAATGCCGTTCTTGCAATCATACGAGGTTAAACACGCCACAGAATATTTCAAGCTTAAGTAAGATTTGCCTTAACAATTCAATTGCAGCTTTCTAATCAAAGGATTTACACATGCTGTCAGGCCATAAATGTTCCCTGGATGTAGCCACTATCACCCAAGGAGGGACCAAATTCTTTAGTGTCTTGATGCTTGCATGGGGTATATATTTACATATGCTTTAGTTGTAGTATGCATTCAACCAATTTATACTATTGGCTTTTATGATGTTGTCTTTGGATTTCCTAGCTTACTTGAATTGAGTGATATTGTGTTATTTTGTTTAAGGTCTGGTGGCAGATATTGATATTGAATCCGAAAGATATAGGTGGATGGGGAGTGCACGCATTGAGTTTTATGTATGTTAAATATCTATTCGAACATTCAGCTTCTTATCTGTTATTATACTGTTTTGCTTTTATTTTTAACGTCTTCTCTGTTTATCCCCACTTCTTTCCCCTCTTCTCTCTTTGAAATTTGTAATAACAATAAGCTTGGTCAAATTAGTTAATTCTTGGATCTGTCATCACCTTGTCCTAATTTTGAAAATGGATTGACATTCCATCGATCAAGGTAGCTGGTGCAAATTTCATTTAACATACTGCTTAGCTAAAAATATATTAGCCTTTTGTGCTTGGCTTCATCGTATGATATTAGTTAAAAATAGTCTGTGTTAAGTTTTAATAATTTAGAAACAGTGTTATTCTATTATCAAATGAATTTTCGGCAGATGCTAGGCTCCATTAACTGAGTCACTAGATGAAACTTCAATTGTTTGCAGACAACACATTCTTTAATCTTTTTAAATCTTTATTTTCTCTCTTTGATATCGCAAGAATCATGCTCAAAATTTACCCTTTCTGTTGTAAGTTTAGATCATTATATGTTTATAACAAATTGATGACTTCTCTGCCAATTCAAAATTGGAAGATGCATGCAGTGAGTGGTTTAATCATAAAATTGACACTTCTTATAGTTTGTTATCTATTTTTGGTTTCTTATATGCTATACAAAACCATGAGATAGCTTGCTAGGGTCCTCTGTTTTCTAACTTGGCTTACTGTTAAACCTTATGTTCCTTGCTCCCTCATATAGGCCCTTCAGCGAATAATCCATATGAGGAAATATGATGGGCATATTTGCTTTGTGCCTGCGGCTGGCTTTGAGTCTTATGGTGAGCCAACCAGCTATCCTGGTCAATCTGCTGCGGTTACATGCGATCCTAGTAGCCTAGAGCAGCCTGTTCAAATTCAACAGGGTTACCAAGGAGCTGATATTGACCTTTTGAATCTGGACTGGAGAATTATTAAAGGACCGTTTGTTTCAATTTGGCTTCACAATGTGCCTTGGGGTAGTGAGACTACCTTGGCGGCACCTGATGCAAAGGTTGGTTTCACTTGTTTTCATCTCTTCCACCCTTATTTCCATATTTGTAAAGACGGTTTATATGCAAACCTATGTTATTCATACATACTTTCCTATTCCTGTTCAAACAATTATTAATGTAGGCTTCTCCTTTGTAACTTCAATTTACCTTGCAGTTTCTTTTTCATTTCCTTAACTTGTTTTTCTTTTCTATCTTGATTTTTCCCAAAAAAAAAGAGAAGAACATGTTGAAATTTACACTTATATTAATCAATTTTTACGGTTGAATCAGTTCTCAGATGGTTGTTTGGACCTGGTCCTCATCAAGCCGTGCACGAAGTTATCGTTGCTGTCATTGATGACAAAACTGACCAGTGGAGAACATATCAAATCACCAGATGTCATGTATCTAAAGGTCAGTTCATCAAAGAAAACACCCTTTGTAATCAATAGCACTTAAATCATATATTGTTTTTGTTTTATGACTAACAACAGGTGAAAGCATTCATCTTGGAGCCTGGTCAACTCGTTGGGGAGCCAGCTAAAGGCGGTATCATAGATGTAGATGGTGAGGTCTTAGCCAGAGGAATAGGGACATACATGTGTGATAGGAAAGCTCTAATGGCCTATGATAAGCTTCAAATAACAGTGCATCAGGGCTTAGCTACGCTGTTTTGCCCTATGAAGCAAAGTTCCAAATGACAATATTTCGGAATTTTCAAATAGATATAGTTGGAGTCATTGTTTTTATTAATGTATAGTTTCACGCAATTGTGTTCTCGATAATGATTCTAAATCAACCGTACAATAACACAAGGGAATAATATGAAAAAGATGCATCATCTTAATTAGTGTTATTATTATTAGTACATGCATCAAAGAAACTTGAACCTGAGATATTGAAATGATGGGAAAATGCACATTGCAATAATTGTATGACTTATTTGGAGTAGAAGTATGTTGTCAGGAAAAAAGGTTGCTTGAAAGGAAAGTGAAAAAGAACGTTGCGAGCATTGAGAAAAAGAATATTACATGATTTGGGCATAGTTTGATGCAGCATGAAATGGGATGTCAATTGGCTGCCAGACAGAATTGCTCGTTTCAGCTCCCTTACCGATGTAAGCCTATCTTTAGTTGGATTTATACTAATACAGTTTTTATCAGTTAGAATTTTTTTATAAATTTTTTTTGAAAATAATTTTTTAAAGAAATTAGTTGACCTGTTTGACTGCCATTTAAAAAAGAGTTTTTTTGAATAAGTTTCATACAGTAGATTGTTTGATAATATAAAAATAAAAAGTACTTTTAATTTTAACTATATTTTATTTTGTAATAAAAATTATTTATACATAGAAATATTATTTAAAGTATATTAAACAATATGAAAAGTACAATATATTAATTATTATATAATTTAAAACTATATGAAACATAAATGAAATTATATCTGACCAAATTTTTTAGATAGATTATAACATAAGAAAGTAATATCGAAAATAAATATTAAAAATATATAAAAACCCAAATAATATTATATAAAATTTAAAATAAATATCCAAAGTTGAGTAAATAGTTAAATACATAATAAATAGGAAGATGAGTTTGTAGGTATTGTAGAAATTGTTTGTAAAACATAAGAGTAAAAGGGACAAAAAAATAAGTTCATTAATAATATAAAAAATTTACCTGAAAAAATATTTTTTAAAAAGTTTCAAATTTGAGCTTCATAAGGAGTCGCATTTTAAATGTCAAAAAAATTATATCTATTAAAGAAATATTTTTTTATTTTACAATAAAACGTTTATTTTTTAAAAAAATTTGTGATAAAAAAATATTTATTAACTTAAAAAAAATCCATCCAAACGAGCAGTAAGGTCGCGTAGTTCCAACCCCCGTCACCTGTTCCAACACAATTTTTAGGCCCTTTCTTCCATTAGCAAAAATTGTAGCAACAATCTCTAATGTCGTATGAGGGTGGTCTCCGTGAGATCAAGTCTTGCGGGCTTGCAACTTGTCAACTTCACTTGCATACTCTTGCGTTAACTTTTTTTTTTTTTTTGGAAAAAGCAACGATTTTTAGTCAAGTTTTTTTCCTCTCTTTTAGTGTGTATAAACATGCGATTTTCAACCAGGTTTTGTTGTAGATTCACTGCCCATCTATTTCTCTAAGCTCTTTTATCTTATCTTATCTCTTATCATTTATATATAAGGTTATGAAATGGTAAAAGAGGCCAACAAGTTAGTCGTAGTTTTGGACCTCATTAGCATGATAGTGTCCTAATAACTCTACATACTAACTTTTGAATCAAAGGAGGTTCTAATTGATATTTTAATGATAACAAAATATAATTATAACTAATGAGTTTATTATTTTGATGAAAAGTAATATAATAAGAAAATAAGGTCATAAACTCAAGAAGATAATGTTAAATCAAGAGGACTTCATTTTTATTAATTTTGATGACAATCAAATAATAATAATCTTAGAAATGTATGAACTATTTTGATAAATTTATTAAGTGTGTAGAAAAATGTGAGTTAACACTTAGTCAACTCAGAAGGTACGCAGTCAACAACAGACGAAGTTCTACACTAGACAAAGCGTAACAACAGATGAAGTCCTACACCAGACGAAGCGCAAGACCAGATGAAGCGCAACACCAGACGAAGTGTAACAACAGATGAAGCGATATAATAGACGAAATGGAATAACAGACGAAACGAAGTAAAAGAAGACACATTATTCCAGACGATATAAAAGGAAGATATTCTAGAATGTCAGACAGTTAGTTAGTTGGAGTTAGTTACATAACTCAACTAATAACCATTTCTAGAAGATTTAAGAAGCAGTTTTCAAAAAGACAGTTGGAGACTTAGGCTATAAATACTAGTTCTAGTCGAAGACTAAAATAATGAATGCTTTTAAGTTAGCAAAAATTCTGTATTCAAAGTGCGAAAGAAGTGAGTGAATACATTTGTAACCTAAAGCTTGAAAATACTTTTTTTATAGAGAGAAAGGAAGGCTAGAGCCTAGAGAGGCTAATATAGCAGATAAAGAATACTTTGTGAGAAAGACCTGAAGAGGCTCTACGAGTAGAAGAATACTTGTAAAGTTAGAAGAGTATAGTGAAATCTTAGACTAACTCTGAAGACCGGACGTAGCCCAAGGTTTGGGGTGAACCAGTATAAAATCGTAGAGTCTATTTTCTAACCCTTATCTTTTAATTTCTTGTTATTAAACGAGTAGATAATATTACTTCCGATTGCATTTTTTATCAACTTTAGCAAAGTGTTTCAGTAATCATTTGAATTTTTGTAAAGAAATTCAAGAAGTTGCAAAAGATTAATATTTTCGAAAAGATTACACAATTCAACCCCTCTTTTTGTGTAGTTTACAGATCATATCATATTTCTCTATTAATAAGTGATTTACTTCAGTTGGTATCAGAGCGAGGTTTTCAAGAAACACTATCACAAAGTGAGGACAAAGATCCACGGCTGAATCACATGTTTTTATAGTTGAAGGTGCCTCGGTCACAAAACCTCCTACATTCAATGGTGAGGATTATCATTATTGGAAGGACAAGATGCAGCTCTTCATAGAATCCACACATATTGATCTTTGGGATAT
>JANSVA010000002.1:28388054-28400268 GCA_025504915.1 Erythroxylum reticulatum | reverse complement strand
TGATTTATGTGTTATGTGACTGGGTGAGCCATCGATGATGGTCACTCATTGAGTTCGCAAAACTCACCCAAAATTTGTAAATATTTTTCAGGATCAGAAGAATACCCCGTTAGGCCAACAGAAGTATACCTACAACATACAAGTGAAGTATAGAGGTTGAGATCAGTTCGCATCTGCATTACATTTCTTAATTTTGTATTGAATTGTATATTCCACAACTTTTTGTATAGATTTGTATTCCGAAACAATTAAAGTGTTTTGAATTTGTGAAAGGGCCCAAAGGGCTATTGAAAATATTATTGACTGTATTGTGTGATTGAAAATGTTTATAAATGAAAGCGAGCCTGAATTGGTTATGGATTTCCACATATCGTGTTTGTTGTTTTAAATAAAAAAAGTTTATAACCGAGTTTGACTGATTGAGTGTTCTAACATGCCACCCTTGCAGGGCATGAACTCGGACATCATTCATCGATTTCGGGTTCCGGTCTTGCGGGAGTGCGACGCTACATCTACGATGAGCGGTCTTTTTGATTAATAACAAATAGGGGGAGAAAGAGAAAAAGAGGAGAATGAGAAGAGAAGATAGAAAGCAGATAGAATGCATTGTATATATCTAGTATGCAAATCTTTTCTTATGCTTTTTCTTTATTATTCGTCGAAACACTATTTGTCTATAAATATCATTTTATCTTCTAAAATTATGATTATTTGCTATCATCTAAAAGGGGGAGATTGTTAAGTCAAGAGGACTTCATTTCTATTAATTTTGTTGACAATCAAATAATAATAATCTTAGAAATGTATGAACTGTTTTGATAAATTTATTAAGTGTACAAAAAAATGTAAGTAACACTTAGTCAACTCAGAAGGTGTGCAGTCAACACCAGACGAAGCGCTACACCAAACAAAGCGCAACAACAGACGAAGCACTACACCAGACGAAACGCAACAACAGATGAAACAGAACACTAAACGAAGCATAAAAACAGATGAAGTGTGACTCCATACAAAGCGCAACAATAGACGAAGTGCAACACTAGACGAAGCGCTACATCAGACGAAACGTAACACCAGACGAAGCACAACAACAGACGAAGCGATATAATAGACAAAGCAGAATAACAGACGAAACGTAGTAAAAGAAGAAACATTATTCCAGACGATACAAACGTCAGACATTTTAGAACGTCAGACAATTAGTTAGTTGGAGTTAGTTACAGGACTTAACTAATAACTGTTTCTAGAAGATTCAAGAAGCAGTTTTCAAGAAGACAGTTAGAGACTTAGGCTATAGATACTAGTTCTAGTCGAAGACTAAAATAACGAATGCTTTTACGTTAGCAAAAATTTTGTATTGAAAGTGTGAAAGAAGTGAGCGATTACATTTGTAACCTAAAGCTCAAAAATACTTTTCTTAGAGAGAGAAAGGAAGGCTAGAGCTTGGAGAGGCTAATACAGGAAATAAAGAATGAAGAGGCTCTACGAGTAGAAAGAATACTTGTAAAGTTGGAAGAGTATAGTACTTTGAGCACTGGACGTAGCCCAAGGTTTGGGGTGAACAGGTATAAAATCATAATGTCTATTCTCTAACCTTTATCTTTTAATTTTCTTGTTGTTAGACGAGTAGATAATATTACTTGCGATTGCATTGCTTATCAATTTTAGCAAAGTGTTTTAGTAATCACTTGAATTTTTGTAAAGAAATTCAAGAAGTCTCAAAAGATTAATATTTTCAAAAAGATTACACAATTCAACCTCCCTTCTTGTGTAGTTTACATATCATATCATATTTCCCTATTAATAAGTGATTTAGTTCAGATAACGTATAAAGTTGATAAAGAGAAGTTGACGTTTGTAATAGTTGAAATGAAAATCAAACCAAGAACAAAAAAAGATCTAGGTTTATAAAGGTCATTATTTAGTTTGTAATGAAAATTGTAATCTTAATTAATCATTTTAATGTTCTAAAACACTCACCACGTATAAACATTTTATTTCCCTTCATTTTATGAGTCATTCTATTCATCAAACAACAATGAAGCTTTTTGTTTTAATATAAAAACCTCTTGATCTTTCGAACAAACTTTAAGGAATATTTTAGGAAATGTTTAAATCATAATTGTATTGTAAAAATTGAGTTTAAGCATTTGAAAATGTTAAAACCATGTTTTTAGGATGACTGATCTACTTATATAGGTTAATGGTCGATCAATATAGGTTAAAGTAATTAAATTTAATGTACCTTGAGTTTGTTATATTATTGGTTGATGTATTGGTCTAAAACCATGTTTTTAGGATGACTGATCTACTTATATAGGTTAATGGTCGATCAATATAGGTTAAAGTAATTAAATTTAATGTACCTTGAGTTTGTTATATTATTGGTTGATGTATTGGTCGACCAATTTATCATATTAATTGATCAATATGCCTACTGGTTGACCAATTGTCACGCTCCTAACCTTAACAAGGCCTATGTGGACTATGTAATATTAACTTAAGATAACTCAATCCTACATGACTTAACTTGTTCATACATTATATCCATCTAATCACCATTTAATTAACAAGATATTTTAAGTTTAAATAGCAATAATTTAATTATTCATTCATCATAATAGTCTGTTTGGAATCCCATTATTATTCAATATATAAGTTCAAATCCTACTTGGTAACAACATAATAGTAATAATAATAATTTCAGTCTATAAGTTCACAAACACATTACTGCCCCTAATGTTTACATTGCCTTCCAAAGACACAATGTTCCAAAAACATGAGAAAAATAAAAATAATTACACAACTTTGGTCAACCTTGTCTAGACCTTACTCATGCTCACGATTGCTACTTCTGGCTAGTCGACTCAATAACCTTTTTAACTTTTTCTTGAGGGAGGGAAAAATAATGAAAACATAACTATCATACTCAGTAAGAGAAAACATTTTTACCTGTGAATGGTCATACATCAAAAAATTATTTTCATTTTGAAACCATTTAAGTTTATAAAAACAAGTAGTAAGTTCACTACCTATGTTCACACACATCCATGCCTAATGAGGTATCATTAACACTCCGATACAAGCATGACCCACCCACAACAAGGCATAAGGTTGATTGTCACATTTCATATCAAGGTTTAAGCAAGACATCTATTCTTGAATTAAGTATTGTCACAGTAAATAAGGCACAAGTTTATCAAACACCACAATCATTAATCATTTAACAATATATGATTTATTTGAAGAAGCAATATCATATTAAGGATGAAGCACACATGTAGCTCAACTTCATTACATATTCCGTTCATCAAGTTTTTATTCATTTCCATTAACTCTTTACCCAGGGATCCCTATTTCGTTACCTAAATCACCTTACCTTGGTCTTTTTTTTATGTCACCTCACTTAGTTCTTTGTTTAAGGAAATTTTCCTATTTCACCTTAGGTCTTTTACCTAAGCCACCTTGGGTCTTTGTTTAAGAAAATTTGCCTAAGTCACTTCGTTTAGGTCTTTTATCCAATTTTATTTAATCAATCCATTGATTTGCATATTTTCATGGAGGGCACTTAATTTCTTACTTTATTACACATTTTCAAACAAAGAACCAATTTATACTTTAATAATAAATTCAAGGAACATGTCATAAAATTTCAACGTAACCTTTTTATGGGACATTCATAGTGACTAACCACAATCATAAAATTTACTCATAGAGCAACAAATTCTCAACAACATAAGTTGAAACCCATTTAAATCTAAACTCAAAAATATCACGCGCACACACACACACACACACACACACACACACACACACACACAAAGTGACAGAGAAAGAGAGAGATATATATATATACATATAATTTTCATGTTGAACACATTCCCAAATCTAATTTATATAGTCGTTGAAATTAGCTTCCAACAACATAATATATATGATGTCATAACACCTTGAGTAGCCTATGATAAATTAGCTATGTCTCTCAAACCATTATGAATGCCTCCAAACCATTGTACAAAAAATTACAAAACATATAGATCTACAACTTTTTATGTTTTAACCAACTTCTAAATTAGTTCTCTAGGACTTCAAATTACGAGTACAATCTCATATTCAACTTCAGTTCTACTAGGTACACTAGTTTCAGAAAATTGATCTTATCTCCTAAACTGTAGACTTTCCCTTTTATAAGAATAAACTAGAAATGTATATCTACAACTTTTATGTTTTATACTTAGTCAAATTCTCAAATCTAGACCCTAAAATAATTAGAGTAAAATAGCTCAATCATTTACGTCCAAAACATAACAACTACATTTATTAACCTATATCTAACAAACTAAACCATATTCCTTAAACCTTTTTACAGCCATATAGAACACATATAAATAACCATGAAAGATTAGTATTTTCATTAAAATTTTACTCAAAATTATCACACAAAAATTCATTTGAAGAGGGATTTAGGAAGGGATGTAATCTTGCTCATCTATTGTTGGAAAGCAAGTCTTTTTCTTCCTCCAAACCTCTTCCTTTTTTCTTTATTCACCCTCTCTTCCTCTTCTGTAGGAGTGTTGTTCCCTTATATCACCAATCTCCCTCTTATCTCTTCAACAACTAATTCTAGAAAAAAATAATAATCTTTTTTCTAAGCATCAAAATGTAAAATACTTAAAAAATTCAAGTTCAAGAATAAAAAAAGAAAAAAGCACATTATATGGGGAAAATATAAATTAATAGGACTAAATAGTAATTGAGAAAACTAAAATTTGGGGCATGACAACTCTTCCCCTCTTAATAAAATTTTGAGAACAAAATTTTGAAGTACTACTCCTGAAAAGGATGAGTGTAATACTTTGTAAGGTAATTAAAAAATTGTCATCCCAAAAATATGCATAAACAAACAAAACTATGATTTAGAAAATCTTGGAAAATCGTTTTAAGGGTATCATATCAAATAATATAAATTTTACTATGACTATTAAGCACAACATTTTGCCTTACTTAAATACCCAAACATTTATTTTATTCTTAACATAATTGAAAATAAAATCTAATCAGCACTTATCTAATTTAGAGTATTGCAATTCTCTTTCTTGTTAAGACATTCCTAAAATATCCTCAATCTTGAAAACAATTACTTATGATAAAATCAGTTTAAAAATGCAAGTCAATTTATCAAATTCATCTCACAAATTTGTTGTTCATAAAAATCAAATAAAAATACCATAAGTTTACCTCATCGTATTTAAAATGTATCATTAATTAGCAATAAAAAAAGAATTCAAATCATTTTTCCCATTTGCTATCTAATACATTTCTCAAATCTTAGATCATTTCTACTTCCCTTTTGACAAGTTATAGCTATAAGAAAGCATAAATTCAAATCTAAATCTATGGGACAATTTTGACTAATTGTAATTTCATTTAAAACATACATTCCTTAAATTATAACTCATAAAAATTCAATATACCACTATTTATCCCGTAAATTTGTTCATACTTAAATCCACATTCTTTATGTTTAACCTTTTCATATTCGGTTCCTACAACCCCCAAATTAACACTCTTAAGACTTAATCATGTTTGAACAATCATAGTACAATGGTCTTACTCCCAAATCATTACAAATTTGTCCAAACCCTTATTTATAAGCATTTAAACCACATTTAATCCTTTTAGTTCCAGGTTTTAAACCTTTCCTTAGTCAACTTTTATTTGTCCTCCCAAGACCAATTACCATCCACTCCTATGTTAACCCTAAAAAATATCCTCCCATTTATATGTATCATCCCTCTACTTCAAACATATTTCTAACCATCCTCGTGCATTTACTCACTGTAAAACCATTATCAAAATTTGAACATCTATCATTTGCTCATCTCTTCAAACAATCCTATCGTCTATTACTTACCAAACCTCCAAATAATGTTTTTTTATTTGACCTTACTCTCCATCTTAATTCACTTTACTTTCTAAACATTAATTAGTTGTTTTAAATATGTCACTATCTCTCATCATAATTGTTTATACTCAATCTAACCTAAACTCATCATCAATTATCATTCTATAAATATCTCTATCTAGTATCTCTAACATATCCAAACGTCTATAACCATCTATAAATTTCATTCTTTTCATCATAATTAACGCACTTAAATACTTCCCATATATCAAATATTAGTCACCCAAAATGGTAGTTAAATCTCACTTTGATTCTAGTCATCAACTTAAAGTCTTATCAAATATCTCGTATCTTTGCTTCTATATATACTGCCTAACCAATTAATCTATCATATATCTTTACTCATTATTAATATATTATTTATCTATAACACAATCTCCCTTGGAGTCCATTTATTATTTATTTGATTTAACCTAAAAATCTTATCTATCAATTCCATATCACTTTGTATTCCTCATATTAATTAAAGTTTGTTTTCATTTGTTGATATCATTATTTCTATATAAATAAATAATTCCTTACACCTCTAACTTCCTACATTATCATCCAATCATACTTTGATTATACCTCATCATTTTCTCTAGCCATACTTAGATTTTATTTACTAATTGCAATCTACATTGCATTCTTCCTTTAACTATACCATAAAATTTACCACTAAATTTTATAATTTTTCTAAAAAATTTACCTTCCTTATAGCAAATCATATTCTTTTCTTACTTATTACCTCATTTTTTAATATTAATATTTTCCCTGTAGATCACTTTCACAACCCATCATATTATCACTTCACGTCAATTGATCATGCCTAACTTCTCCTTATTCCAGTTAGCTTTTATTAACCATTTGCCTTTTCCTCAATTACCTTAACTCATCCCTATCCTTAATATCTTCCCAACATATCCTAATATCCTTCAACAACATCACTAATTGACATTAATAACATAACTATGGAATTTTGATTAACATAACCTACTGATATTTAAACTAATCCATACCTTGACTACTCTTCATAATTTTGATGCAAATATCCTATACGAAATGTTATATCACACCGTACATCCTTATTACACATCCCTATGACCTTGATCATTCGTAAGGAAAATAATCATCAAAGCAGATTAATTAAACTCCAACTTATTCCTAATAAATCCACTACCATATTACCCATAACTTACTTTTTGATTATCCTTTCTTAAGGGCATCTTCTTTAATTGCACATTAATAATCATTCATATATAAAATTCAATAGTTGCCCTAACATTTATCATACCAAGTTCGTATACTCAAGAGTATATGCAAAATAGCTTGATATAATAATAGAAATAACTTCCTACTTAACTGTTATATCCTCAACACTCCTATTCTTTCCTATCCAAATATTATAGGTAGATTAGTCTCCCTCATCCTATAAGATCAATTGACACCTTGGAGGTATTCTACAAACACATCATTCTAACCTAAGCTCTAATACCAACTTTGTACCACCCTAGCTTAATAAGGCTTAGGGTGGACCACATAGAGTTAAGCTGACATTGGGGTGCCAAACTAACCTTACGAGTGCAGATGACTTAACCTATTCATACATTCTATCCATCTAATCACCATTCAATTAACAAGTATTTTAATTCCAAATAGGCATAATTCATTCTTTCATTCATCATAATAGTCTAAGTGTAATACCAACATAATTCACTACATAAGTTTAAATTTTACTTAGTAATAACATAATATTAATAATAATAATTTTAGTCTATAAGTCTTTAATCTCACTATTGTATCTAATGTCCACATCGGCTTCGAAAGACACAATGTTCCAAATTCATGAGAAAAATGAAAACAATTAGACAACTTTGGTCAACCTTATATAGACCTTACTCACACTCACTATTGCTATTGTTGGGTAGTCGACTCAATAACGTTTTCCCCTTTAGAGAATATGGAAACCCTAATTTTTGAAAGACTTTTAGAGAACTTACAATTTGAAACATCTTTTTCTCTTTAAAAGTTAGGGTTAGCCATCGATAGGTTCGCAAAACCTCGGGAGATTGATTATAAAGTTATTTTTCAATGGAGAATCAAAATATGAAGTTATTTCAATAAATCAAGTTGCTAGCATCATTAGTGTTTTTATCTAAAACTATTTCTATTTTGATGTATTTGATTTTATTTATTACTTCATTATTTTGATTTTAGTTAATTCTTGAATATTTCTATGTTTATATTAGGAAAACTTTAGTTTTACTATTTTATGAATTAATTTATTTTGATTTATAAATTAGGATATATTTATGTGAGCTATTTTGAATCATCTTAATGTAGAGTTAATTATGTTAGTGACTAAATCTAACCTAAATTCAATTATAAACATCATGAGAGAGTTTGCTTATGAATGGACCATGAATTTGGTAGAAGAGGTTGAACTGGGTGTTAGAGATAGGCCCACATAATCTCTCTAGTGATAGGGTGAAACATTTTATAGGATTTTGCATATCTTAAAAAATTCAAAGGGGTATTAGCTTTACAAAGATATAGCTTAACCAATGAGAGAGTAGATGGTTATAGTTTGAGAGAGTGTAATTTTAATATTAAGAAATTCTACCAGTCCAAAATAATATATCCATTCTAAATTAAGAAATCATTAAATCAAGGTTTGTGATAGAGAAGTACTTATATAAACATTGATTTATGATTGAATTCTCTATTTAATAAGTTGTTTTAATTTTTATTTTCTTAACTATTCTCTTAATTGGTTTTATTTTATAATTCATTATTCATATCCATTGCAATCCTTTATTATTAATTTCTTTTAGGCTTAGTTAGTAGTTTTAAGATTTTCTAGACCGACACTACTTTCTCGAGGGATCAAGTTGCACTTGCATTAATTATGTTTAATATATTAGTAATAGGTAAAAATTAAATGGAGAAACATCCATCTATTACACACACACACACACACACACACACACACACACACAAGTTTGAATTGTTACATTTTAACTAACTTGGATGGAGATTTTCCCCATTATACCTTGCAAAATAAAGAAGTTGTTGGGTATAGTTCATTTAGATCTCTCACGCTCTTCTTATAAGCAAAATTTTAACAGGTTGTGACTTTATTGACATTAAACTAGTTTTAGGACAAAAAAAAACTCATCCTACATATGATTTCTCATATTTGCGAAAATGGATTATAATCTAAACTTTGAATACCACTTGTTCGTATAATCTTTAATCACACCTCTCCTATGGTTAATTGCACTATGGGCATGTCAACAATTGATCCTTAAAATATACAATGACTTGTATATGCACTTATGTTCTTAAGATTAACAGTAAAGCTGGTTCCATCTTATTGGAATTCATAACCATCATTGCCATTTTAAGTAGGTAGACAATATAATCTAACATGCTTATTTATCACTAAATTCTTTCTAATCATCCATCCAAAGTATCCTCCCATTTTTCTTGTTATGCCTCTATTTAATTGTGACCTCTTCATAACATAAGTTCTAATTTCTTTAAATATAGAAGTAATAGCCTTTCTCTTAACTCTAATAATATTTCTACTGAATGCCTCACATAGATTATTATCAACTTCTCACATTTCATTTTAGTTTTCATAAATTATTTGCACCATTTTTAAAGTTTTTTTGTCTATTTTTTTGTTCTTAACACTAATACTATTAATGTAGTGCATCTATCCTTTTAGTAGTATATCAATAAGTAAAATATCATTTTCTTAAGGATTTATTAATTACTAAGTCTAACTATCCTACTATTTTTTAATCAAATATATAATTGCGAGTAATCTAATTTAACTTTAAAATTATCCTAATATGATTAATATTTCACTAAATAAGACAACAAAATTATCAATGAAAAAAATATTTTATTTACAAATCATTTAGATAAGAACTCCTCACCCTTTCCCTACTCAACTATGTTACCTTATTATCTTTTTAATTAAGCCCATTCTCACAAAATCTTTTCCATTCCGTCACTAATAATTTCATTTTCTTGCCTCTCCTCCTCTATCTAGTTTTTACCATTAGAGGAAATGCCTTCCTCCTCTACTCCAAAGTCAGCTTCTCCTACTTAAGACACCTCCCCCATCTTAAGGCCAGCTCCTCCACTAAGCCCTAGCCTCACCTCTCCTAGTGAATTTCTTATGCTTCCTAGTACAGATATTGAAAAGGGAAAGATAACCCCTGAGGCTACTAGCATGTTCACCTATATGAAACATCTTTCTTGGAATAAAGTTATGGGAGATCGAGATCCTTAAATGTTTGTAAATAAATATTGATTCCTACGTCCATAAAATCCAACATATTCTTTCCCCCAATGGTTATACTTAACATGGTTTCTAAGAAATAACAAATGACTATGGTGGGATTCTTTATAGAAAAACGATTATCCTTTCCCCATGTTCAAAATTAGGGCAATTTAAATTTGACAAGCATGGAATGGATAACACGTTTATTAGCGAGGATTTTTTTATTTTCAAATTCTCCTCTGAAGACAAGGAAAAAAATTCTCAAAAGCAGGCTTTGGCAGATTAAATGTCACCCTCTGTTTCTTCAAAAGAGAAGATTAGGTCTCTCACTAGATAAATGCAATAGGAGTAATGTACCATAATGGGTGAATTTCCATAAGTTCCCTTTAGATATTATTCCTTAAAGGGCTTAAGCAACCTATCTAACAATATAGTAAAACCTCTAAGTTTGGATAAGAATATTTTAAATCTTAGGTAGATAAATTTTGGGAATGTATATGTTAAAATAGATATTTTCAAAGAGCTTTTTGATACCATTAGAGTCTTAAAACTAGATAAGATAGGGAACTTAGTGGAGGACTCCATCTCCATTACCTATACATGGAAACATTTTATAAAAGGTATAGTTAAAAGGTGGATTCTTAAGGCAAAGTGGTCTCAAGAGATATTGATGATATTACAGAAATGGAGAAGAAAAATACTTCTCATCACAACTTCCTTCCTTCTATGAGAAGTTGGAGAAGACTTCCTTAAATCCTCTAATGACTCTATATTATTTGTTGTTGTGCCAAACTAAGTTCTGAAACACTTAGGCTTTCCTACTCGTAAGTATACAAGGTAACTATAGTCAAATACCTAGGGTCGTCTTCTCAAGGAGGTGAAATTGGTTCATTTAAATTAATTTTGAATAAAAATAAAGACCAATACAATCCTAAACATTTTATCACGATTTATTGAGTAAAAGGTTTTAAAGAAAATTAAGCAATTAAATTAAAACATAAAGTAATTTAACTGGAAGCAAAGAACGATTTGATTAATCGATTCGGTGAACTCTTGAGAAATTAACATCACTAATTTACTCTCCTATGCATGACTAAGGTGAATTGATTGGATAATTTCCTTGTTAAAATTAACAATTGGGTTCAAAGTCAATTCAAATAATAAACTAAATCTAAATTTTGTATTCGACAAGTTTATCATCCAAATCAATAATGAAAACTCAACTAATAATTACCCACTTAAAGTTAATACATTTCTAATTCATAACTTAAGCGTTTATGGTTTCACGTTCTAATATTAAATTTCTTATCTCAATTTTTTATTTAATACCAAAAAGATGCAAAGTTTAGCAATAATATTACATACAATAAGCTCATAAACTATAGCAAATAATAAGACAATAAAACAATCCCTTCATCATGCATAATCTACTAAATTAGCTACATTAATTCTCAAGAATAAGTACTCAGCCCATCATGGAATAAACACTTTGTTCAACATTTATATAACATTCACGTCATAAATTCATTTCAAAATTAGATTAAAAACACAAGAATTTATAACTAAAATCAAGATATAAAGGCTAGCAAACTCAACAGAAATTAGACATAACATCCACCTCTTTGGCAGGAGGGTTGCATGAGGCTGAGGACTAAATTAATCATTATTGATATGAATGATCAATTAACAGATATGATAAGTTTTTTGAGGTTATGGAAACTAATATCAGTCTTGTTACTAATAGTACATAAAATAAAAAAGACTCAAATGATGTTATTTTATGCTCGTAAGAAGAATATCTGGATTATATTACTCATTTATGTAAATCTGAAATGTCTCCACTTAAGGAATGGAAAGTGATACCTCTTAGTGTTAATTATTGTTAAGTCAAGTAGGCTTCACTTCTATTAATTTTGGTGACAATCAAATAATAATAATCTTAGAAATATATGAACTATTTTGATAAGTTTGTT
>JANSVA010000002.1:28361781-28379254 GCA_025504915.1 Erythroxylum reticulatum | reverse complement strand
TACTTTCCTAGTCAGAGCTCCACCTTTTGCATCTTTTAGTTTTGCTTCGATCATCACATAGCCATTAGCCTTAGCCAACCTAATTTCAACATAACATCATTTCCGAACATGGAGTGGGAGACAAGAGAGGAAGAAGAAAAGAAACAAAAAGTCTTCAACGCGCACGAATCAAACGAACCAAAGTCTGTGTTACGTGAATGCATGACTAGCGGACCATGCTGCATGAATTCAGTCATCGTAATAAAATAATAATATCCTTTTCTAGTTTGTTACCATCGTTAG
This sequence comes from Erythroxylum reticulatum, assembly GCA_025504915.1. Lineage (NCBI taxonomy): Eukaryota > Viridiplantae > Streptophyta > Magnoliopsida > Malpighiales > Erythroxylaceae > Erythroxylum > Erythroxylum reticulatum. The sequence continues at coordinate 28,378,972 of JANSVA010000002.1, read as the reverse complement.
ATTTTAAGCACGAAACAGGTGGCCATACCACATGGCATACTTAGAACATTCTTCTTCCTTCTGTTGCCGTTGAATGCCAATTCACAAGACAAAAGTACGCAGGCAAACCCAGAAGCCGATGTGTTTTTTAACAACACACGCGCGGCTCCAAGCGCGTGCACTCTCTTTCACTTTTACGTCTATAATATTTTACATGTTTGAAGTGTATATAATTATAAACGGGCGCATTTATTGCTTCTCACTTCAACGTCCGTTTTCTTTGCTCTCCGTCTCGCTTTCTATGTCTATATATGCCCTATAATTCAAGACTTCCATTCGGAGTTTGAGAGCTCAAAGACGTGTACTTTTTCTACTTCGCGTATTCGAGTTTATTCTGTATTTACGATTCTTTGTTTTGATTTTTGGCGGTTAAACAGTTCATTCTTTCTTGGATGTCTGCCGCTCCTGCTCCCCCGTTGCAAGTCCTTGCTCCGGCGACGACCGCTGCTGCTTCTCCTTCTCCTGTTACCTCTCAAAAATGTTTCAATCCTGACTGTACGGACTGTAAATCGAGGAAAGGATGGAGGCTACGCTCCGGCGACTTTGCTGAACTCTGCGACCGATGCGCGTGAGCCTTTGTCACTTCTCTTTTTATTTTGTTCTCTCCTTACTGAAACTAACCAAAATTTTTAATGAGACAACTGAGCGAGAAATCCATTTGGCTTCGGTGTCGGATTGGACGTATTAAAGCTTGATACTTGGTATATAGGAACTTTTAGCTGTTTAACTGTTAGGGATATGGTTCTCCTTTTCTGCTTGTTTAATTTTTTCTTTTGGGTATTAATTATTGTTCGGAGATGGAAATCAGGGCTTTGTGGGCGAGAGTAGCTTGACAGTTGGAGAACAAGATATATAATGCATGTGGAATTCGTGTTTTGTCTTTATTTTGGTCTCCTTTAAGATAGTAGCGGTGGAAAATTGGACATTTTTGTCTGAAGAGTTGAATTTCGGAGGGCTGTGTTTCAGTTGAAATGGGTCATTAGGGAAGTTCCCAAAGTGTATTTCTGGGATGTAGTTAGGCCGAACAAATTTACGTAAGAAAACAGCTTTAGCTGTTACTGCAGTTTTCCCCTTTCTGGTTACTTACTCCTATGGTAATATATTACGTGGCCTAGTCTTAGGTGGGCCTGATCAAAGTCTGTTAAAATCCAGTTGTAATTAATAAGTTTTTTGGTATTTAGCCGCTAATTGTGGCTAGACTTTCTGACTGATTGGTTGTAAGTGAGGAGTTACTTGAACTCAACCTACTTACTCTTGTAGTGGGGCAATAATCGTGAAAGTAGGTGGAAGACATGGGTTTGTCTATGTTGATGCTTTTGGTTGAGCTAGAGAAGTAGGCATTGATTTATGTCATCTGATGCTAAGACAAGGGGAAGCTGTCAATACTCTGCGAGAAACTGTTAGGAGATTGGTTGAATTTTTACCTTGATATAAATGATTTTCTAGCTAAAAGGAGTTGATACATTCCTTCATGATATTTGTAAGTTTTCAGAATTTTTTTTACAAAAAATGGTTTTCCTTTTATTTTTTTCCCCTTCAGGTATGATTTTTAAGAGATCCTTTCGATGATCCCTTTCTCCATGTCTGGCCGTGGCATGGTAGATTCTCCAATATCTCTGCAGTATAGAGAAGACTAGCTTTAACTTTGATTTGTTGTCTCCGAGGAAATATGGAACTAGCTTTAGTTCTTAACTTGTTATTGGGAATATGATAATTAGGGAGTATTTCTCAGTTACATATTTCACTATTGTTACTTTATTACGTTTTTTTTTTAGTTGGGGGTGGGATGGGTGGATAGACGGATGATAGCTTTAGCTTGTCTTTATGGACTTGGTTCTACTTATCTAATTCTATCATCTCTTTTTTTTTTCCCCATTTCAATTTTATTTTCACTTACACTACACTTTATCTGTATGTTTCTTAGCTCTGCTTATGAGGAGGGCAGATTTTGTGAGACCTTTCATTTGAACACTGCAGGTTGGAGGTGTTGTGAGTCTTGCGGGAAGGTGAGTGGAGATTCTTCTGGTTGATTTGCGTGTTTTTGTGCCTGAAAAATGAGTTGTCATAATTTAGAGTCAATTTGATTTTGACATTTCCTTGCAGCGGGTACATTGTGGATGTATCGTTTCATATAACGCATTTACCTTGTTGGATGCTGGAGGAATAGAATGCATAGCATGTGCAAGGAAAAATGCTCTTTTGGTAAGCACACATATTAATCACATTAATAGAACAAATGATTTGTTATAATTGTTGATGACTTTTTTATTCCATCGCTTTGTTAACATTTGATGGCTGGGTGCAGGACATCCATTTTACTTTGTTTTTGCCTTTAGATGAATCAGTAAGTTCATGGTGAATGCTCTTGTTTATAATATTTCAGAGTATAGCAAGCTGTTCCACTGTTTCCTGTTTCTGCCTTTGCTGTTGTTATAGAGGATTTAAAATTGTACTAGTAAAAAGTGGAAGGATGATAGTAGAATATTTTTGCGATGGACGTATGTACCTGCAGAGTCATCATTGGCAGCAATTTGAAAAATTATAACGTAATTAATGACAAGGCTATATGCTGAAGATAGGCTTCTTTGGAACAGTGTGATACTGGATTCTCACCGCTCTCACAAAAAAAAAGGAAAAAGAAAAAGGACAGAACTGATTTGAAGATTGGTTGGGAGGAAAGATTAGAAGAATTTGGCGTATGCTAATTGAGACAAGAATTCAGAATTAGGACTTTACATCTGGCTTTCTTCTAAGCTTTGATATTCCTAAAACTTTGTTTAACAACCTGCATTTCAGACAATGAATCCAGCATGGCAAACATCATTATTTTATTGCGGACAATCACCTGACAGACTTAAAGAGCTGGCAGTCAAGAATTGGAGTCAGTTAGCTGGATCAGGTCCTGTTCCATGGCGGCAAGCGCCCAGTTTGTTCAACTCATCTATTTCTCAGTCTGAATTTCATCCAAGGATGCTTTACGAAGTAGACAGGCTTAGTGTTAGTGAAAGATTATCTGCTCCTTCGTTGGAAAAAGCAAAACTTGAGGACTCCACTGATAGATTAGCAAATGGGAGCCTAAAGCTTGGTGCACGAGATATTACTGAGAATGGCAATGCTGGTAAGATCCTCTGCCATTTTTAATGCCCCTTCCTTAAATGCTTTATATGATAGATTGAAAATCTAGGTTAAAAGATGTGTTGGACCTAAACCTGATTCAATAGTCTGTGCAGGACACACTGCAGATGAGCTACCGGGTTCCAGTTTAAGTTTCTCACAACGGCCTTTCATAAGGGAGGATCCAGCGACGCCACAGCTTGCTGCACCTTATGCATCTTTAAATGAAACACATGGTCAAATTGGCTCTGGCACTAGCCTACGACCAACCCCTCCAACTACATTTCCAAAACAGTATCCTGGTAATAACACACAGAGTAGAGCTGACTCATTAGGAGATGCTCAAATTCGCAATGGAAGGCCTAGATCAGATGGCCGTGGAAGAAGCCAGTTACTTCCTCGGTACTGGCCTAGGTTTACTGATGAAGAGCTGCAGCAAATCTCTGGAAAGTATCCTTTGAGACAATCTGGATTTGTTGGTTGTACGGGCTAATTTAGTTCATTTCTTACTTCAAATATGCATGAAAATTATTTTGAAGCATATGGGGGCAAAAAAAGAAACATTATAGAGAAACAAAAATTTAACTACATTAGCTGTGTTCAGACTATGATGTACATATAAACTTAGTTTAGGAGATAGACTATCCGCTATATTGTTTTGGTATTGTATTTATTCAAATCCTAAAGCCTTAACCATGTTCAAGCTCGAATTCTATAATAACCCCTTTATTTGAAAAAATGTTAAGTGCCAGTGATGCTGGGCGAATTGGGCGTTTGGTGCTTCCTAAAAAGTGCGCCGAGGTGTGTATGATGAATCCAAAGTTGAACTTTAATTTTGTTAATGTTTTTCTTTAACTCCCATTTATATTGGCAAATATACTTAGACATTGGAGGTATAAAGTTGTCTGGCAAATATACTTAAACATTGGAGATAATGGCAAATATACTTAAACATTGGAGATATAAAGTTGTCTTACTTTTTGTGGAAGATAATGGATATTATAGTCAATTGCACAACTGAATGTTATTTTACAATAGCTGAATCCCATGAATTGATTACCACTTGCTTATTATGCTTTAAACAAATTTGAATTTCTGTAAACTATACTCCTTTAAGAGTGGACTATGAAAGAACATATTATGTCAGGTTTGTCCTGATTTGTTTGTTAATTGACAAACGTTTGCTCCAAAATGTCTGTCCAAATTTCTAGAATGGATATCTTCCTTTCTTCAAAAAGATCTTTAAACTCAGCTATTCATAGTTTAATTTCTATTGAAATGATAGATTGTTTACATATTTAATATGTAAAAGTGAAAAATGGTACTTGAATTCTATAAACCCAAATGGTGGTTGTGGTTGTGAAAAATATTATTTTGTTTAATTCAAATTCAAATGCAAATTGACTTGTAAAATCTCCTACATTGTAAAAATTATTGTTTCCATGTTAGTCAGATTTCACTTAAATCAATAAGACAATAGAATATGATACTCTTTAAATTTGGCGGCTCTCTCCCTCTCTCGGTGGTTTTGTCATAATTTATTATTCTAATTGTTCTCTTATATATTATTCTCTATACTATAATGTGGCAGGCTTATTTCCCACCAATTTCACAGCCTGAAGGCTTACCACTTAAGGTCCAGGATTCTAAAGGCAAGGAATGGATTTTTCAATTCCGCTTCTGGCCAAATAATAACAGCAGAATGTATGTTCTGGAGGGAGTTACTCCTTGCATACAGAACATGAGATTGCAAGCAGGTGATATAGGTAAGATACAGATTGCCTGGAAAGAATTCTTAAGGAGTTTGAATTTCTCAAGTTAAAAGTTATGTTATTTCGATGGTTATTTTGGTTCATCACCTATTTACGTTATTGTCAATAAAATGGCTTTTGTACTTGATAAAATATCTTACTGTGTTGATCAGTTTAGCCTTTGCCATTTTCTTCCTTTGATCTCACTCTTTGGATTTTATGTTTCTTTGGTTGCATTACTGATATTTGGTCTTGATCACCCAGTAACTTTTAGTAGATTGGAACCAGAAGGAAAATTGGTTATGGGATTCAGAAAGGCTTCAACTGCTCCATCATCTGACCAGGTTTACCTTGAGTATTCTTTTGGCTTTGTTGGATTTCTTACTGTATATGCAACAGTAGAGTACAGTAGCCAACAGGCTGAAATCTGTTGTTCTTTCATTCTAAATATCGTTTTGGGGCATCCTAATTCATCCCCCAATTTCTGCAATATATTAATCTGCCATTAGCGTAAAAATGTGGGATGTTCATTCGCAAAAGACTTGCCATGATATTATGTGCACTTGAATAATCTTCAGGTAACAGTGCATATTCACAGAAAACTACCTTCATGTGGAGCATTTGTAATTTGGCACCAGGATAGTGTTGGAAAAGTAATCCAGTATGTCCACACTAATGTGATATTCAATGTTAATGCATGTTTTAATTACTTCTGCCACATTCTATGTCTTGTTTAACTCTGTACCTGGTTGTCTTAGTTGTGCTGGTTAAATCAACAAATTGACTGTTAACATTTTCCTCTTGTCCAGGACAACGAAGCAAATAAGGCTGCTAATGGAGCTTCTGCTAATGGAGAAGTCAGTATATCGCAAAAATCAATAATCATGAAATCTCTTCATCAGTTTATCTATGTGTCATTCAAAAGAACTTAGTTTCATCAATTTCCCAGGCTGAATTAGTAGAACATAATCATTGGTCCAAAGTTGACAAGTCTGGGTACATTGCAAAAGAAGTTCTTGAAGCTAAATCGTGTATCAAAAAGAGGAAGAGCAGCACATTGGGTTCAAAGAGTAAGCGTTTTAGAATTGAGAATGAAGACGTGATAGAGCTGAAGCTAACATGGGAAGAAGCACAGGGACTACTCCGCCCTCCTCTTGACCATGCTCCTAGTGTTGTGATGATAGAAGGTTTTGAGTTTGAGGAATATGAGGTTTGGTTATCTCCCATTGAAGTAACTTCTAATCCATGTTTACTCCTTAAGACACCTATGATTGTTCTCGTTAGTGTTACAAACTCATCTTTGGTTGTGTTAATTGCTGGCAATATTTGTTATATTTTCTTGGATGGGCTAGCTTTAGGGTTTAGATATTACTTCATTTCCTATTTGATCCTCCATGATCAACTTCCTTTTGTAATACCCTATCCCCAGGGGAAGTCAAATCCCCACTGCCTCGATTATTTGGTTAGATCTCACTATGGCAGTTACAGTAGGCATTTATTGCACCCAATTGATGTAATGATGTAGATCAACCAGAAGAAGTATGTATGGAAGTATTTGTTCCAAGGAAGAATGCTAGAATTCCACAGATAAAACATATCTTAATGTCGGACAGTTGGATAAGGTGGCCCTTGGCTAGTAACTTGCCTTGATGGACCTACTGAACTACTCATACTGGGTGCCCATTGTGTACAGGTTTTCCGACGCTAAACTTGTGCAGCAATGAAAGATATAAAAATCCACTTGATTTACCCTGTGCAATATTATTGGTTAGGACCTTGCTTTTGGATTGCAAAAGGGTTCTCATATGACAATGAGATTAATGATTATGTCTACTTTGAGGGCTCCAAACTACCCTAGTTTTGATTGAGGATTTCTTGTCTTCATGTGAAAATTTTATGTCATCATTTAGTTTTTGACAAATTTCTGGCTGAGAAAATTTGCTGGACATTTGAAAAAACTAATGTAATTGCTTTGTGTATGAGGAATTTGTTAGGACTGCAGAAAATTATGTAGTTACTTTTTGTGTATGAGGAATTTGTTAGGATTGAAGAAAATTTATGTTCACATGAATCTTGGTTATTGTCATCTCATTCAGTTCTTTCCCGAATTTTCTTATTGTCTTAGCTTAATTGTCCTTTCTAAAAGTTCCCTTCTCCTCATGGCTCCTTACCTTCTCAAGGAACAATTTTGACTTTACTTACATGTGGTATAACAGGATGCACCAATATTTGGGAAGCCAACAGTTTTTGCCACTGATAATACAGGGTAAATTGCTAATTTTGAGAGCCTCCAGTTTGAGTTTAATAATTTTGCTAGTTACAGTTATAGTTCACGATGATTAGTCGTTCATTTATATTGTAAAACCTGATAGAGTTCACGTCGCAGATCTTATAGACTTTAATGTAGTAGTTTTATCATTGCAATCTGTTCCTTAAAATGTTCAGCAAAACTGTCTGCATTCAATTGCTTGACATTAAAATACAGATAAGTAGAGCAGTGACATATTTAAGAACAGTGTTCTTAATACTGTCATTTTTCTCCTTTTCTGGATTAGGATATCTGGTCCTTCTGGTTTCACGCTCTTTGCAATAACCGTTCAGAGGACCTTGGATATGTTTGTGCATGTGAAGTCAATTACACGTTTTAACTTCTGAGTTAGGAGTTTAAAATTTTCCATTCTTGGATCTTTTCTTGTATGTTTTGCCTATTGTAACAAGTTTTTCAGTTACATAATATGTTATAGGCAAGAAATCTTAATCTTGTGTGTTCTCTTGTCAGTCAAAAGGTTCAATGGGTTCAATGTGAAGATTGCTTAAAATGGCGTAAATTGCCTGTAAATGCTCCGCTTCCCTGCAAATGGACATGTGCCGGTAACCTTTGGGATTCAGAAAGGTAAAAAGAGCATCCGTTCTTGGTCAAGGTTAATTTCCCCTGTCTAAATATACCTTAGGTTTGAGGTCTGATTGGTAGCCTTTGGACCTGCAATGCCCAGCACTAGATGGCATGCAATTCTGCTCTGCTTATTAAGACAGAAACTTATACATTTGAAGGTTAGGCTTTTAGTGGTGCAGCTTTCACCTCCAATGGTGCCACCCATACTTCTACCCTGTAGTGATAACCTTTAGATAGAGATCTGTTAAGAAATTTGGACCTTGTTACCCTTTCAGTTAGCAAAGGAGTTAAAGGATGGTGCACTTGGACTGACTGTTTCTTGTTAGCCTGTAAAGTATGGTTTATGTCTTAAATGTAAGTTCTAAAATGAGCCTATAGTCGTCCCTTTCCTCTGTAAAGCTGCAGCCAAATAGATAGATACTTTTCACATTTCCATTCTTAACTTGAGTTGTGATCTCTGGGCATTATATAACATCTTAAGTTACCTTCTACCAGATCATCTTGTTCAGCAGCTCAAGAATTGACGACAGAACAACTTGAAGATCTTCGACCATCGTGTAATCAAGGTATAAATTGCTTGAGACAAATATTGATCATCATATTGCCATATCCAGAGTTTAATAGAACATACTCATGGGAAGTGGATAAGCATGTCCTTGAATGTTGTACTAACTAGTATCCTATTCGCCTTCTGCTCTTTTACTATTTTTCCTGCATATACTGATGACTCTGAAATGACTTCTCTTGTTCAAATGATGATTCTTACGTGCCTCCCACAACTGCTGAATTCACTATTTGTTTTGTTGGTGCAAATCACTAGTTTCTTCCAAGAAAATGAAAGCTGCTAAGCAGGAGACAGATAACATTGAAGCTTTGGAGGGCCTTGATACCCTTGCCAACCTAGCAATTTTAGGAGAGGGTGAGGCTGCCCCACCTTCGTCTCAGGCCACCACAAAGCACCCTAGGCATAGGCCTGGCTGCTCCTGCATTGTGTGTATTCAGCCTCCTAGTGGAAAAGGCCCCAAGCATAAGCAGACATGTACTTGTAATGTCTGCTTAACAGTGAAGCGTCGTTTTAAAACTCTAATGATGAAACGTGAGAAGAAGCAATCGGAGAAAGACGTGGAAACTACAAGGAAACAACAGCAGCAATCACCTTTGTCCGAGAAATTGCTTGATGATGACCCCTCACCCTCTTGTGGCACTCAAAATAGCAGCCCAAACCAGAAAAAGTTGGTCAGTGAAGGCTCTGATGATGATCCTAACAGAATTAAAACCTCCACAACACCTTTCAAAGGTCAAATTGACCTAAACATCCAGCCAGAGAGAGAGGAAGAGTTATCACCTGGTTCAGATTCTGGAAACATCATGATGCGGATGCTTCAAGATGCGACTGACAGGTACTCAAGGCAGCAGAGACTGTCCAGCACCGATGATAGTAACTCAGCTGGGAATCAGATGCTGGTGGATGGAAACATAGACGAAAACCTCCGTGACAATGGCACACCTCGCAACAATCACCAAGGTGCTGACAAGGATCATCATGCAGCTTCTTCCATGAAAGCATCTGCATCTGCTCCGGCCATTGGGTAGGGGTGTGCTCTATCATCGAATGTGCATTGGACAACTATCCAGCAAAGTTAAGTATTCAAGCAATATGAGTACACTTCCATTGTTCTTTTTTGGTATCTGTATATAGAAAGTAGAGTGGAAGGAGGTGGACAACATGGTCAATAGACCAGTAGTGTTGTTGGATTGTATCCTCTAATATGGTTCTCTTTAGGTAAAGATAATGGAGGCATATGCGATTTAGATGAAAATAGTATAATGATGATTGAATCATATAGGATGGTTGGTTGAAGCTTTGTACTTTCTATTAAGGAGCTCATTGCTGCCCACATGAAGTAAATTGGAAAATGTAGTTTTGTGCCTATTCTTCAGGGAAATTGCTTAGTCTAGTTTTTGGATTTTCTAGATGTCACTGCTTCCATGATCTCCTGTTTCAGATTTCAAATTGATGCTGTTGCATTTCTTGTAGAAGCAGTAAAGCTCTGTTTTGAGTTAATACTAATAACTGAGTGTTGATGAAGATGATGACTAAAGAAGTTTATATTATATTAGATTAAAAAGCATTGAATATCATTATTAATTTCGGATTTACTCTTGACATGAAAATTGGCAAGCATATGTGGTTTCATTTGGTATGGACACTTTAAAATAAAACAACATTTTGATCGATTGTAACTTTTGGGATTATAAGGCATCATAAACTGATTATAATATTGAACAGAAAAAAAATAAAAAAAGAATACAAAGATTCCTTCTCAAGGATTGATTCCGAAACATACGAGTGTAACACAATCGCTCGTATGACATTTATACGCAAGACAAATGAAGTTTTAGTTTCCTATCTTTCGAAGGATAGGTTAGGAGGCAATGTGGTGGTTACTGGAAGAAAATGCAAGGAAGACAAAACCAAACAAGTCTGAATGCAAGGAAGACAAAGTCAACCAAACAAATCTGTTATTGGCATGCAAACAAAAAGGGTAAACCGCTTACTAATTATATCTTCTTCAATCAATGTCTCTAAACGGCCATTGTTTTTAGTATAGTTTGGTTGGCGCGAATGCCTACAGTCTCAAACCTCAAATGTCAAGTCCAAGAATAAGAACATTTTGTTGGTCAGGTGTTTTGCCTTTGTAACCTATTCTCTCTTCCTCCTCATGTGCTTACAGGTGATGACGAGGAAGATGATCAACCAAACCCATCAAAAACTTTGGACACACTAGTTAATAAACAAAAAGATTTTACTTTGCGTCTGTACACTTAAGATTCGGTCATCACCAAGTTCATCAATTTATTAATTACTGATATATCAATACTTCTATACAAGTTCTAGGCAAGATGAATGATTTACTCTCCAGCTCGTTCAAGAGGCACAGTGACCTCCGGCAACAGGCACAGTTTGATGATGTGGAGGCCGGAAGGGAGACTATGAATTTGGATAAGTTCTTTGAAGATGTTGAAAACGTTAAGGAAGATATGAAAACTGTTGAGAGGCTGTACAAGAGCTTACAAGAAGCCAATGAAGAGAGCAAAACTGTCCATAATGCCAAGACCATGAAGGATCTCCGAGCTCGAATGGATTCAGATGTTCAACAAGTCCTGAAACGTGTCAAACTCATCAAGGGAAAGCTTGAAGCATTAGAAAAATCGAATGCAATGTGCCGGAATGTACCAGGTTGTGGTCCAGGCTCGTCTGCTGATCGTACCAGGACCTCTGTGGTTGGTGGGTTGGGAAAGAAGCTTAAGGATCTCATGGATGACTTTCAGAACTTGAGAGCTAAAATGAATGCAGAATACAAGGAAACTGTGGAGCGCAGGTATTTTACAATCACAGGTGAGAAGGCAAGTGAGGATACCATTGAAACATTGATATCAAGCGGTGAAAGTGAAAGTTTCCTGCAAAAGGCAATTCAACAACAGGGGAGAGGTCAGATCCTGGACACCATATCAGAAATTCAAGAAAGGCATGATGCTGTGAAGGAGATAGAGAAGTGCTTACTTGAGCTTCACCAGGTGTTCTTGGATATGGCTGCTCTTGTCGAAGCTCAGGGACATCAGCTGAATGACATTGAGAGTCACGTCGCACATGCTAGCTCTTTCGTGCGACGAGGAACTGAGAATCTTCAAGAAGCCAGGGAATATCAGAAGAGTTCTAGGAAATGGACATGCATTGCCATTATTGCTGGTTGTGCCCTTGTTGTCCTGCTCATTCTACCTCTCTTACCAACAATTTTGGCTCACTTGTAGGAAGGAAGAATTTGAACATTTCTTTTTAACCCTAGAAACATGTATCTGATTCTTCTTCCAAAGAATCAAAAGTAAAAAATATAGTTGATAGATTGTAAATCAACTTTATAAAATCAACATCTTTTAAGATAATGTCTATGGCTGGATAAAGGCCAAAAATGGAATTTAGAAAGGTTTTTCTCTTTCAGCACCCAAATTGCCGTAGCCTGACAAACTAAATCCCCTGTAAAGCAAGTCGGAATACAACCATCGAGTAACAATGAAAAAGACTCATTCATTGGTTGAACTGAAAAATTGAGATTCTACATCCAGTCGGTGTCACCGAGTAAGGCAAATTAGTGTTAAATAAGGCTGTCAACAGAGCAAGGCAAATGCTGAAAACCATTGTCTATTGCAGCCTAATACAATTTTAATCCTTGCTGATCTTGAAATGTAATGTCCACAATATCTAGCCTCAAATCATATTTAGGCGTACTCAGAAACTCTTTATAAGGCACTTACCAAAAGTTAATTCCAGCTCTGGATTTACACATCCATACATACAATCAACTTATAGAAAGAACTAAAATTTAGAACAAGAAGATCGTTTAACAAGCCTTTTACTCGCAATACACGGTAGATGATAATCGTTCAACGATCAGCACAACATGCCATCTCATTCTCCAGCTTGAAAAGCTGCCACTACAAAATCAAAATCCATACCCATCCATGAGAAAACCAGGCCAGCAAGCATTGCCTATTTTACAAATTTATACATGGACCAATCAAGCACCAGCAGCATTAGGCAACGCAGCCATAAAAGAATTGTATGATGACTCCAGATCAAAGCCAAGTTGTCGAACCTGCTGAGCTGTCAACTCATCCGCAGCTGCCATCTTGGACAGCTTTGAGATCCACTCTTTCATCCTTGTCTTCCCCTCAAACTCTGGGGGCAAAATGCTCAACTTTCCAAGTGAAGCTGAAACGTCCAAGAGCAAAGGGTACACTTCATCCACTGCCTTCATATTCAATTTCAAGGAATCCATTGCTGTAATAAAGTTCTGAACAGATTCTGCCACTGTGGCAGCTGAGGGTGAGGGTGAGGCAGCTGCCGCAGCCCGGTGCTCTGTAGTTGCGGGCACCCCAGAGGTCACAAGTCGGTATATGGCAGCTGGACACTCCATTTTGTAGGTGTCTGCAAAATGCTTGATACTAGGGCCGGTTTCTTTCAAAGTTGAACCTAAAGTTTTAAAATGGGCAATGAGCTTCTGACATTCAATATCATACTCAGATGAGGATAAAATGTCACGAACATAGGCTTTTTCAAGCTTCTCAGTGGCTTTGATAATGGCATAGAGCTCGGCAAAGTTTTCATACACTTCTCTCTCGCGCTTGTCGTTCCATAGCTTGACCTCCATTGGGATATACAGCATAAACATGTAAAATATACACCTTGGGTGTTTAGATAAATGCAGGAATGTGCGGAGGATTGGAGAAGAGAACGGGTCACGCGCAAAGAGCCTCAACCTTCTTCACTGAACCACAGAACGTACAACGAGTGCAAGCAAAGGAAAAACGTTTAGAAATACAGTGCCAATCGACCAATATAAAACGTTAAGATACAAGAACAAATAATAGCGAACTAAAAGAGTAATAAATCACAAAGGCCACTGTTGTTCATAACACAAGAAAAAAATCAATAACCCAAGAAAAAAATAAAGAAGAAAAGGGCATGGCATGTCCTTCAGTTGTTAAGATATCAAGATGCAACGTTTGAAAATATGGAGTATGCCAAGGACCAAATAGCTTGATTAGCAATCAGTAAGAAACACAACCCAGACAAAAACAGAGGAACAAGTAAACAAAAGTAAATTCAACGACAAAACTCAAGCCCAAGAATCAAGTCATTCGCTTTCACAGACCCAGATACGAATTAACTAAAAAGGAACAAACCTTTTACCTTTCCCGGATTCAACGGGATCATAAAAACAGCGAGCAAAAGCAGCAAGCAGCAAAGTAAAGATTGGAACTTTACCTCAGATCATGTTAGAAACCGAGAATCCCCAATCTAAAAAAACAAAAGCCCGTATTGGAAACAACGTAAACTACATCCATATAACAAATATATTAGAGATAGAGAATTACAAGTTACAAAAGACTAGGGCTTTGTAAACCGTGAAGGCTCTTATTTGCTTTCTTCAGTTCCAGAGCTGATTTGAATAATTCGTTGAAACGTTGGAGAGAGAGGGCGGGTTGCGTGTGGCCTCGCCTGCTCTGTATTAGTATTACATTGCTTACGGCATCTACGTGTAGTAGTTGGGCTCAGCTCAACACATAACTCACTCTCTCTCTCTCTCTCTCTCTAGTAATAAGTAGTGACGCTACATTGCGTTTCATGGGCTCGCATGCTTCTTTTCCCTCAATCATTCCTCCCCATTTTCCACCGACACCATCATTATCACTAATTCTTGTTTTTCCCAAAAGAAAATTTATTCTTAACTTGATCCCTCAATGACAAAGTATGCAGTAACTATCTCAAAACGCCAAGAGCAGTTGTTCTTCTTCTCCTTCTTCTCTTGATCTGTGCAAATTTATATGAATGTGTATTATAGGAGTAGTTATTTAAACTTATTTCACTTTGCAAGACATAATTCTTTATCTAGATTATAGCACGAACCCTGTTTAGACTTGACGAGTGTTACATACATTCATAACTATCTTAATCATGCACAAAGTTTTTGTTTTGTTATGTACATTGAGCCTCAAATTGTACGATTGAAGTTAAGTTTGCATAATTGTATACATGCACACTCAACAGTGTAAGGAATGATTTGGTCCAAGAGATTCTTACAGTATCAAATAAAGTTGCAATAGTGTTTCCGCCAGCTCAACCACTATTACTTTTGTAGAAGATCTCAAATCCTATTAAATTCCTATGATATGATTTCAAATCATCAACAAAAGTAATCGTGGTTGAGTTGGTCATATTTAGTCATGTCAAATATTTAAGTTTATGTAAAATTTGGGAACACGTTAAAGTTATGTTGAGAAGATTTGGGAATACGTTAAAGTTATGTTGAGAAAATAAGACATTATTTGACTTTGAACATAAGCAGAATGATTACAAAATTATTGTTAGATTATACCGTGCAGTGAATCGGTTTGGTTGTAGTTTAGTGACAATTATTTTAAAACATTTTTATCTTGTACATATTTAAATGTGCGTGATAAAGTTCATGTAAGGTTCTAATCATACATCTCATATTTAATATATATCAAACATACACAACTGAAAATAAAACGGAACCTCAAAAATCAGACCTACTCATGCATATAGATACAGAAATCAAAAACATGAAATGTAAGATATTTACATACCTTTCGAATGATCTCTTTCGTTCTATAATCTTTTCCGCGTTGAGCTGTCATAAATCACAGCGATCAACATAGACCGTCTCTAATGAAAGTCCACAAGAAAAGAGAAGGATGAAACCACGCTAGAAGATGGCTAGAATTCTTTCTTTGTACTAGCAAAGACAAAAACTCTTGTGAGAGTTAGAGAGAGAAAGTATGTGTATGTAAGAAAGAACATTTCTTTCATTTATGTCTTACACAAACCATTTGGCCTTCCATAACCCCCATCATTAATGGAGAGTTATGGGAAGTTAATGATAATGAATAACATGCATTAATGTAAGTTATAAGAAGTTAATAACTATGAATATCATGCATTAATGAAAGTTATGAGAAGTTAATAGCCATGAATAGTATGCATGAATGGAAATTTTGAGAAGTTAATGACCAAATTGGCAACCAACAACACATATTTCTAATCCATTCCATGCTATGTTTTCTACCATGGTCACATCGCGATACAATCTTAAAGCACTCTCTCATATCCTGAATCACCATCCAAGACCATTGTATTCATCCTTCGGATCTCTTATGCGTGTGACCTATTAGATTCTCATTTATGTTGGCCACTTGAATTAACACTTAGTTCAAGTAAGTCAAGAGCGGTATCTAGCAATACATCATGACCCCTAATTGATCGGAAAGTCAGTGGTTTGACCCTTTCATGCACAATGTTGTAATGCAATTCGTCATTTCACCATCTACACCCCACTCGGTTCAGAGTATGGTCAAAGTATCAACTCTTACTAGACTGACTACATCATATCTAGTCTAAATGATATTAGATCTTATGCTGAGGATCTCATTACTCTATGTATCATTGAAGACTCTCTTAAAGACATATCTGCTCTGGTCAGAGACTCTCGAGTAATGACCCCGACAAGAAGTCGTGGGTATCATCCCCTTCTATCAGGAGTAGTAAATCCTTTACTGGTTACTCAATTACCTCTGAATACCTAAAGTTGTACCCAATCACCATCTTATGAGTAACCCTTAAAAGGCACCGATGAATGGAGTCAAAGCATAAGATCAATATCCGAGATATCCTTGAGCACCTCAAGTTAAAGGATAATTGTAGCATTGCTATGATGAGAGTATCATTGACACTATAATACAACATCTATATGATTGTCTCATAGTAGGCCAATCCAATGTACTTATTACCCTTAGTAAGCATCCACATGTTAATTTTAAATAACTTATGTCTACAACTTATGAGATCTCCTGCTTGATCCAATCAAGGATTATAACATGTACTAGTCTATCTGGATTAATGAGATCCTATCTCATTAATCCTACAATCAAGGAAAGTTTAGATATTATCATAATTACACATGATAGGAATCTCATTATTATGATCTCATCATAATTTCCTCTATGTTATGTTTTGTATCAAAGACTTCATTAAATCAATTTAAGATCAACATCAAATTCATAAATGTATGAATATCAGAATAATGAAAAATGCCTTTATTAATCATAAAATGATTTGTAAAATAAGTGCTAAAGGTGATTGTCTTTAGAGCACTTCTCTAACAAACTCTCACTTGCACTAAAGTTAATTGCTTTGATATCTAATACCACAGGCGTGTAATGTGACATAACACTCTTTTGGAAAATAGGCTTAGTCAACGAATTAGATATATTCTGATCGATGGAAATTCTCTCTATCTTGACATCATTTCTACCAATGATTTCTCTAATCAAATAGTAGCAGCTGAGTACATGTTTGGACTTCTAATGAGAACTCGATTCCTTCACCTACGTTATAGCCCCGTTGTTGTTACAATACAACTGCACTGAGTCAATGATGCTCGAAACCACACCAAGTTCTATGATGAACTTGTTGATCCAAACCACTTCCTTTGCTGCTTCTAAACCTGCAATGTACTCTGCCTCTGTCGTCGAATCTGCAATCATCTCTTGTTTAGAACTTTTCCAACTGACTGCACCACCATTCAGTGTAAATACATATCCGAGCTAGGATCTGGAGTCATCCCTATCGGATCGGAAATTAGCATCAATATACCCTCTTACCACAAGATCACCTTCTCCATATACCAAGAATACATCCTTAGTTCTTCTCAAGCACTTAAGAATATTCTTGGCAACCACCTAATAACCCTCATCAGGATCCAACTAGTATCTGCTCATAACACTTAGAGCATACGATACATCGAGTCTAGTA
>JANSVA010000002.1:28347438-28361681 GCA_025504915.1 Erythroxylum reticulatum | reverse complement strand
TATATATGGTGTATGTGTTGCTCTTTTGATTGTCCATAGAAGTTAAATTTACCATGTAAGATTTCTTCATTTGGTTGCAACAAGGAGGGTGGTCTATCATCACCATGTTTCCTCCTTGGCTTCATTTTTCTGTTTTATTTAATTTTGTAATGTACAAATTGATGTAATGAAGATGGAGCAGCCATGGATTGAAGAAATAGAGCAGTAAAGGTTTCGGTGTATCCTTTTGTGTATTGACATAGCTTCGGTTTTGTGAAAACAAAGATGCTCGAATTTTGTTTCAATGAATCTAGTTTCAGTTTTTAATGTAAAAACAAGTGCTGGATTTTTGTTTCAGGGAATCAAGTTTCAGTTTTGATAAATTACTAAGTGCTAGTTTTTTTATTTTTAATGGAATGATTTTTTATTTTTAATGGAATGAGTTTCAACTCTAATGAAAAAAAGGAGTCAGTAATACTCTTTATCTTGTTTATGTTTATTATTATCCCTATATCATATCATGTACAGATTGGCATGGTGATTTGGATATATTGCCTCCATTACAAATAAGATTTATAAAAAGTTTTGAAATCTAGCGGTTCTCCAAATATGGCTTGCTTTTCTTTTTTCGATCCAACATTTTCTCTACTCGATTTCCCAAACCCACAATTCAGTAAGAATATATTGACAAGAAACTAAAAAGGTATTGTACACCTTCCTTGTATCTCTAGATTAAGGGTCGTTGGTAGCCATCTTTTGAAGTAGGTCCCATGCAATATTGGGACTCAATTCCTTGAGTGAACCATTTATTGTAGCAGGAATTGAGGGCTTATATTGTGGAAGGAGCCCTTCATAGAAAGAGTTTACCAGATCATTCTTTGAAATATTATAGTATAGACAATGGGCTAGAAGTATGATGAACCTTGTCTAATATTTATGCATGGATTCATGATCTCGTTGCACAATACTGGTTATCTCCTTTTTGAGCCTCAAAGTTTTAAAGGCAAGAAAATATTCATCTAAGAATGCTCCTTTAAACTGATCCTAGGTCAATGTGGTGAAATGTTGAGGTAGTGTGTAAAGCCACTCCTTGTCTTTGCCTTCTAAAGTGAAGTGGAATGCCCTCCTAAATACATCTTTAAGATTTGTCAGGGGTGATTTCATGGAAGAACACACCATGTGCATAGTCTTCAAATGCCTATATGGATCATCACCTGCAAAGCCATGAAATATAGGTAAGGAAGAAATTAACACTCCTTTAAGTTCAAAGATCACATCATCAGTTTAAAATCCATAAGGGTCATAATCAACATTAGAATTATTAATCTCCCTCATGTTTTTATTATCCTCACCATTATTCGCTAGGTTGTTCTCACCATATCCGTTGTTTCCATTAGGCCCATCATGTATATTATTACCATTATCACCATCCGTGGTATCTTGCTCTAATTTAAAATCACTATCAGATAAGTGTTCACTAGAGGTAGCTCTCTTACTAGGTTCTTGTTCGCTAGATGACAAACTTGACTCTTGTGAAATGTGCTCCTCCTTAACAAGAACTTGACTTGTCCCCTCTACTCTCCTCTTTCTTCTAATCTTTTTTACTAACCTCTTAAGTTCAAGATTTATGGGATTCAGAGGTAAAGCCCTATCACTCCTAGGCATAAACAGTAACAATAATATCGAGGTGCAAAACTGACTTACGCAATAAGATTCAAGTAAAAAATGGAAGAATCTAATGAGTGCAAGTGTGTGTGTGTATGAATGTATGATTATGAGTGATGATATACTTTATAGTGTATGAAAGAGTGTGAAAACCTATAATATGCACAATTAATCAAAAAATGCCAAAAACTGCATCAAAATGTATAAAAGAACAAATTTCCCAAAACTTGATTTAGGGAATGGACCCCTACACTTAAAAAAGCAATTGAGTAGGCTATAATTAAGCGAAAAAGAGCAATGTAATCCAATAAATAGCAGCCAAGTCAAAGAGTAACCCAAAAATTTTATCTAGCCAAGAAAATGCAAAATGCAAATAGAAATGGACTTTGCAATACTAATGCAAGTATGAGGCTCAACATATAAATCCCAGTCAATGTTACTTGACATTTAGTTACTAAAAACCAATTTCTTGGTTCCCCAACAATAATGCCACCTCAAATAACCTTAAATTTGATGTCACCTTGGGGTTACTTCAAAATTTAACTAAGGATTGCATATAGTGCAACCTAGGGTTGTTCTCTCTAAGGAACCATTAAAAAGGAAATTAAATTCCTAAGTAACTAAATACAATGCAGCCTAAACTATAGAATAGGGTGTGATTTAATCAATTGCCACTAAAAATTGCAATGAATTAGAATAAACATCAAGGACTTGTTTTAGTATTTTAAATTTAAAATGAGTGATATGAAATCGCAGTGAGTGAATGTTATGAGAAGAAAAACACAAGTAATTAACAATGATAAACGCAACCCTCCATTTCAATAGCGTAGGCAATGATCCCTCAAATAGATATTGGAGTTAAAACGAATGAATTAAGAGTTACAATCAAGCTTTTAATCTAACAACTGAGCCACCTCAATTTGTTACAAAAATATTTTCCAAAATCCCAATCTACTAACTGTCATTAGAATAGTAAGATAGAATCAAGGATACTAAATCCTAATGCTTAATTTTTACTCAACAATTAAGAAAACAAAATTAATACCAACAAGTGATATAACAATCCAAACATTTAAGCCACCTTGAATAATCACCAAATATTCACTAAATCTCAATACAAAGTCTTGAACCAAAATAAAGTAATGAAATTAAACTAGAATCAACATAATATCAGTTGCTAAATAATAACCTAGCCACTGAAATCTTCCAATTCAAATACATAATCCATACATAACTCCAAATAATTAAATAGTTATCCTAAGACCTAGGAATCACTAAATAATGAAATGAGTAGAAGATATATGCAGCTTAAACTCCCTTATGAAAGCCCAAGTTCTTGCCATTGCCATTGAATCAGAGGACTAGGATAAACTAGCCATGGCAACTCATAGAAGACATTGTCAACATTGAGCTTCGGTGGTCAGCCATAAAAGGTGGAAGATGATGGTTTTGGATTTTATAGGAGATGAGGACCAAAAACGAAGCCTAGATTCCTTTCCTTTTAGAACACCTCCGTCCCATTTCTCTTCCTCATGTTGTCATTTTTTCCTTGCATTACTGAGACCACCACGCCACTTATCTTCATGTTCCCAGACTAGACCACACATAAACCACGTATACCACACACTCCACTTCTGCCCCTTTTTTGTATAGCTTGATGTGACTATTTTTCTTCTAGTTTTTAATCCACTGTGACTATTCACCTCAAACCCTTGTAGACCTCACACCCTCTCCACACTGTCGTTTCTTCTCACCACGCATGCCTCTCTCCTTTGTTGTCTCAACATTGTCGTTTTTGGTCATGTGTTGTTTGCACTTATGCTTCTCTTCTTCAGTTGTTTTTAATGCCTTGGATCACTATTTCTTAATCTTTTTGAACTCTAATTTCTTTAAATAACCTACAATAAAAATTTTAAATAAAGTAGCATCAATTGTCCAAAATCAATTTATCACAGACATAGAGGAGACAACATTCTTATTGTACAAGAGCTCCTAAAAGGCTATTTCAAATCAAATTACTCTCTAAATTGCATAATCAGAATTGATTTCCATAAAGTTTTTTATAGTGTAAGCTGGGATTTCCTATAGATATTAGTGATGGCTCATGGATTTCCAATTACCTTTATAAAGTGAATTAAAGAGTATATCTCAACCTACTCCTTGTCTATTCTAATCAATGACACTCATACCACACTGTTTAAAGTAGTAAAAGGACTTAGGCAAGGGGACCTTTATCCCCCTACCTTTTTATCCTTTATATGGAGACTCTTAACTCTCTCGTTAAGCATGAAGTGCTCAAAAACCCAAAATTTAGAAACCATGCTAAATGTAGAAAGACTGATTTGACTAACCTCTACTTTGAAGATGATCTACTTTTATTTTGCAAGGCCTTAATGGACTCTATACAAAGTTATATAGTAGCTTTTAACAAATTCAAAAGCTTCTCTGGACTACACTTCAACCCAATAAAGAGCCATTTTCTCCTATCCAAAAAAACTACTACTTTGGGACCTCTCATTTCTCAATCAAATAGGATGTTTTTTAAATAGACACCTTTATTATATCTTGGATTACTAATTTCTACTAGAAAAGTCTCATATACGGAGTGCACTCAACTCTTACAGAAAATACAGCGAAGAGTCAGTTTGTGGGTTAAAAGCCTCTGTCCTATATTAGGAAGGTTTAACTTATCAAATTGGTGTTAAACTCTCTCCATACTTACTGGAGCTCTCACATCTTTCTTTCTTAAGGTACCATCAAAACCATTGAAAGAATCCTCAAGAACTTCCTATGGAATCACCTAAATGGTGTCAAAGGTTTAGTTAGAGTGAAATGGGTTGACATATGCTTTCCTAAAGATGGAGAAGGGGTAAGCATAACTCCTATCAAAATCACAAATCAAACCCTAATATTGAAAAGACTATGTGGATCCTCATGGATAAAAATTAACTTTGGGTGAAATGGATACACTCTTATTTTCTCAAGGAAAGAAGCCTATGGAGCATTAAGAAATCAACCTCATACTCTCATTTTCTCAACTAGATTCTAAAATTAAGGGATAAAGTCTGAGAAGGGATCTCTTGAAAACTTATGAATGGCAACTTGACATATGTCTGGTTTGAAAACTAGTCTAACTTAGGACCTCCAATACATCATTATAGCAATCTAGACAGTCCCTAAACTACTTCACTCAAACTTAAACTTAGCACAATGATTACAGAGGGAACCTAGAATTTTCCTCCAAACTTGAGGCATCTCTAACCATTATATCTTCCTTAACCTAACTCTCTATGCACATTTTACTAGCAGACCCAACCCATCCTTAAACTCACCATTAAGGCTACGAGAGATCTATTAAGATGAAGGAAACAAGGGTGGAATGGCATAGATTTGATTGGAGTAAGGTATTAATCCCAAAGGTATCTTTCATAGTATGGTTGGCAATCCTAAATAGGCTGAACACTACTGATAGAATTCACTATCTGCAAATGGACAGAACATATCCAATGTACAAGAACCATATGGAAATAGGAGATCTATCTTCTTCACATGCCCTTATAGCAACGATGTATGGTAATCTATAGCTAATAGATGCCTATGGCTAAATCCTGGGAACACTGTCATAAAGGTTGTTCAAAAATTAGCAAACCACACAACCCCTCCAAACCCAAATAGACAGATTAATGTTTTATCCCTAGGACTCTGTGTATATGGATTATAGAAGCAAGGGAACCTCAAACGGTTTGTTGGAACCAACTCGCCCAAAGAGGTTCTCATATTTGAGATCCCTTATAAACTTAAATAGCTCATTTTCCTTCATAACATCAATCAGACATGCAACACAACTATCCTAGCTTCACTGAATGTATTACTTGAAACTAAGCTTGGAAGGTAAACATATGTATGAAAGAGATGTAGAGGAAATACAGTACAGAAAAAGCAGTAAAGAGGAAGCTAAAATACGTAATCAGTTGACCCAGCTCAGTCGAAACCACCAGATCTCCACAAGTTCCTCGTCACTTACTGATTTCCTCTGAGGAGATAAACACATGACTATGAGATTGCAATCCAAGTTATGAGAAGCATGAAAGCGGGATGATAAACAAAGATCAAGTCTTTACCTTTAGTTTGATGGAAGGAATCCGAGAAAGGAAACTACCTCAAATCATACCTTCTCCTTTCTTACAACCCTAATTTCGTAATACTAGAACATTCTATGCATAAAAAGAGAAGATCCTTACCTCAGTTTCAAATGACATTGTTTGGTAAATAAGTATGCTCTTGATTTAATGATGTCGTTCCATTAGGTGCTAATGTATGTTGTCATTTTAAGTTGATTTTTGTTGTAAAAGACTCAAGGAGAGATTAGAACCTCTATTTTTCCTTTTCAATACAATTTTAATTCTAATAAAATTATAAAGAAAGTTAAAGTTAATAAGGGAATGTTGTTAATTGTCAAAATAATTATTGCATATGAGATAATGTAAAATCTTCTTAGCACATAAATGAAAGTATATAAGAATGCATTTGGTTATTTTAGGATGCCCACTACAATTCTTCAAAAAGACAAACTTAATGTAAATATATATTTCTTCACTTTTTCTACTTGTTTGAAAATAATCATCATTATGTTTTTTTATAAAGTTATTTTTGTTGTACTATAGTTACTTTGTAGGACTTATTTAGAAGTGGTTTTCTTTAAATGCAAAGGTTTGCAATTTTAATTTTGAGTCATTGTGTGAGTGTAATTAGGTGTGAAAGGAATTATAGTACATTTGAGTTCATCAATTCTGAAATAGGAAATAGATTGCAATATAAAAGATTAAACGATATATTCTTTTTTTATATAAGTTAAAGCTTCAAGAAAGGTTTGTTATTATCATTATTATGTTTAATATAATTTCTTGTAATTTATTAATTATTAATTATTTTATTTACTATATCTCTTAATAGAACAAGAAGTTTTATAGATCCAATTTTCCTTGACTATATCAATCTTTTAACAAATTGAGTTTATGAGGAATCAAGTTTCATAAATGAGAGTGATTTAGAAGATAATCTTAAATGAGAAAGTATTGACATGTCATTTGGTGACATGAATTTAAATGACAATGACGATGAGACTACACTTAATGATGAGGATTTTGTATAAAAAGAAAATTGGCATAAATGAAATTTGAGTAGAGATGTCGTTGAATGAAGTTCTAGGTTTTTTTTCCTGCTTTCTTTTAATACTTATATTTGATGTATGTATTCAATTTTATTTATACAATATAAATGTATTAACTATAATTTTATTTGTTTCATATCTCATTCTTACTTTGGTTTATCTTACGACATGAGCTATTGTTGTAATTCTTCTTATTATAATGCTTATGAAGTCATAGACCTAAATGTTTTGATGCAATTATTCTTTATTACATTACCTAAATTGTAATATTTGAAGTAATTTGTATTATTCTTAATTTTAAATATGTATGATAATTAAACGATCTTTTTCTTATATTAATTAAGGTTATTATTTATATGTGAAATTGTAAAAAGTAATATTAATAGAAACAAAGTGATAGTTGTTTATTCAAATTTATATTATTTTAATTTTTTAGGCAAAGTTCAAGTAAAATTGAAACATATATAGCACAATATTTTGAGAGACTATTTTATCGTTTTAAAATTTTATAAAATATTTTATAATTTTTAAAAATTACTCGAAATGATACTCAATATTGACCAGTACCATTACCATACTGTATCATAATATTGATTAAAAGAAGAATAAATACAAGATTTATTAGACCAATCAATTGGATTAAAAGAAGGATATAAAAAGAAGGATATAACCACAATGTAATCGATCTAAATGATCAAGCAATAGCTTAAACATGTTTCAATAATTTCAAATTAAGAAATTTTTTTATGTAAATAGAGTAATTTAAATAACATAAGAGAGAGACCATGTCAAAATAATGGTATGGACAACTTGAGCATTTTAGATGCTTTCTTATTTAGAAAAAGATGATGTGATTTAGTCTTTTTTAGTCACATTTATTACAATGAATAAATAATTGAATCGGTTTGACCTGTTGAACTGTAAAAATTTTGAATTGTTTAACTTTTTATTTTGTTTACAATACTAACCCTTGTTATTAAAAATTGATTGATTTATTAATTAAATAAATATTTTTCATAAATTAATTGGTTTTTATAAGCTAAAATAAAATAGTTGGTTTGATTTGAAAGTCTTCTTTCCAGTTAAACTTCAATCTTACTGTTCTCACTGCATCTTTGCCAAACATGCCTACTCTTCCTCTTTATATCTTGATTATTATTCCTCGCTTCCCTGCTCCATATTTGTCTTCCTAACTTTTATCTTCATTTGCATCTTTTGTTGTGAACTTTTCCTTCTAGCAAACTACCCCTAATACATTCATGCACTTACTGCTTTCCCTTAATGTTTTTTCTTATTCTTTACTTGTTTGTACTCCAACTGCTTTCTAGATTTTTTAGAAGCAATCTACTAACGATTCACTCTTGTAAAATGCCTTTTTTGTCTAGTCTAGAGTTTTGTCTAATTGACAATAACTTCCCATCATTAATTTCTAATAATTCCCAAAACCTAGGAGTTTTTCCCCTTGAATTCATCTACCATTTCTCCTAATCTTATTCAAAATTTAGGCTCCTTACCTCCTATTAGCAAATCTTAGGTGCAAGTGGCTGATGACCCTAAACCATAACTCAAGTTGAAATATTATCCCTCTAGTGAAGTGGTTGACCAAAGAATTATTTCCCTACCATTGGATAATTTAAAAGATGGAGCTCCATCATTCTTAGATTTTTCCTAGAATATAGGTTTGGTTTTTTAATGATGAAACAGTGGATTCTTCATAATTGGAAGCAGCATGGACTATTGGAGGTTTTTGTGAACAATAAGGATGTGTTTCTTTTTAAATTTGCAAATGCAAAAGATGTAAAAAAAGGTTATCCAGGCTAGTCTTTGGCATGTCTATAACAAACCGTTATAACTTCAAATATGGAGACCTAGGCTTAAGTTAAAAGAAATCAAACTATAAAGAAAATCCCTATTTGGATATGTATACATGATGTTCCACTAGAATATTGAACTACTAGTGGATTGACTCACCTTGATAGCTATATTATTAAACCAATTTCAATGGATCAAGCTACTGTAGAGATAATAAGAGTTAATTTTGCGAGGATATGCATTCTAGTTAATTTAATGTCTTATTTGCTTGAATCCATACCTTTCATTAGAATCAATAAGGAACTAGAGCTTGTTAAGGATTAGATGAGGTTCCCTTATTCTTGGAAACATCAACCTGCTATTTAGAAATCATAATAGCTAACAAGTAAGGTCTTTTGTCACTAGCACTTATTATGAATTCATGGGAATTAACCAATACCAAGATAAAACTAAGAACTCACCAACTCAAGTTAGTTGTGAACATGCAAATGGAAAGCCTAATTCTTGTATCTGGATTCCTAAAATACATAGTGCTATAGTCTCCAATGAACCTGATATACATAAAGAGGGTAGGTGAGACATTGTTTTCAAGCATGACTGAGGAGAAGTCTGAGCAACTAGCATGTACAGTGACTATACCATCTACAATTTCTAAACAAACAGTTATGTTTTCTAAATGAACAACATATGTAGTGGGTTTAATTGAAGTACCAAAGTGATAATTATGAGTTAATTAACATAGGAACTCTAGCTGCAAGAATTAATCAAAAAGAAAATGGTGACATAGAATTTGAAACAATGGTTAAAAGAAGAAAAAAATCATAAGAAAAAGACTCGATTCATGGAGATTGCCAAATGATCTTCTTAGTTTGGAATGTGAAAGGGGAAAATGCTCCTACTAAAAAGCTATTTATAAGGCATATAATTATACAGAGTAAGGTGCAAGTTGCTACTATTCTGGAGACCAAAGTAAAGAAAAATAGTGATAACCTGCCGGAATTTTTTCTAGCTTAATAGTGTGAGGTCTCTAATTATAATACTCACCCCAATGGCACGATAATTGTTCTCTATTACTCCAAAAATGTATTTTTTTTATCTAGAATAATTATGGACCAAATGATCCATCCACAAATATTAGATAGGTATTGTACTTAACCTATTTATGTCTCTTTTTTCTATACATATAATAGTTGTTATCAAAGAGCATTTCTCTAGAATCAAGTCATTAGCAGCCCTTGGATTCTTACCGATGACTTCAATTCCATTATTAAAATTGATGAGGTTAATAATCATTGATCAAGGGGATCATCTTTCTCAGAGCTCAAATATTATGTTAAGGGTGCACAATTAGTAGATATTCAAGCTCGAGGTTGCTTCTTTATATGGAATCACATATAGCAAGGTAAATAAATCATTTGGAAAAAGCTAGATTGAAGCATATCAAACACTTAATAGATGTAGAAATTCACTAACTATTTTTCCAACTATCCTTTTAACAAAATATCAGACCATACTCTATTTTTGTCTTAAACTAAAGCTATTAATCTTAGAAATCCATTCATATTCATTGATTTCTTACTTGAAGTTGTAGGTTTTATAGATTTTATCTAGAAAGCATTGAGAGCATGGATATTTGGCACTAGACAATAGATTTTATCAAGGAAGTTGAGCATTGTCAAGAAAAAATAGAAGTGCCTTTTAAACGAAAATGTTGATAAAACATGCACCTTTTAGACACATCAAAAAGTCACTTAGACTACATTCAACAACAAATATACAACAACCCTGATTCTATTCAATTATAGGAATTGGAGAATAATACGCTATACAATTTCTCTAGGGCTTTATGGTATGATTATTCTCTTATAAAGTAGGGTTTAAAGTATAATGGTTAAGAAGTGGGGATAGAAATACTTATTTTTTCCATAATACTATTATTTTTTGGAAGACTACTAACAGAATTAGGTCTTTAGAATTCAATAGAGCTAACCTAAATTGACAATAAATTTGATTTAAGGTATTTTAAGCTATTTTTTGACTTGATGAACATGCCTACTTGAGCTTATTATTTTATTTATTTACTCAAGAATATGTTTGTAAGGCTTCTTATCCTCTTAAGAGGTGGATTTCCTCTCTTAGCTTATTTTAATGTAGGAAATTGTGGTAACCATGAAGTCTCTACACCCCTTTAAAGCTCCTGATCCTGATAGTTTCAATGTGATTTTTTCCTTGCAAACTTGACCAATCACAAAGAGCCTAGTATCAAATTTTGTTATGGAATTCTTTAATGAGGGATCAATGTTGATAGAGATTAACAAAATCTTTATTACTTTGGTCCTTAAAAGTGAAGAACTTAACCTTTTCTCATATTTTCTTCTTATATCTTGCTGCAACTCCATTTGTAAACTAATCTCTAAAATCCTAGCTTAAAGATTGAGAAAGGTGCTTTCTAATCACATTGGTTAATCACAAGGTGCTTATATAACCTGAGGGATTATTAGAGATAATATTCTAATACTCTAGGAGTTGATAAGGACCTATGTAAAGAAGAGGGGTAGAGCTAATTATTTTTTAAAGATTGATCTTAAAAAAGCCTATGACTATGAGGATTGGGGTTTCATCACTAATATTCTAGTAGCCATAGATTTCCCAAAGAATTTTATCATGTGAATCTCTCAATGTATTACATCACCTCGTTATAGCATCGATACGAAATGTTCAAAAGTAGTAAAGGTATAAGGCAAGGTGATCCTATATCACCTTACCTCTTTGGTTTGGTGATGGAGAGCTTTAAATTTCATTATAAGTGTAGACGGTTTACTTATGCCATCTTTGCTTTGCTGATGATCTTATTTTACCCTCTAAACTTGACCCTACATCTGTCTCAACTCTTATGAAGGCCCTTAAAATGTTTAACATGATGTATGGTTTCAAGTAAATTGTTCCAAAGTTGGTTGATTCCTTTTTTATAAAGCTACCTAATTTGGAATTCACCTTAGTCTCCTTTATGATTTTTAATGTTCAGAAGCTCAAAATGATGTATCTTGGTATTCCTATCTTAAGTTCCATATTCAAATCTATAGATTATGCTTGCCTAATTGATAAGATTAATTACATAATTGCTTGTTGAAGTGCTAAGAATATCTCCATTTCTGGAAGGGCTCAACTCATTTCATCCGTTTTATACTAGTATCTATTAAACAGCTCATACTGCTTCCCCGATGAAGGTTATTAAACATATTGATAGAATTTTAAACAAGTTCCTATAGATAAACTTCAAAGGAAACCTTTCAAAGTAAAGATGAGATGGAGGGATATTTGTTTATTGAAAAAGTCAGGGTGGACTTAGTATAATCTCTCTAAAGACTTTTAATGTTCAAAAGGTTAGAAAGAATATTTACTAAAAAGGAGGCCTTATGGTGATGATAGATCCTCATCTACTTTATTAAAAATAGGAAATTATAGAGCTTCAACTCAAATAATAAGTTTTTTTTACCATTTTAAAGGTTGTTCCTAAGTTGAGAGGAAATTTAAGGCCTCACTTCATCAATCTTATTAGCAATGGAGAAACTACTTCCTTTGTTTGATAATTGGTTGTAAGTGGGACCTTCAAAAGATCTGCATCAAGATAATGCATTAAAACACCTAATACAACAACAAGAAAAAGTAGCCCAAGCTCTTACAATAAAGGATCTAATCATAAATGCTTTAACATAATCTTTTATGAAAACAAAAACCCTACATATTAATCCTAACATAGATTATGATATTGTCACATGGAAATATACCAACAATGGGTTGTTCACAAATACATCATATAGGAAAGTATTATTAATAACCTTATAGTTCTTTCATTGACAAAATGAAGTAAATCACTTGTTAATATAGAAATCACGTATAATATGTAAAATACACAAGAAGTGGGGTTGAGTTGTGTAAAATTTTCAAAAATATTAATCTTTAGAAATTTATTGAATTTCTTTACAAATTCTGATGATCACAAAAACAATTTATTTTAAGTCGATAAGTAATGCAATCAAAAAAAATATTATCTACTCTTCAAGAAAATTAAAAGATAAGGGTTAGAGAATAGACGTTGCGATTTTATACTGGTTCACCCTTAACCTTAGGCTATGTCCAGTCCTTAGAGTTTGCCTGAGATTTCACTATATTCTTCAACTTTACAAGTATTCTTTCTACACTTGTAGAGCCTCTTCAGGTCTCTCTCACAAAGTGTTATTTATTTGCTTTCTTAGCCTCTCTAGGCTCTAGCCTTTCTTTCCCTTAGAAAGATATTGTTTGAGCTTCATGTTACAAATGTATTCGCTCTCTTTCTTTTGAACTTGAGTACCTAGTTTCTCTAAGTATTGTATAATCAAATTTTCTCTCTTGTAAAAATGTTATTTACTTTATTACTAAAGCTAGTATTTATAGCAAAAGTCTTCCACTATCTTCTTGAGAAAACTGCTTCTTGAATCTTCTAGGAACCTTTATTAGTTGAGTCCTTTAACTAACTCTAACTAAAGAACTGACTGACATTCTAGAATAGTTTTCATTTACATCATCTGGTACTATACTTCTTCTGGTGTTGCACTCTGTCTGGTGTCACGCTTTTGTCTTCTTATGTTGACCTTCTATCTTCTTATGTTAACCTTCTATCTTCTTATATTGATCTTCAATCTTCTTATGTTGGCCGTCTTAAGTCATTTTTCTTGAGTTTAAAGTATCTTTTGAGTTTGACCATGCATCTTCTAGGTTTGACTATACATCTTCTGCATTTGACTATACGTGTCACTTACATTTTTTTGCACGCTTAATAAACTCATCAAAATAGTTCACACACTTCCAAGACTATTATTATTTGATTGTCATCAAAACTAATAGAAGTGAAGTCTTCTTGACTTAACAATCTCTCCCTTTTTGATGATAACAAATAATCATCATATTATAAGATAAAATGATATTCAAACGAATAATGTTCAAAGCAAAAACACAAGAAATGCATATGATATACAATGCTTTCTAATATTTCAACTTTTCTCTTTTCTTCTCTTTTCCCCTATTTATTATTAATCAAAAAGTAGCTCATCTTAGACATTTAGAATTTCAGAATACATATGTTGAATATCAATGCGGATCAACTTGAGGTCTAGTTTAATACAAACACGTAGAAGTGTTATTTCCTTATGAAGATCACCCACTGAATCACCCAATTATAAACCTTAGTATAAATTTCCTAAATATTTTTTGCTAAGATTTCCTAAACTTCCTTCTGCTTGTGACTAGCTTCAGTCTAATTGATGAAATTCTTCAAGAACTCCATGTTAATAGTGGGATCTTGCGGTATTTCACTATGTGGATGAAGGTGTTCAACAAAAATGGTTCTCTAGATGAAACGTCTAACTCTATGATTTTGATTAAGGGTAGTTTGAAGGTTTGTTTTCCTTCTGGGAGATCATGATCAGCAGGTTTGGGTACTTTATAAATTGGTTGTCCAAGAAGGTGTAACATATTTTTGACTGAAGGTATGAAACCTAAGCGTCTGAAATGCATAATTAAATGCACAAAGGTTTCTAAGTTGAAATTGATACCTTCAAATATGATACTTCTGTACCTT
>JANSVA010000002.1:28292211-28311519 GCA_025504915.1 Erythroxylum reticulatum | reverse complement strand
TATGGTGTGACATAAAAGTATAATCCACATTTCTAGAACTATGGTTGAGAGATTGATCAAGGAAAACATTTCTCAATTCTAGATTATGATGATCTGGGAACATGTGCTAACTGTTGCAAGGATAAGTTGACTAATAAGGATATTAAGGTCAACTTATGCTTGTGACTTGTTAAGTTTTATACATAAAGATATTGGTAGACCTTATACAATTGCATTGTGCAATTCTAAATGTATTTTGACATTTGTTAATGATTATTCCCATTACATTTATGTGTTCTTGCTTAAAAAAACTGAAGGTTAAAAACTAATTGGAAAAATTCATTAAGATAGTCAAATTTGATAGCGGTGAAGAATATCATAGCAAACATGGTGTTTCAAGACTTTAAAACGTTCATTTGTTAGATATTTGAAATCAGTTAGAATAGTGACTTAATCATTATGTCGAATAGTTCTGAGCAAAATGGTGTGTTGTCGAAAAAGTATAATTGCACCCTAAAGGAGTTGAAGTCAATGCAGAACAGGATTAATTTACCTGATTATTTAGAAGTTTAGAAACCCAGCTTTGCACACATTCGTGTATGGGGCTACCTTATTGAGGTAATATAATTCTTATAAAGAAAGATTACATGTCGTTCCACTCATTACTATTCAGTAAGATATCATAACCACTTTAAAGCTACAACTTTTACTAAATAAAAGGAGGGACTGAAATAGTGGAATCACAAACAATTAAGTTTCTAGAATACAATGTCTATAACGATGGTGGGCTCTTTGACCTTTCAAATGATAGCAGGGCGGATACTACAGTTATCATGTACCCGCTACTCATACAGTTAGATTCGGTGGATCTAGGTCTCTGTATCATACATGTACAAGAACAGGAACCTATACCTATACATACAGAGGTTTTTAGGGGTACAAGATCTAATACAGTTAGGTAAATTCACTAGAGTGAGACAACATGCTATCCCATCTGATTACATAGTCTATCAGGTGTACAGACTATGCTATTAGACATGTTACGGATCTAGTTACTTTATAGAAGTTATTTTTGAACCCAATGCAGATGTGTGGTAGGTTGTAATGACTGATGAGATGTAAGCCATGAAGTATAGTAAGGTCTACGAGTTAGGTGATTTGCATCAGAATTGCAAACCCGTCAGTTATAAGTGAAGTTTTAAGACCTAAAGGATTTCAAGATAAAGTTCAGAGGTTTATGGGCTCGTTCAGTTGCCTAATGGTTCACTCAGATAGAAAGGTTGACTTTATGTTACCTTTTCTCTCGTATGCTCGTAGGATACATTTTGAGTAATTATGACAATTACAGCTCATGATGATATAGAGTTACATCAGATGGTTGTCAAAACTGCTTTCCTAAATAAAGATCTTTATGAAGTGGTCTGTATGGTATAACCTGAAAGATTTTAGGATCCAGATGGAACTAACATAGTTTGCACGTTATGCAAATTAATATATGGTTTACATCAAACCTTCCGAAAGTGATACCTTACAGTTGATAACGTTTGGCCTCTTTTGGCTTCATGGAAAATAAAGTTAAAAAGATGCTTGTACTATAAGGTCAGGGGAGCAAAGTTATCTTCTATTACTGCATGTGGATGATATAACGTCAAATTACTTGACCATGTTGTATGAGGTTAAGCAACTTTTGGTTAAGAACTTTGACATAAAGGACCTTGGCATAGCATCTTTTGTCCTAAGTATTCAGATTTAACGGGACAGATCTCAACACTCATCAGACCTCTTATAGAATGCATACAATGTGTTACAAAGGTTTAATACAGTTAACAGTAAACTTGTCGTAGCACCTATCTCTTATAGTGAGAGATAATCTTTGACATAATATCCAAAGAATAAAGTAAAGAGAAAGGTTATTAGGAATGTTTCGTATTCTAATACGATTGATAGCCTGATGTATGCTCGGCTATGTACTAGGTAGGACATTGCATTCATTGTCTGACTGTTTGGTCAATATCTGGTTAATCCAGGTGTAGACCATTAGAATGCAGTCTAGCGTGTGTTAAGATATTAAAGGAAATTAAGAATTATATGTTGACATATGTCACAGTCAATAGACTAAATCTCGTAGGAAATTCAGATTCAGATTTTGAGCAATGTGTCAGGATGATCAAAAGTCTACTTAAGGTTACAATTTTAAGTTTGTAGATGGTACAATGTCTTAGAAGTGTGTCAAGTAGACACGGGTAAATTTATCAACTATGCATGCAGAGTACATGCTATAGGGTTGCTTCATAAATGGTTTGGCTCAAAAACTTAATTTTTGAGTTGTCTGTGATTGATTTAGTGGCTAAATGCATTTGGTTGTACTGTGTATTGCTATGTTGGTTAATAACAACAAAGAATATCACAGGGTCTTAGCATTTAAAGGTCAATTATTTGGTTATAAAGGTGTTGATACAAAAAGGTGACATTAAGATTTGGAGTATTTAAAGACTGAGGAAAAGTTAGTAAATCCTTTAATTAAAGGACTTCACCCATTTGTGTTTGTAACACAAGTATACAGTATGAATGTTTTGATGTCCTTAGACACTATTAGTTAGGGGATCGTTATGTTTGATGCATGTACATTTATACATTTTGATGTATTATGATAATATGATGCTTCATCAATAAAGATGATTATCATTTATCCTTAGTAATACGTGTTATCATACATTATCATAATACATATAAAAGTCTTAAGATTTATGTCGATCTTAAGCATTTAAAATTTATTGGGTATATATACAGATTAACCTTGTACCTATGTCATTTAGACATATACAATTTTTAACGGATATATATGAAGTTTGATATGAAATAAGAGGGTATAAGTTTTTTAATCCCATTAAAGTTCTCTAATACAGTTTAGCAATCAGTTGGAGAACATAAATGTTTTCTCTAATATAGTTTAGCATTTGGTGACAGGAAACAAGTTTTCTTTAATGTTGTTTAGCATTTGGTGAGAGAAAACAGGATTTTCTAATGTAGTTTAGTATAAAGTTAGAGAAATCGAGACCTACAAACGAAGATGATATAATTTAGAACATAAAGGTATCATCCTAATTTGCTACACTCTATTTCCCATTCATGTTAGTGAGGCATTAGGTATACGTGATTGTATTGGATCTGTGTCGTGCATGACACATGCATTTGATACTTTTCGGCATTGAAAACTTTGCAGGACAAAATGATGGACTTTCGTTATCTTTGGATCTAATGTTTTGTTTTTAAAACCTAGTTGACTAATTCAGTAGCATGACTTAACCGAGTTTTTAAACTGTTTTAAAACTAAAGTCAAAACTACAATTAATACTTGTCCAAGGGGGAGAATGTTGGATAATTTTGTCCTTTCCTATTAAGTTGGACAACTATTAATTGCATTTTTCAGTTTTTTAATAACTTATCGATTAAGTTACGTAATTTGATTCAGATAAAGATAATAAACTGACCCAATAAATGAGCTAAATTAATGAGTCGAAGTCCGTGTGAAAAATAGATCCCAATTAGTGTAAACCGGACCCATATCAGCCTTGTGATGGGGAAGCCGAATATGGAAGCTATATATAAAGGTTAAAATCTCCTGCAATTGTTCATATAATTAATCGTAAGTATAAGGATTATTTGACTCGCTAAGAAAACTTACGATTTAAGAAAACTGTAGAAAGATCTTCCCCGCATCCCCGAGAGCAGTTTCCATAAAGATGACAGTAAATTTGCTCACATTTCAGTTTTAGAAAGCTCGTTTGAAGTTACGGAGACCGAAATTAAGTATTTTCACATTTTTTCATTTCTTACTTTTTTACGTTCGATCTGGAATACGTAACTAAGATACTGATGCATATTACAATACATACATCACTTTCTATGTTTTGTCTTCAGCTTTCCATTGGAGGACAACTACAGTTCACTTGTGGTAGAGTATTTAAGGTGATTCTGGGATCGAATCGTTTTGAATTTCTGGTCACTGGGGTGAATTATTACGTTGACTAGATAGTTGGATCGATGAACTCTCCTTAATTATTGCATATTTGTTCTTTTTGATTCGATGCTTTAAGGCTACCTCTGTTTTGTCAACTATTGTTTCGTTGTCTCACAAATCTCCAGGATATATCGTATGAAAGTCTAAGTGAAAAGATGCCACTTTTTAGTTTTTTTACCAACAGTTAACTAGCGGATGCAATGCAACCAAATCTTTTTGAGAAGTAAACGCATCAACATCTATGATGATAGTGTGATGATTCTCGTATACACTAATACTAATTGTTTACTTCATTCAAAAAGCATGTTCTGTGCATGCGCCTAGGGATTGGTTAGATAATTTATGGAGATAATCCTTCTTTGTATAATCCTTTAAACAATATTTTCTATTTCTGTTATTTTTTAAATGTCTTAATAGAATCCTGATTGAGCATACTTATCACTTGTATAAATATATAAAAACAAATATTTTTTATTTGGGTGACCATATAACTAGGTCATATTCCAATAAGGCATCCCAACCACTTGTGAAACACTTGATTAGAAAATGGATAAAAACAGATGTGACAAGTGTTCAATTGTTACAAGAATAGGTGCATCGCCTGTGCTTGTGTGGTCAAACAATTAGATCAACTTTTTGTTTAGCTAAGATATTTTAACAGCTAACTTAGGTTCACCAAGGCAAGAATGGTTGGGTTCAGTTGGACCATTTTATGGCACTTGAGGTGCTAACCGTAGTTCCAACAGGTGTAACAGGCAAGAAATCTTGTACAGATCAATGGTTCATGGGAGGGGTATCCAACCAACAATTACATGAATTGAAATTGATTATCATCATCAAGTTATATCCCAAATGGCGTGGACACCAAGACAATTGAGCACATCATGGAATATGGAGCCAAGAGGATCACCTTCGTTGACTACACGGACTTGCCGAGCTAAGTACACAGCTTTGCTAAGCCAAATAGTATGAAGGTAGAAATAGAAAAATAAAAAGTATCACGTACTCGACAACTTTCACATATGTAAATGCGCGTAATAACCAATACATACCAACATAATAGGCAGGATCCAAAGAAATGAAACTCCACAATCTCCATTATTAACATTGCATGAAGGATTGCAATGCCTACTAAGAAGCACAGCACCAGAGAGCCACAAGTCATAAAGTTGGCTATACTATTTAAGGAGTGCATGACTGCTAGCACTCGGCATACCATAATAGTACACAATTCCAAGTGAAAACGGTCTGAAACATCATGTGCTGATCTCATCAGTAAATCAGGAGGTTCACCATGTCATTCTTCCTTCTTCTGCAAAAACATTTTTGCTTCCACTTCTCCACTATACGGGGTAGAAGGGTATGCATACTGCTGAAGAACAGAGAATATAACCATCTCCACGATGACCAAGACATTCTGAATAGCTTCCTCAATGTGCTCCACATCCAACCAGAAATGATGAGACCGAATGATGCCCATTGCCGCTAGTATCTCAAGGACCATTCCCTAGGGAGGATTGGAAAAGGTTATCGTTCTGAATAATAAATTTTGTCCAGATATCAGATCAAATAGGTGAAGAATAACGAAGGAGTGATGGCCGAAAAGCAGTACTTTCATCCATAATAATTTCGAGAGATAAATCCCACAATTCCGCAATTTTAAGGTCATACATTTTGCCATTTGAAATTTTAGTCCTAGCCTGGAAATAATTCTCTTATTATGTTCAAACAAAACTTATAAGAGTTCTAGTATAATGAAAGCTACATCCAGTTAAGTTACAAGAATATGAGAGTAGCTGCTACTAGTAAAACCTCCAGGTGTCAAATAAACCTTAATGCATACCAGCCGAGTTACAATAACTATCAGCTTTTTATCATGTCTTATTCATGTTAAGTTTATCAAACGCTTGTTCTGTTTTACCTAACCTCATTGCATGTAAAATTTTAGTACTTTCTTTTGGCTTAATGCTCCATTAGCCTGTTCATTCTTTTTCCACGACGCCGTTCCAGTTTTTTTATTTTTTCCCCTTCTGATTAGAAGTTAGAACCATTCTCCTCCAACTCTATAAAAGAACAAGCAGAAGAAGAAAGAAACCTAGAGGTACATATTTACCTGCCAAAAGCAAAAGAAGACAATTCCCTTAATGCATAAGAACTTCGCCAGGGGCCTGTGTGGGGCCAACTCCTTTGCAAAGACGTGGTAAAAGGCTATCAGAGAATATAGTGCAAGAGAAACCGAAATGTTTAGGATAATGGTGAATGTCCAACTCAACCAAGTTGGGTACATCCCAAGAAGTTGGAGTGTTATCATCAAGATTGAGCATATTGGCCGGATGATAACAAATTGCCATGTCCAGTCTCTAAGAAGCTTTAGATGCCGGTGGTCCAGCCGGACAGTTTTAGGCTGCATTTTGTACAGAAGCACATGGTGTCAATTTTAACCAAATGTCAAGTTCAATTCTAGGTTGGCTGCAATTGATTGTAAAACGTGAGAACCACAGTTTCTGCACCTGAAAAATTGTCATTGGAAAAGAATGATGGATTTCTCTCCCTTTAACTCCATCTGGCACAATATTTCTCCTAATGGATATATTTAGGTAACTATACATCAAAGCCAAGAACTTTGCTATTGCCTGCAGTAGAGAAGCAAAGAAGCAATGGTAGCAGTAAAATAATGAGACAAACTATGATAACTCACAATACAAGCCAACAAACAATCAACTATTAGGCACTCACCAGAGCTTCGTAACATTCTTTGACTGACTCCAAAAATGTGAAGAATGGTTTACTGCCCTGGATGTCCAACAAACCAACAAAGGAGTCAAAAGCATATATAGGAGCCATGCAGATTATGATCAATATGGCTTTCTGTTCCTTGGGATTTTTCCAGAAGTAGAGATGCTGTGACAGAAGCTGCACTGTAAAATGCATTGTAAGCATCACACAGAGTGCTGATCCCAAGAGGGTAAGCTGTGCAGGACTCATAGTACTTAGGTCTATCATTGTGCCGCTGGTTTGCAACAAGGAATCTGCAGAGGAGTTTAAGCAAACCAAACTCTGTTAGAATATAGAAAGACTGGATGGAGAGAAACCAGAGTAATCAGTGCGCCAATAACTCATGCACGCAAGTATCATCAACTCTGTACACCATTCAAATGCTACGAAACATGTGGGTGCTATTTTCTCATTTGCCTAACAAAAGTGAAATAAGTCAAAATTGCACCAAATTCACATTATTGAAGCTTCACCTATATAATTTAAACCTCAAGTGACACCGTTATACAAATTACGTGAACCCCATTTGTGTTATGTAGGTAGATGAAACCAGAAACAGTCACTATATAAGTTCAGGTAAAGAAGCTGAACTGTAAACTGAGCAACAGAAACAAGTTGCATGAGTGTCAAAACCTAAAGAACATAGATATTCAAATAGGCACAGCCGGGAAGCAAGGAAGACAAGTTGGAGCAGAAGTCTAAGAAGAGTTTAGAATATAGTTCTCCAAATTGAATATCTAAAAACTTGTAATTTGAATTTGTTAAAGCACATCTGAGTATAGCTGTGTGAAAATACATTAGGAATTGTATAAAAGCTAGAGCAAGAGAAATTCTTTTACAAAACTTCCACTCTTGACACTACTCACTAGTACGATTCATTTAAAGGGCATATTGATGAATTAATTTAACTTTAAGAAACACAACAAGAAACCTAGCCAAATAATATCCAAGATAGACTTTAAAAAATGGGGGCATAATTATGAAAATTCCACATTGGAGACTTAGAGTCAACAGCTACTATCTGGTTGCACAAACAATGGGTGATCACAGCCAGTGTATTCTAAACATATTCGCATCAATAACATGAAACTTCAAAATAGTTTGCTTACTTTTTACACTCAGTTACCAAGTACACCATAAAAGAGATAACTATGTTGATATACATATTTTCAGTTTCTTTCAAGCTGAAGGAGATGATTAGTCACAGGTAGAAAAAAGCAACTTCCTTCGAAGATTCAACCAGGTGGAAGTAAACAAAGTCAAATTTGGAGAACACCCAGCAATATTTAGATGGTAAAACAAACATGACAGAACTACTATAATTACACAGAGTCGTGATGTTTTGGGAACAAGGGTACACAAGATGACTGCAAAAGCTCACACTCACTTTTTCCTTTTTCTGCTTAAACATGTACTAATAAAACAAGTGGAGATTGAGTATAACTGTGTAGAAGACTCTAAAAACTTCAAACCATGCAAAGAAGCAATCAACACTGCATATGAAAACGTAACCTTTCCATCAAATAAGAACAATTCCTAATCACACTGCTAACCAAGCACCAAGAAAACCATTAGAACAATTCTGGGTGGATGATTTTGTTTTCTTAAGGCTTCAACCATATCACCAGCATTCCCTTGCCCAAAGGAGGTATGAAAAGTTATGCCCTAACTTCTTTGGCCCTATAAAATTATTAAAAGAGAGAGACCTGTTGCATATGAGTTAGAGTTGCTGAATCTCCCCACGTCCACCCTATTTTCCATGTTCCTTTACTGAAACCTGCTTATGGATTGCAAACACACCCCTTACCACCACCTTTACCTATTAATTCAAATTGGGAGCTGACCTTATCACCTTCTAAAATCTTGAATAGCCATCAGGTCAAAGAAGGGGGGAAACCCACTCTTGAACTCTAGATTCAATGGAATGATCGTCCTCTAGAAGAAGCAAGTTTGGCAAATTATGAATTACTCAAGGGACAATTTCCTAATTTTTACCTCGAGGGGGAAGTAACGAGACAACAACTCCCTTGCTTATGTACTCCAGGACGCAGAAACATGAAAACAAGCTGAGTTTGATGGAGTCAACCATGTGCACATCCAGCCTTAAGATTAGGGGTTTGCTAGTAGTAGATGCAATTGTTACACATTATCGTTAGATTTAGATTCTGCTATGCAGACTTGTCTTATTTGGATATTATAAATACCCCACTTAGGAATAGTAATTTTCAGATTTCTTATGTTATTGTTTCTGTTGGATAATTATCTTAGATAAGTTTAGGAGATTATCTTCTAGGAGATAAGTTTATCTTCTAGTAGATAAGATATACTATAGATAGGGTAAGTTAGTCGTCGTCATCATCATACCTCGAAGTCCCGCTTGCCTTATCCCTACATAGTAGAGAGGTTGTTTTCGGTAGATCCACACGCAGATGTGACCGGATAATAGTAATGCAGAGATAGCGTAACTTAGTATATACAAAAAATCCAATAGTTTAGTAGTATTAGAATAGATTATACTTATGTATAAATTACATATAATTAGAGAAATAAAGTGAGCTTTCTTTTGATATTTTCTATACCCTCTTGTTTCATGGTATCAAAGCTACCAATTCTGGTAGCCTAATTTTTCCAGCCACATCATGGCTGAAGTTCAACCAACCTTCGATTCCTTTGATGAGTCCCAAACACCTAGTTACGTAATACCTTCAGCCCAAACTCCATCTTCTTCTATTGATAATCTTTCGTTGCAAATCACGCAACATAGATTAAAAGGAACGAATTTTCGAGAATGGTCCCAATCAGTCATGCTCGCAATCAAAGGAAGAGGCAAGGCTAGATATCTAACAGGGGCAGTTCCTCAACCACATCAAAAAGTAGTCACTTATAGTACTTGAGAAGCTGAGAATTCTATTGTCATGGCTTGGCTTATAAATTCAATGGAGCCAAAAATAAGAACCTACCTATTCTGCAAATCTGCAAGAAAAATCTGGGAGATTGTGCAAGAAATATATTCTGATTTGGAAAACACTTCTCAGTGCTTTGAAATCATATCAAAAATCACAAATACTCAACAAGGTAATATGTTGGTTACCGAGTATTATAACTTACTCACTGAATTATGGAAGGAAATGGATCTATTTTATGCAGTAAATTGGGAGTGTTGTGCCGATGCGAGAAGTATGAAAAATTATTGGAAAAGGAGAGAGTTTTTGATTTCTTATAGGGACTTCATGTTGGACTTGATGAAGTACAAGGAAGGTTACTCAGTTTAAAAACATTGCCATCAATCTGAGAAACGTTTGCTGAGGTTCGTAGGGAAGAGAGTAGGAAAAATGTCATGCTTACCTCACACACTTCTAAACAAACCTCTCAAAGCTCAGCTTTTTAGTGGCAAACTCTCGAAAGGAGTTTACTTACCAAACCCGAGAGCAAGAAACCAATAACATGCAGTGGTGTGACCACTGTGATAAGCCCTACCACACCCGTGAGACCTGTTGGAAATTACATGGGAAACCACTAGATTGGAAACCTAAAAGCCAAAGAGTTCAACAAAAACGTGGAGCAGCACATGTTGTAGAATCGGATATAAGCAAATCCATAGGGCTAAACCTGTCCCCCAGTAGATTGAACTACTCCATCAACTATTGAATCAGACAAAAATCACAACTGAGAAAGACTCAAATGACCAAGAAACCTCTACTGTAACACTAGTGCATAAAGGTAACCTGTGTCAATCATTATTATCAAAGTCCTAAGTCAAAATCTCTGGATTGTGGACACAGGTGCGTCAGACCATATGACTGGGTCTTTGAATGTCTTCAAAAATATGAGCCATGTAACCAAAAAATTAATGTCTAGGTCGCGGATGGAAAAAGGTCACCAGCTATTGGTCAAGGGAGAGTTTGTTTGCCAAAACTGACATTAAATACTGTTCTCTATGTGCCTAAGTTAACTTATAATCTACTATCTACCAGTTAATTAACCAAGGACATGGACTGTATTGTGAGATTCTTTCCATCTCATTGTGAATTTCAGGACCGGTGTTCAAGGAAGATGATTGGTAGTGCTGAGGAGAAAGATGGATTTTACTACTTCTCAAGAAAGAGTACTCCTACTTAATCCAAATCACCACATAGGTGCTCCCTTTCAATTATGTCAAATTATGATGTTATGTTATGTCATCAACGCCTTGGTCATCTTAGTTTCCCATATTCGAAAATCTTATATCCAAACCTTTTCATCAATAAAGATCATATTTCTTTATATTGTGAGCAATGTGTCCTTGCAAAACAAAGCAAAAATACTTATCCCATACACTCATACATACCCTCAAAACCTTTCCAATTAATTCATAGTAATATCTGGGGTCCCGCTAGAGTTACAAGTCTAACCAGTACTCGTTGGTTTATCAGTTTCATTGATGATCATAAAAGGGTAAGTTGGGTATATCTAATGAAAGGACAAATTTGAAGCCTATCATATCTTTAAACAGTTCCAC
This sequence comes from Erythroxylum reticulatum, assembly GCA_025504915.1. Taxonomy (NCBI): domain Eukaryota; kingdom Viridiplantae; phylum Streptophyta; class Magnoliopsida; order Malpighiales; family Erythroxylaceae; genus Erythroxylum; species Erythroxylum reticulatum. The sequence goes on along the minus strand of JANSVA010000002.1, from coordinate 28,300,246 downwards.
AAACTCATCCAAAATGTGTGTACAAACAATGGGAGAGAATATTTTTCGATTGATTTTATTCAATATCTCAATAGGAATGGGATCATTCAACAGAGCTCTTGTGCTTATACCCCACAACAAAATCGGATAGCAGAGAAAAAGAATCGTCATCTTTTAGAGGTAGCCCGATCTATGATGTTTACCAACTTTGTTCCAAATTCCTATTGGGGAGAAGCCACTCTAAATGCCTCATACTTGATAAATCGTCTTCCTTCAAAAACTCTTAAATTCCGAACCCCATTAGGTGTTCTGCTAAAACAATTTCCTCATATTAAGCTCCTTAATTCTCTTCCTCCTAAAGTCTTTGGGTGTACTATTTTCGTACACAATAATCAACCAAATAGAAGCAAACTTGACCCACGAGCTATTAAATGTGTGTTTATTGGGTACTCTCCCACTCAAAAGGGTTATAAGTGTTTTTCACCTTCTACAAACAAATTCTTTGTTTCATATGATGTCACTTTTTTGAAAAAACAATCATACTTCACCAATACCTCTCTTTAGAGGGAGACATCCAATGAAGAGATTTATTGGGACCCAAGCATATCACTTCCTATCTCACAAACCTTCCCACAAAACCCACAAACACCGCAAACACCTACCATTGAACCTGAAACTGTCCAGTCCAATTCAGTGGGAGAACCAATTCCTAAAAAACCAACCTTAGTGTATTCTTGAAGGCTTAAAGCTCCTCAACAAGGCCAATCATTGGACCAAGAACCGGCTCCTAGAGAGACTATGGTAAGTGACTTAGATGTGCCAATTGCACTACAAAAAGGGGTAAGATCATGTACTAAATATCCTATTTTAGATTATTTGACTTGCTCAAAGTTATCTTCAAAGTTTAAAGCTTTCACTACTAAGCTTGACAGTGTAAGAATTCCAAGAAATGTACATGATGCATTCCAAGAACCTAAGTGGAAGGAAGCTGTACTGGAAGAAATGAAAGCTTTACTTGATAATAAAACATGAGAGATTGTAGATCTACCCGAAGGGAAAAAGGTGGTTGGTAGCAAGTGGGTGTTCACCGTGAAGTATAGGGCAGATGGAGAGATTGAACGGTATAAGGCTAGATTAGTAACTCAAGGCTTTACATAAACCTACGGAATAGATTATGAGGAGACATTTGCTCCAGTTGCGAAGTTGAGCACAATTAGAGTCCTATCATTGGCTGCAAATTTAGAATGGGAACTCCATCAGCTCGACATTAAAAATGTCTTCCCAAATGGTACATTAGATGAGGAAATATATATGAAGATACCACCAGGTTTTCAAACCGAAGAAGGAAGGGGAAGAGTTTGCAAACTGAAAAAATCCTTATACGGCCTCAAACAGTCTCCACGAGCATGGTTTAAGAGGTTCAATGACACTCTTTGCCGTTTTGGATACAAACAGGGACAAGCTGATCACACAATGTTTGTGAAGTGTGGAAAAAATGGAAAGAAATCCATCTTGATTGTGTATGTGGACGATATTATAATCACAGGCTATGACACTAGTGAGATCAATGATCTTAAACAAAAACTGAGGCTGAAATTTAGGGTAAAAGACCTCGGAGCATTAAGGCACGTTCTTGGAATGGAGATTGCTGGAAGTAAGTTAGGTATTTTCATCTCTCAACGAAAATAGATTCTTGATTTACTGGAGGAAACAAGAAAGATGGGTTGAAAACCTATGGGAACTCCACTGGAGAGAAACTAGAAATTCAAGAAAAATGAAGAAGATCCTCCTGTTGACAAAGGAAGATACCAAAGGTTGGTAGGAAAACTTATTTATTTGTCACTAACCAAAACAGATATTGCTTATTCTATGAGTATTGTTAGCCAATTTATGCACTCTCCAACTCAAAGACATTTAGAGGCAGTCAACCATATTTTGAGTTATCTCAAAGGTAGTCCAGGTCGAGGATTAATGCTTCGAAAAAATGAGAAAAGAATCATAGAAGGGTTCACGGATGCAGATTGGGCTAGTTGTATTAAAGACAGTAGATCAACATCTAGTTATTATACTAACTATGGGGGAATCTTGTCACATGGAGAAGCAAGAAGCAGTCCGTAGAAGCAAGAGGCATAATTTAGGGCAATTGCACAAGGAATTTCTGAAGTTATTTGGTTAGAGAGGTTAATGTAGGACTTACAGATCACCACTTTCTCTCCCACCAAAGTTTTTAGTGATAGTAAATCAACCATCAATATAGTGAAGAATCCAGTTCAAAATGATCGAACAAAACATGTTAGAATTGATAGGAGCTTTATCAAATGTGAAATAGAAGAAGGGGGCATTGATCTACGTTATGTCCCTACTGAAGCACAGGAAGTTGATATCTTCACAAAGATAATGCCTACGCCTAGATTCAAGACAATTCTAAGCAAGTTGGGAATGATAAATATATATTCCTCAACTTTAGAGGGAGTATTGGATAATTATATTACATAAGTTCGGGAGATTGTCTTCTAGGAGCTAAGTTTATCTTCTAGTAGATAAGATAAGATATACTATAGATAGGATAAGTTAGTATACACGAAAAATCCAGTAGTTTAGTAGTATTAGAATAGATTATACTCATGTATAAATTACATATAATCAGAGAAATAAAGTGAGTTTTCTTCTGATATTTTCTATACCCTCTTGTTTCAGTTTCTTTTGATGGGAATTGGTCCACTCCATACAGACACTCTTGTTGGGAATAATTTTTGTTGAGATTCCTGCATTTATCATTTCCAGCTACTCATACTCTTTCAAGTATTGTTTTCTATTGCTACATATTGTTCCTATCATTTTGGTATTAGAGCAGCGTTAGATTACCATGGTGCAAGCATGTTCCACTATATCAACCAATGATCCAGAAACTACCCAAAACCCGAATTCGGTTCTTCGACAATGAGCTGCTATTATGTCCAAGTTATATTCCACTGATCTATTGGCAGCGAAAGTAGCATCACTCAAGACTCAATCTAGTAATTCTGCATATACTAGAGCCAGTCAAAGGGATCCAAAACTAGGCAAAGCTACATACAAGGAAGATGATACAGATAGTCCTTGGTGGCTTAAAAATCCTGCTCGTAGACCTCATGCCAAAATGGAGTTTCCAGAATTTGAAGGCTGAGACCCACGATAGGAGAATTAGTTCTATCTTCAATGTTGTTGACTTAACTAATTATCATGGATATGGATGTTACACATTCTCGTACTGAAGTTGTGAGAATTCCATTCATTTCTCATCTTAAAGTGAAGAAAGGGGATATTCTTGATGAAAAATTATAGTCATAAGAGCTACTAGACATCTGTAGAGGAAAATCATTTTTTAGAGAACTTGGATTTTAAAAAATGGAATTCAAAAGTTAAATCAAAATTTGTATGATCAGTATTTATCACATTTTGTGTTGAGGACTTCAAATAAGCCCGGAAAGAATGGATGTGAAAGAGCTTAGAATTTATAAAAGAAATAAAAGAGAGCAACACTCAACCACAAGCTTTAATTTGTTGGAATGAAGAGTTGGAGTTAAGGTAACAACAAGGTGATAGGGGCTAAAAATACTGTATGTTGGGTTTTCCTTATTAAACAGGGATTAATAATAAGTTAGAATATTGTCCTAATTTGTTTAGGACTTAAAGCTTATATAAGAATCAAGAATCCTTATTGAAATAAGATTCAGTTTCATTTTTATAAATTTTAGATATGAGGATTACAAGAAAATATGTGTCTGTGTGTGTACTCAGCTCTTCAGTAAAGGAAATTTGAAATTTTTCTACAAACTTAATTTTTCAGCTAAAAATTGTGAAGCTATCTCTAAGAGTGATTCTTAGACTCTAGAACTAATTCCTAGTTCATTACCTTCCATTGCGTGTTTACCTCACTAAAATTCCAGCATCTCTACCCTGAATTTTCAGCAACCAAAGACATTAAATCATAGCCATATTTAACCTTAAATTCCAGCAATCTAAATGAATATTCTGAACCTAAAATTCCAGCATTCAGATTTTATGAGTTTTGTGAGTTCTAGCTACTAATTTGAAATCCCTTCTACTCACCCTACGTCACTTAACACACCTATTCAGATTATTCCACTCAAAAGGTTAAGAATATATACATACAAGCTCCCACAAGTTGAGTGCAATTGCGCCTATGTGTAGCTTCTAGTTTTTGTGAACGAGAAGTTTTTGTGAATGAGAAGCATGCTTATGAAGACCCACCGCAGCCCGCCTGTGATAGAATTGTGAGTTAAACACAAATTGGAATAATCTACCTAATCTTTAGGCAAAGCAAAATATACCTGGACTATTTCAAGCAAAATAAAATGAAGTGGAATGGGCCCTTGGGTTTTATCCACTAAAACTCTAAGCTCAAGCACTCTTAACAAACCAAAGTTTTTTCAAACCCCAAAACATTATATTCATAAAGAAAAAAACCTAGGCATTGAACTGGTTACACAAAACTATAGAATTTCCAATATTTTCCAATCTGTAGTCAAAACAGCACAGTAAATTTTATTTTTTCATCACATCAATCCAAGACCGTTAGGAAAACATCACCCCAACGATGTGAATTAATAAAAACAAAGTTGGAAGACATAAGCTAGAATTCAAAGTCAGCGGTTAAAATCAACCGGAAAAAAAGAGGAGAAAGACAAAATCAAGTTTAGGCCAAAAATATTAAAATAGAAAAGAGATACAGTAAGAGTGATCCTGTATTCTCACAGCATGTAAATTAGTAACCTAGAGACAATATTGAAACTTAGATGAAGCTACAAGTATGTAATATAATAACAAAAGAAATGCCAAGACTAAGAATGTTAACACGTCGAAGAAAAATCAGATAGTGAACATAATTAACACAAGATGGCTAAACAATATATAGACTTGCATATCTAAAAACAAACAGCGGATCTAAACATAGTAACAACAAAATAAAAGACATCCTTCAAAAGGAAAAAGCACAAGAACATAATTGCAATCGACTATAATGAGTGACAGGAAATAGAAGTAACCTTGAGACCCTAAAAACTGTGAACATTGAGTTTCCAGAAGGTCAAACCAGATGACCTTAATGGATCAAAGAAAAAGAGGACTATATAAACATGCAATCAGCATCCTAAAAACAAGGAACATCATACAGGCCTCTATAGCCGCCCGGACAATAGAAACCACCAATCCACAGCCAGAGGAAAATCAGTGAAACACAATAAAATCCATGTGAACAAAAATGAAAATTTAACAAAAATAATACTTAGAATAGTGACAATAGTTGAATAAAATAGGCACAACATATAGAAAAATGAGTCACTACAACACAATCACCAAAGGGCATACATCCTACTAAAAATGATGGGCAAAACTCAGATTGACCAAAAACACGGCAGACCTAATCGGGAAACACGACAAAAGTAAATAAATAGAGGAATCAATAATGAAATTTAATAACAAACAAAGAAACTGAGTGGGTGATTTTCGATTTGGGGTTTTTACCCTGTAAGTTTCCCAACAGACAGTTCTCAACACGCACAAGGAGATCTCAGGTCTTCTGCAAATTATGGATTGCCGGAGATGATTCTGAGTTCCTATAAGACCGCAACAAAACATCATAAATGATTTTCATGCTAAAGGGATAGAAAACAGTTACTCATTAAACCTATAGCTTCTCAGATAAGTTTGATGAACTTTGAGCAGCTCGAAAGACTGAGGGATGGCTATCGGGTTCCCCCAAAAAGTGAAGAAACTGAATGAGAGGTGGTCTGTGTATCTGCCAGCCTTTCCTTAACTGCCAACTTCCCTTCGGTTCTGGTGTTGCATTAAATTTTTCTTTCTTTTTTATTTTTGAAAATTTTGTAATTTGATTTTGCTTTTGTTACTTTTATTCTTTTATTTTTTAATGAAAGTATCAATTTAACCTAAAATTTTATTTTTAAAATAAATAAAAATTTATTTACATGTCCAAAATTTTAAGGTATCCATAAAACAAAACAAAAAGATCAAATCATTGGTAGAAAAAAGTCAAGAGTACTAGCTCCCTAATATTTTTTTCCCTATTTATAGAAAACGAATTTGAGGTTTCTTTCTAATTACAACTAAAATTTGATTATATTTAAATTCTAACTTTAATTATAATTATAATGATAATTTAATTTAACATAATCAAATATTCTTAAAATTTCTTAAACTTTACAATTAAGACTAATTTAATTTAAATTAATTTTTAAATTGATCTTCATATGTGAACTATTAAATTTATTATATGTTGACAATGATTGTAAATTATAATTCTAATTATCGATAAATTAAAAAATTAATTTATTTATAATTCTTTAATTAAATAATTTATAATTATACATCAGGATTAATGTCGAACAACATGTTATAACCATCTAAACATTAGGAATATGAAAAAAAAAGTTTAACTAAACATATTCATGTATGTTTATAATATATAATATAATCCTTTTGTCATCTAATATTTTAATTAAATAGAGTACTGAATTAATGTCTATTCGATTTAAATCCAGTCATATTTATTTTTGCTAATTAATAAATAATTTATATTTGATATTTGAAAACACATTTTCAAGGGATTGAATCCAACTTGACACAACACTTTGTTGCTCCAGTGTCTAGAATTGCTCTTAATTGGAAATCCTTACATCCTGGAATTTTGAATTGTATATCGAAATTGTAGAGTTGATTGTTGATTCTTCCTCTTGGTTTTTCTTCCTTGTCATCTGTGATGATATTCAATGTTTCTTTTGATTGTCCAAAGACAACCATCTTTCCCTTTTCTTTGTCAATTGGACATGACATTCTTTCTGTATCAGTTAAATTTTTATTTAACTGAATTTGTGGCACATGATATGACTCAAATATAATCTGGGCTATTTCACTATCAATATCCACAAAATATTCAGTAGGATTTGTATTTACCAGAATGACATAGATTGTTCCTCTGTAGTCAGTATCAATTACTCCTGCAGCAACATCTACTCCTTCAATTGCAAGTGATGATTTTCCAGCTATCCGTCCATAAATGTCTGATTGTTGTATTTCTAACTGTAGTCCAGTTGAAATAGACTTTCATTGAAATGCTGGAATTATTACACATTCAATACTGTATAAGTCAAATCCTGCTGCTCCTTTAATTCTTCTGTGAGGTAGTTTTGCATACTGGTGTTTGAAGAAGAAGAAGATGACTTGCCTTGGTATTATGAGAATACAACAAAAACAGTCTTAATGGCTGAAATGGATGTAACTTCATAAGAGCACAACAAGGAGGAATACGACTGGAGGGAAATACGGTTACATTCTACAAGAACTTGTCAAAAGTCTCGACAAGTACAGAAATAAGGATAGCCACAATGGTTATATTTTATTTAAGCTTGATTAATTTGTTTAGATCCATCTTTTTTAACATTTAAGTTCTCTTTCTTTCATGGATTTACTAAAATATTGGAGTATAGCATGCCAGGATATTTCGAAAAAATTAGGAGCATAAGGTCATTAATAAGGGATCAAAGTCGTCATATTCCTCTTCTTCTGAATATTATAAAGAGGAATGAAGCAAGGATAGAGAAATATAGACAAATACTTGAAGATCCAAATCTTACCAAAGACCCAAACCATCCACAGTTCAGAAATGCTGAAGCCCTTAGACAGGATGTATATTATCAGCTTGGAGAAATAAAGTACTTAAATTATTCTTGTAAACAGGATATTGAGAGAATCCGTAGAAGGATCAAGATTTATAGGTCTTTGATGATACCTTATATAAGCTGAAGTTTGTAACTCGTAATTTTTGATTAATAAGATAAGTGACTACGCCGTAAGGATTGAAGAAGAAAAAAAGTAGAGTACCTGTTTAAGCCATGGAGAGGCGTGAGAAAGGGAAATTGAGTTCAAAATCTAAAACGGGAAAGCACTTATTGAGTTAGTCGAGAAGATAATGAGTGATAAACTAAAGCAATCAATTGAAAGGTATTGGCAAAATCGACAAAATTTGGAATATCTTGAC
>JANSVA010000002.1:28256393-28292121 GCA_025504915.1 Erythroxylum reticulatum | reverse complement strand
CCTGTTTGATTCTTTCAGCCATAACTTCGTTATCTGACCTCCAAATGAGGTGAATCTTATGTCTAGATAAACTAGAGGCATAGAGCTATCCAATGATCTAGAGGAATAGAATTTTTAACCCAATCTCTAAGATGTTTAATATTTGGATGGAAGTTGAGGATAGAATGTTTACTTCAATATAAGAAAGATTTGGAAGATAGGGCCTGATGCTATCGTATCAGAGAATGAGGATGAACCAAGGATGACTAATGAGGGTTAAATGGGAATAATCATGCATGGTATCAAGCAAAAGTACTCAATTTATGACTCTGAATGTTTGGGCTCTAGAATCGTGGTCCAACAGCTGTGGTATCATAACAAGAAGAGGAATCGATGATGGTTAAGGAGACTTTGAGGGAATAAGTTTAGTGATTATGATATGATTTCGCAAAAGTTGGGTTCTAGAAACGGGGCCCAACATTTTTGTTATCTAAGCAAGAGTTGGGTTTCAAAAATGGGACCCATCAAAAAGTTTATGAAATTGTGACTTTCGTTGCTTAACTTCTTGTGATGTCGACTAAGGTACGATTATTCCTCTCGATCTCTATTGTTGTTTGTTCTTGATTCACTATTTATGAAATGGTATGTTGTCGTACTAAGGTCTGAAATTGAAATTTGATATTTGTTCATTTATGCAATGATCTGAAATGTTCTATTCCCAAATCACATTGTGCTTCCACCTTTACCTTTCTCATGCTCAGAAGCTCTAACGGTTTAAATTTTTTTAGATAAGACATAAATGATATCAAATGTTTGGCTTTTATATATATTTGATTGCCGCAGATGATAAAATTGAATTTTCTTTGTTCACTTATTGTATTGACCGTTTTAACATGTTTGAATTAATTCATTACACTAGAATATAAACATTTAACAGTAAACAATTCACATCATTTCATGACACATAACACTATTTCATGAACTTATGCTTTACTATTTGTTAAATGTTTATAATTGTGTCATGAAATGAAGATGTGACGAAGATAGTTAGTACCCGTATGCCCATTGAATATAGTTTATAGGCATTGTAATGATGTGGTCTCTCTTCACCATTTTGGACATTTAATTATTTGTTAGGTGAATTTATGAAAAGAAATCATACTAGTGCGGCATTTAAGGTAGTAATTAAATATTTGTACGATGATATTATAACAGGATAAAGAAATATGGGTAGAAATAAAGTATATGTAGCTTTTGTTGGGTATGAACCTAATATATATTTGACATGGGAAGAGTGTCAAGGTGTTGTTAATAGATTTAAGGGTGCTATTTATTGTTCTTTTGATAGTGTAGCAGAAGCTAGAAGGATATATTCTCAATTTTGTGAAGAGAAAGCATTATGTCAAATGGTAAAATAATTGTAATATATATTATTTATTTTATATGATAATTTAATTGTATTCAAATATAATTAATATTGATATTTCTATATATAATGCAGATTTTAAATATTGATTGCCCCAATTGTAATGCCTTGATGAAGTTGCAAATTTCAAATGCTAAGCCTAACATTGGTAATTCAATTATTGTTTGTAGCAATGCCATTCGTATAAATTAATGTTAATTAATATTCAAATTGAAGGTCTCTTGTAGGTACTTGGTATTTATGAAAGATATAAAAGTTTGTTTTTGTCATAAAATATGTCAAATAAATTCTATGAGTTGGGGTAAGAATCTCGTTCAGAAGATGTATTGTTGTTTGCAAGAAGTAAGTATGTGTGAAACTTTATGTGCATAATGCAAATTTATGATAAGTCCTAATTTTTTTGTTTATATCTTATTTTGTAGGTCTCATGTGATTTTATAGCTTGGTCGTCGGATGTAAGTAGAAAAAATATGGAGACATTATAATAGTTAGAAGAGAAAATGTAGCTATTATGTTTATTTGGACTTTTTCTTCTTTTATTCAATAACTTACCACTTTAATATTTAGTTGTAAACTTTTCATGATGTCAAGGAAACTGCAATTATTACAAGGCTCTATATAGAATAAGTAACTGCAATTATTCCAAACTAGTTTTCACTTAAAAACTAAAAGGATTTGGGAATGTCCAAATCTATCTCCCAATTACAACTCAATCTATATAAGAAACTATCGAAGATAATGCCTTCAGGCTTGTCTTTTTTAAAACAGTGAAATCATATATAGAAAATGCATGAAAGAGCTACAATATAGAAAATGCATGAAAGAGCTGCACCATATATCATATTTTTTAGGTCAGCCATAAGTATGCTGATCATACCTATGAAGCTCCTGCTTATGCAAATTTGCACCTAATATTGTAATATAAGGATTAGAGATCTGTTGCTTCATTTTTGGATCTAAAATTTTCATAATGCTAAACTAAAAGGTCGTTAAAGAGTAAATTATCGAGTAATTTAAAACAAACAAATAAATAGGTTATAGACATTGACAACATTTTAGAAACTGAAACAGTATCTAAAAATACTAGAAATTGTGATACAATTTGCTTATCATTGCTCTAAATGTTTTAAAAAAGATATTTGGTGCATCCTTTTCCGCCATAAGCACCATCTCCACATGCATAAACTTGCTCCAGCAGCTCTATAGGCATAATCCAACTCCAACTCTATGAGTGTTGGTGTACAATCAGCTCTAGCTCTAAAGGCATAATCCACGAACTTTTGTAGTGCTTGATCACTCATACCATCCGTACATAAATAGTAACTAGCAGCTTCATGGAACTATTACTTGTTTCAAGATCACAAACACAAAAACATAAAGGAAACATCACCTGTTTCAGCAAAAGCATATAGATCAAAAGAGTAAGAAAAACTTTTCATCCAAAACAAAAACTAGGCCATAATCATTCAACAACTTACTTCAATAGACACTGAGGGCTAAAAAAAATAGTAAATACATTAAACCAACCATAAGTGAAGCAAAACTCTATGAGAAATAAAGAGCAATGCATCATTAATAATACCAATATCATCTCATGTACCCTCATAAACTTTTGACTCGACCAAATAAATAAAGAGAAAGAGAGCTATATACCTTAAAAAAACCAAAAAATATAGAGTAAAATAGCTAACATTGAATTAGGTAACGAAGCAATAGTCAGGACTCCACAGGCATAACAACAATTGTACAAGTTAAGATTTCCTAGTAACATATCTTTTAGCCATTAGTTTGATACTCCTCCTAGGTTGAGTTGTATTGGTAGCTGTACTTTAGGATGTTTGAGTTGTTATTGCGTTAGTATTAGGAGGTTGTAAAATTTGACAATGACCCTCACCCATCTAAGTAGTATAAATAACCAATTATGTAACATTATCATCTCCCTTATAATTACATATAAGTAGTATAAATATGAATTTAAAAGACTTACTATAATGTGGGTATTCATACTAACTTCCCAAATGTTTCTCCATATCCTCTAGGAGCCTATAAAAACTAAAAGAATTATAATGTTATATAAGTTTAAAAAAACTTAAATTTTATACTTAAAGTTAACTAGCCATTATTGTCTCTCTTCGTAATATAGTAGATGTAATGCATAGAATGAGGCTAGTATGATTACATCAGAATAATACACCCACATTTTCAAATGCAAGGAGCTTTAAAAGGGTAGTACTATATCAGAATAATACAAACTGAAATGTTTAAACTGACTCGGGCACCGGAAACATACCTTTACAAATTTCTTGAAGCTTTTTCATAATACTTCACAAATTTGCATGCCTCACCTACTGAAACCATCATAAGTAAGTCATTCTAAGGTGTACCACTAAAAAAAAAGAATGTTTCCATAACATACAAATAAGAAACTACAGTAAAAAATTTGAGAGAATCAATAGTGTTCAAATATGGTAATAAGCACAACCAACACACACCCCATCACCAACTTCACTTAAGAGGCAAATCCTGAAGCATGAAACTATAAAGTTACTCTTGAATCAAATATTAAATTGAAATTTGACTTACGTAAGATGGAATTTGCTCAATTTAAGTTGGCTTTAAGGTTGGAAGGTCATGCATTTAGAGCATAAAACAAACACCCCCAATGTTCATAAGAGCTATTTTTTTCATACACTCACAAACTCCTCACAAAAAAACTAGTGTCTTTTTTCTTGAAAGTGTTAGGACACATAAATTAAGGGAAAACTTTTTACAGAAGGACAATGTGATTTGGGAATAGAACATTTTCAGATCATTGCATAAATGAACGAATATCAAATTCCAATTTCAAACCCTAGTATAGCAATATGCCATTTCATAAATAGAGAATAAAAAACAAACAACAACAGAGATCGAGAGGAAAAATTGTACCTTAGTTGGCACCACAAGAAGTCTAGCAATGAAAGTCACAATTTTAGAAACTTTTAATTTTCTCCCGATGAAGAAATCACTCTCTTATGAAGCTCCCACGTATGAAAGAGCTTTTAATGGTTTGATAGAGCAATTAACTTCATAATAGGAGAAGTAACTACATATGAATTCACTATCTTATGAACATAGGGGGATTTTAATTATATATTAGGGATTGTAGTTTCATATTTTTGGGGTTATCGACAAAGAAGAGAGTGGGGAAAGAGTGAGATCTAAGAATAAGCAAAACAACGTCATTTCGCTATCAGAAAACCTTCTCTTAATGACACTGATGTGTCTAATTAGTGAGGGCCCCTTGATACGTGATAGTGCCACGTTAGCAAAAATACGGTGAGACTAACATGGATAGAATTGAAAAAAATTGAAAGCTTGGGCATTTTATTGCTACTTTTTTAAGTTTGGGCTATAATTGAAAATTTGACAAAAATTTGAGTTTTTTTTGGTAATTAGGCCTATAAAATAATACAAATTATACACTCTCATATAGTTTATCATGGTATCAAAAGCCAACTTTATTTTTTAATCTATTTTTGTTACCCACATTCCCTAGGTGCACACTTTCTACAATACTTCTTTTTTTAGCTACGTTTTTTCCCAGCTGCACAACTTTTATAGTACACAAAATAATTAACCCATATATTCTCCTTACACCATCAGTCGAATCCTTCTTTTAAAATGATCCAAATACACTAATATGTCCACAAATCGGCTTATATTAATAATTCACACAATTTCCTATCAATAACATAAGTAACTTCCTCCAATCAACACTTGATTCCAATAACAACCTAATATGAAAAAAAAATAAAATTCCAGTAATCCTACTAACATGTGATTTGTTTGGGGTATATTAATGGCAAAATATAACAACCACCCAAAAATAATGATATCAACTCCAATGCATCACTTGTCTCATAATAATTTCTTTAGTGGTAAAAATGACATACTGGATTACTTCTATTTAACAGCTCCATTATCTCCTACTATTACCTCCCTTACTTTTGGATACACCACCTCATGCACAAACTTTTAAAAATAACTTATTGTAACAAATTACTACTTGGTGTTCACTTATTCGAAGATAACTCCATATTGCCAATAAAAGGAGATTCATCCATCACTGATTATCTCACCAACATCTCCTCCATAATAGAAGATCTTATTGCAATCAAAGACCCTATTTTTGATGAGGATCTATTTCTCTTTGAACACAATCAACTATTTTAAGATCATGAAGTCCTTGTCATCGCTATTACAAATTGTGACTCAGAACCTTCATTAAGTGATTTTTGTGTCAAGCTCCTCCTTTATGAGTAACAATTACTAATTTATCAACAACCCTTAATTGTATCCACCCATGTCACCTTTACATCGACAACTTGTCCTAGTAACTAATGCCATAGGTGAAGCACCAATTGTCACTCCTTTAGTCATATAAGAAATTCCAGTTGTAAGGCTCTAAATTATACCCTAGTTGAAATGTTACGTGTTCATGAAAGTAAATGTGATAAGTGTTGAAATTGTGATATAATTGTGAATTATACATGTCTTTAATCTTAGTTTGATGGACCATGATTAGTAACTCGGAATTAATTGATACCATTTCAAAATTAATGTATTAAAATGTACATTTGGACTAGGAATGTTGGACCCCGGTTCTGGAGCCCAATATTCAGAGTTATAAAACGTGAGCAAACATATTTCTTCAACTTCAGAACAGATTTTGGGAAACCTCAACCATAATTACAAATAGACTTCTTCATAACATTTTTTCCTATTGTCTTAAGTTTCTAATAACACAAAAATCATTCAATTTGGTTCAGTAATTTGAAAGTTAAGGCCCAAAATTTTTTATACTGTTATTAAACTGAAACAATACACTATACCCAACTTCCATCTAGAAAATTGAAAGTCTTAAGGACTGAATTAAAATTCTATTCCTTCCGATCATTTGTAGATCTATGTCTGTACTTTATTCAAAAATAAGAATCATCTTATTTGGAGGTCGGATGATTTAGTTATGGCCAAAAGAATCAGACATGGTTTTGTCCTCAATAATATTAAACCTATTTTGGGACGATTGACATAACTTTCACTAGAGATATCGGATTTAGGTTATGCTTGATTGTTTGAAATAGGACTTCTATATCTACAACTTTCATGAAGAACTTGAAGATAGATTCTATCATCTAGAGAGTCAAAATTGGACCAAACGATAGGTCAGATGATGGGTCAGACGAAAGGCTTCAGTCCAAGACTGAACCAGACGATAGGGATTCAGCCTAAGACCTATTTTCGGAAAATTGACATAACTTTCACTAAAGATATCGGATTAAGGTCATTCTTAGATTTTTTGAAATAAGACTTCTAGATCTACAACTTTTATGAAGACCTTGAAGATGCATTATATCATCTAGAGGGTCAAAATTGAACCAGACAATAGGGTCAGATAAACCCAGATGAAAGGTTAGATGATAGGCTTCAATCTAAGACATATTTTGGGACAATTAGCATAACTTTCTTTAGAGATATCGGATCAAGGTCATTATTAGATGGTTTGAAAGAGGACTTCGAGATCTACAACTTTCATGAGAATCTTGAAGATAGATTCTATCATCTAGAATTGAACCAGACGATAGGTCAGATGAACCCAGGAGAAAGGTCAGATGATAGGCTTCAGTCTGAGATGTGTTAGACGATTCAGTCTATAGTGCATCAGACGATTCAGTCTAAGATGCATCATACGAAGGTATTTCTACTGGGTCTTCCTCAGATCCCTAAAAGTTCTAAGTCACTAACTACGCTCTCCAGAGCACCTCCATTTTTAAAGATCATAACTTTCGACTCCCATGTCTAAAAATTTCATACTATATATCGTTGGAAAGCTAGAAAGATAAGCTACAACTTTCTATAAGACAAATTTGTCTAATTCAGACTAAAGTAATATAGTTTTTCCCAAAATCCAGAATACAAATTCTCACCCTTATGGAAAACTTGAAAGTGGAAATAAACAAATTGGAAAAGTCATCAGCAAAACATAATCGTACTTCATTAACATCAAAATATAAGAGTTTTTGCAAAGCTTTAATGGGCATTTCAAGCCACCATATATCAATATCTCAAATACCAAAATACAAAAAGATACATGAGTAATAATTTGCTCGAAATGCAACTAAAGCTTTGTTTTACAAAACTAGCTTAAAATACCAAAGTGTGCATAATCGGAGTGATGCCTTGACCCTTAGTTACTCATTCTCATGCTCTTCACCTGAAGGTGGGATGGAAAATGGGGAGTGAGCTTAAAGTTCGTGGGTAATAGTTTTATAATCGGTAACAAACAAAATCATTGAAATATTCATTTCCATAGTAAAACTCATATTAAATCATAAAAAATCCCAATTCTCCATTTCTTAAGCAAATTATAAACAACATAAGTCATGCATTAAACAAACTTGTCAACATATAATCACATCAAATGGTTTGGGTGGATCCAAAACAGAATGTACTACACATTTTCATTTAATGGTCCTGTGTAGCCGTGAACAGAACGTACTATCGCAATCCCACTTAATGGTCTTACGTAGCCGTGAACTTAAGGGAGTCTATGAAGGAGCTCCATGCCACTAGTGGGCAGACGGGAGAAGCATTTGATCAAAATATACTTGACATACTTAGGAGACTACCACAAACCCACCTAATTATGCATTTCATATCTTGAAAACTTGTTACCCCAAAATGACACATTTTTGAAACATGATTTCATAAACTTGATATCCTTTCAAAATCATTTCCATTTTTCATTTCATAATTCATCCACAAAATTCATACACATAACATGTAGCACTTTCTCAAATCATTTAAAGAACAACAAATGCACATTTAAAAGTAGTTGAAAACATTTATTTCCATTTCTTGAAAGAAATATTAATGGCTTATTATTCAATTATAAAAATGTAACCCACCTTGAATTCCTTGCTTATAACTTACTCAAATGTGCCTCTCCTCTTGCTCCTCCTGTCTTTCTTAATTTCCTTTTTTATAGGCAAAAATTTCAAGTTCAATTGGGTCGCAACATTGAAAATCCACAAGTACATTTCCTAAAATTGTTTCTAGAAAACTTAAACCCATGCATTTCTTAAGCTTTATAAACGAAAACCTTCCAAAATCCAAAGACTAAGTAAGACCTTACCTAGAATCTTCACCCAATAAAGAGATTATTGGTTTAAAAGAAAGCTCTTATCTTCCTCACCTTTTTCCCTTCTTGCACAACCTCAAAATCTCTTTAGAAAGCTTAGAAAAGATGAAACCCTAGCTCAACTCTCTCCTTTCCTCTCAACCACCGAAACCTCTCTTCTTTCTCTCTTTATTTGTTATTTCACTTCTTTCTCTCCTATTTTCGTTTTTCCCTTCTTTAGGAAGAAAACAACACTTCTTTCTTATCATTTTATAATGATTGAAAAAAGTCTACCTTGCCCTTCCTTTAATGCCTTATGGTTTTTAAACTTAAGTAAGCTACCCAAAACACCTTTTTATGCATTCTTACTACTTTTAATTTAACTAACCCACGCAATAAATTCTACTAACATAGACATAAAAAGAAAATTTAACTCCCTAAAAATTTCATGTATCATAACCTCATAATTCATTTAAATCATGCTTAATTAAAGAAAAAAATTTGAGACCAACATTTCTCCCCCTTTTAAAAGAATTTTGTCCTCGAAATTATTACCTGAGTCATTGAAAAGTTGTGGATACTTCTCCCTCATGGCTTCTAAGGGCTCCCAAGTGGCCTCTTCAACGGAATGGTTTCCCCATAGAACTTTAACTAGCTGAACTGTCTTGTTTCTGAGGACCTTTTCCTTAGTGTCCAAAATCTCCATTGGAATCTCCTCATAACTCAGATCATCTCTTAACTGAATCTCAGTGATCTGAATGATGTGAGAGGTATCTTATCTATATCTCCTCAATATGGAAACATGAAAGACATCATGAATTTGTGATAATTCTGGTGGAAGTGCTAACCTATAGGTTAGTGATCCAATCCTCTTAAGAATTTCATAAGGACCTACATATCTTGGGCTCAACTTACCCTTCTTGCCGAATCTTATGACTCCTTTCTAAGGAGATGTCTTAAGGAAGAATTTCTCACCAATTTCATACTCTATTTCCTTTCGGTGTGCATCAGTATAGCTTTTCATTCTATCCTGAGCCGCTTTAAGCCTTTGCTTAACTAACTTGACCTTGTCGACTGTCATCTGAATCAATTATGCTCCTATTAGTTTCCTTTCTCCCTCTTTATCCCAGCATACAGGAGTTCTACACCTCCTCCAATACAGTGCTTCATATGGAGCCATCTGAATGCTTGAATGGTACAAATTATTGTAAGCAAATTCGACCAATGGAAAATGCTTGTCCCAAGCTCCTTTGAAATCCATTACATATGCCCTGAGCATTCCCTTAAGGGTTTGAATGGTCTTCTTAGATTGACCATCTATTTGGGGGTGAAAAGCAGTGCTAAAACTCAACTTGGTTCCCAAAGCCCCTTGTAAGCTTCCCTAGAATCTCGAAGTAAACCAAGGATCTCTGTCAGAAACTATAGAGCCGGGAATTCCATGCAGTCTCACAATATCATCAATATACTTCTTTGCTAGCACATATAAAGAATCAGTCTATTTAATTGCCAAAAAATGAGTTGAATTTGTCAAACGATCAACAATAACCCATATGACATCATGTTTCCTACTAATCTTGGACAAACCCATCAGAAAATCCATGGTTACTTGTTGCCATTTCCACTCAGGAATAGACAATGGCCTTAACTTGCCTGAGAGTGCCTGGTGTTCAGCCTTGACTTGCTGATATACTAGACACTTACTTGTATATTATACTATATCCCTCTTCATGCCTTTCCACCAGAAATGCTCTTTCAGATCTCTGTACATCCTGATGCTACCTGGGTGCATGGTATAAGGTGTATTGTGTGCCTCATCAAGTATTTCATCCTTTACTTCCTTGAAATTCGGGATACAAAGTCTGTTCCCTACAACCATAAGTCTGTCATCCCTAATTACCACTTTAGATTTCTTTCCATTCAGAATTTCTTCTCAGAGTTTACTCAATTCTACATCCTGTGCTTGTAACTCCTTAACCTTCTCTCTGAGTTTCGGTCTCACTCTGAAGGTAGCAACAATACAATCATGTTCTTCCTATTTCAAACTTATCCTAAGCTTAGCCATCTCTTCCAATAACGACAGATAAATGGTCTGAACATGAGTTATAGAAGATTCCCTACTCAAGGCATCTGCCACCACATTCGCCTTTCCTGGATGGTATTCAATCAATAGGTCATAATCCTTGAGCAACTCTAACAACCTTCTCTGTCTCAAATTCAATTCCTTTTGGCTCAACAAATACTTGAGACTTTTATGATCTGTAAAAATATTCGTCTGAACCCCATACAAGTAATGTCTCCAAATCTTCAAGGCAAAAAATTACCGTTTTCAATTCCAGATTGTGTTGGATAATTCAACTCATACAGTTTCAGCTGCCGTGAAGCATAAGCTATCATTTTGTCTCCTTGCATCAACACACAACCCAAACCCTTTCTTAAAGCATCACTATAAACTTTATAACCCTTATCTCCAGTAGGCAAAATCAAAACTGGAGCACTTGTTAATTTGCACTTAAGCTGTTCAAAGCTTTTCTAACATTCCTTACTTCAGATAAATTTTTTATTCTTCCTCAATAACTTAGTCATCGAAGCAGGTATCATAGAAAATCCTTCAACGAATCTCCTATAATAACTTGCCAGACCCAGAAAACTCCTTACTTCTACCACTGTCTTTGGTGTATGTCAATTTACCACTACTTCAATTTTTCTCGAATCAATATGGACCCCATCTTTCGATATCACATATCTAAGGAAAATCACTTTGTGAACCTAGAATTCACATTTGTTGAATTTGGCATAAAGTTCTTTCTCCCTTAGTGTCTACAACACTATCCTGAGATGTCCTTCATGTTCTTCTTCACTCTTGGAATAGGCCAAAATTTCATCTATAAACACTACGAAAAATCGATCCAGATACTCCTTAAAGACCTTATTCATAAGATCCATAAATACAGCTGGAGCATTTGTCAGTTCGAATGGTATGACTAAAAACTCATATTGTCCATACTGTGTCCTGAAGGCTGTCTTGTTTATATCAGACTCCCTAATTCTGAGCTGATGATAACCTGATCTGAGATCAATCTTTGAAAAGACCTTTTCTCCCTACAGCTGGCAAATAGATCATCTATTCGAGGTAGAGGGTACTTATTTTTAATGGTCACCTTGTTGAGTCTTCGGTAATCAATAGACATCTGCCATATTCCATCTTTCTTCTTAACAAACAAAACTGATGCTCCCCAAAGTGATGAACTCGGTCTTATGTACCCCTTCTTTAGCAGTTCCTTCAACTGTTCTTTAAGCTCCTTCAGCTCAGTTGGAACCATTCTATAGGATGGTATAGAAATGGGTATGATTCTAGGAATCAAGTCGATGGCAAACTCGATTTCCTTCACTGGTAGTAAACCATGTCTAAAAATTTCCTCATAACTGGAAAATCCTCTAACCTCCTTTCATTCACATTAGTGTCCATGACATATGCCAAGAAGGCTTCACACCCCTTTCCCATCATCCTGTTAGCTAGCAAAGCCGAAATAATTCCTGGTGATGGTGTTTTCCTGTCCCCTATGAAATTCATTACCCAGGTCAAATTTCACCTCCTTGAGGATACAATCTAACTTTACATGATACTTCTCCATGTCATCCATTCCAAGTATAACATCTAAGTCTTGTATGTCTAGAGGTAGTAAGTCTATTACCAGTTTAGCACCATCAATGAAAAGCTCACAACTTCTATATACTTGACTTATTATCACATTCCTTCCTAGAGGAGTAGTAACAATCGAAGGACTATCCAAAAGCACTGAACTCACACCCTGTAATGCCATGCTTGCAGAAACAAATGAATGCGTGGAACTAGAATCAATCAACACATATACAACAGAGTTAAATAACTGAGCCATACCTGTGACAACTTCAGGTGCAACCATAGCTTCCTCTTTGTTCATAGTGAACACCCTTGCCTAATCTTGACCCTTAGGCCTTCCTTGCAGCTCTAGAACTGCCTCCCTCAGCGACTAGTCTAGTTCCCACTGTTTCTGCTCTCCTTGGGGCTTGCATCTATGACCCCTCTTGCCTTGTTACTTGGGGATAGTCTCTGATCATGTATCTCTTCTCTTCGCATCAGAAGCATGCTCCAAGTAACTTGAAGCACTCTCCCCTATGAAGCTTTTTACAATGCTTACATTGGGGGTTTATGTTCCTACTCTTCTCCACCCTACTATTGCCCCCTACGGTTGAGACATGCACTAAAGCTGCCCTTGGTTGCTTGTTTCTAGCCGAGGCACTACTCCCCACCTCACTCTATGTGTGGAAGCTCTTCATACCCCTCCTAGGCATTGGAGCACTCACCCCTTTCTTGGAAAACTGCTCCTGATTCTTCCTCTTCCTGGTTACTTCATTCTTTATATTCTCTAATTTTTTAGCTTGGACTGCAACATCTACTAGCTGCTGTAGTCATAGAAATTGTGGGTCAAGATTTTCTCCTTGATCCCCAAATGAAGACCTCCCTCAAACTTGCGGCACTTGTCCTCCTCATTTTCCACAATGTTGGCCGCATATTAGGAAAGCTGAGTGAACGTCAGCTTATACTCACTCACACTCATGTCCCTCTGTATGAGATTTAAAAATTCCCTAGCCTTCTCTTGTACATAAACCCTGGAGAGGTATTTCTTCCTGAATACTTCCACAAAATCTCTCCATTACAACACCGAGTGCATAATCTGACTGTGGGGTACTGATTCCCACTAATAAAGTGCATCCTCTTACAGCAAGTTAACTGCATAATCCATCTTTTCTTCATCAGAGCATTTCATTTAAAGTAGGACTCTCTCATTCCTCTTCAACCATGCTTCTGCCTCTTTTGGATTTGTAGTACCATTGAAATCTATAGCTTCGTACTTGCGGAGCTTATCGTACTGCCTACTCCTATCCACTGGAGCTCACATTGACCCTTGTGACCCCTGACTCATGGCATAAGTGAAAGCCTAAGAAAAGGCTTAAAAGAACCCCAGATCTATGGGGTTTGCTTGAGGCATCAGTGGAGGCAGTGGAGGCACTTCCTGTTGCATACTAGGTGCCTCAGAATTTGGACCAAAATGTGTCTTTGCATCTAGCGGGACATAGGATTCATCCGTGCTCCCTTGGCAAGAGCGAGATCGAGTCATAGCTCCTGGAGTTTTCTTTCGAGGTGGCATTTTCACTCCGTCAATATAAAACCATTGAAAATCGTTAGTTTATGCAAAACAATTTTCAAAGTATGTAAAACAGTTCAAATCGTATAAACACAATTTCAAATCATGTGAAACAATTTAAAACAATGCAAGTTATTCATTTAAAACAATGGACATTCATTTCATTTCTTAAACTACCCAATTCATGACTAAGCTACTCCTAGACCTAGTCCTACACCTGGACCTAAATTTAGTTGCTCTGATACCATAAATGTTGGACCCCGATTCTGGAGCCCAACATTCAGAGTCATAAAACATGAGCAAACACATTTATTTAACTTCAGGACAGAATTTGAGAAACCTCAATCAAAATTACAAATTGACTCCATTGTCTTAAGTTTCTAATGAAACAAAAATCATTCAATTTGGTTCAGTAGTCTGAAAGTTAGGGCCCAAACATTGTCAGACTGTTATTAAACTGAAACAGTACATTATACCAACTTCCATCTAGAAAATTGAAAGTCTTAAGGACTGAATTAAAATTCTATTCCTTAAAATAATTTGTAGCTCTATGTATCTAGTTTATTCAAAAATAAGAATCATCTCATTTGGAGGTTGGATGATGCAGTTATGGCCAAAAGAATCAGTCATGGTTTTTTCCTCAATCATATTGAACTTATTTTGGGATGATCAGTATAACTTTCACTAAAGATATCAGATTTAGGTTGTCCTTAGACTGTTTGAAAGAGAACTTCTAGATCTACAACTTTTATGAAGATCTTAAAGATATATTCTATCATCTAGAGGGTCAAAATTAGACCACAAGATAGGTCAAATGAAAGGCTTCAGTCTAAGACTGAACCGGATGATAGAGCCTAAGACCTATTTTGGGAAAATTGAGATAACTTTCACTAGAGATATCGAATTAATGTCATTCTTAAACTATTTGAAAGAGGACTTCTAGAATATACAACATTCATGAAGAACTTAAAGATATATTCTATCATCTAGAGGGTCAAAATTGAACCAGATAATATGATTAGACGAACCCAATTGAGAGGTCAAACGATAAGCTTCAGTCTAAGACATATTTTGGGACAATTAGCATAACTTTCTCTAGAGATATCAGATTAAGGACATTCTTAGATGTTTTGAAAGAGGAATTCTATATCTAAAACTTGTATAAAGATCTTTAAGATAGATTCTATCATCTAGAGGGTGAAAATGGAACTAGACGATAAGATCAGACGAACCCAAACAAAAGATCAGACGATAGGCTTCAGTCTAAGACCTATTTTGGGGCAATTAACATAAATTTCTCTAGATATATTGGATCAAGCTCGTTATTATATGGTTTGAAAGAGGACTTCTAGATATACAAATTTTATGAGGACCTTGAAGATAGATTCTATTATCTAGAGTGTCAAAATTGAAACAGACGATGGGGTCAGACAAACCCAAATGAAAGGTCAGACGATAGGCTTGCAATGAAACCAAAAACGGATAAAGCACCTAAACTATAAGATAAATAAGCCTCTCTAGACCATGAAAGGTCAGACGATAGGCTTCAGTCTGAGATGCATCAGACGATTCAGTCTATAGTGCATCGGATGATTCAATCTACAGTGCATCAGACGATTTAGTCTAAGATGCATTAGATGAAGGTGTTTCTATTGGGTCTTCCTCACATCCCTAAAAGTTCTAAATCACTAACTACACTCTCTAGAGCACCTCCACTTATAAAGATCATAACTTTCGACTCCCATGTCCAAAAGTTTCATACTATATATCGTTGGAAAGTTAGAAAGATAATCTAAAACTTTCTAGAAGACAAATTTGTCTAATTCAGCCTAAGTTAATACCGTTTTTCTCATAAGCTAGAACACAAATTCTCACCCTTATGGAAAACTTGAAAGTGGAAATAAACAAATCGGAAAAGTCATAAGCAAAACACAATCATACTTCATTAACATCAAAACATAAGAGTTTTTACAAAGTTTTAATGGGCATTTCAAGCCACCATACATCAATATATCAAAATCTCAAAATACAAAAAGATGCATGAGCAATAATTTGCTTGAAATACAGTCAAAGCCTTGTTTTACAAAACTAGCTTAAAATTCAAAAGTGTGCATAATCGGAGTGATGCCTTGACCCTTGATCACTCGTTGTCATGCTCTTCACCTAAAGATGGGATGGAAAATAGGGGGTGAGCTTAAAGTTCATGGGTAACATTTTTATAATCGGTAACAAGCAAAATCATTGAAATATTCATTTCCATTGTAAAGCTCACATTAAATCATAAAAAATCCCAATTCTCTATTTATCAAGCAAATTATAAACAACACAAGTCATGCATTCAACAAACTTGTCAATACATAATCACATCAAATGGTTTGGGTGGATCCAAAATAGAACATACTGCATATTTCTATATAATGTTCCTATATAGTCGAGAACAGAACATACTATCGTAATCCCACTTAATGGTCTTGCGTAGCCCTGAACTTAAGAGAGCCCATAAAGGAGCTCCATGCTACTAGTAGGTAGGTGGAAGAAGCCTTTGGTCAAAGTGCACTTGGCATACTTAGGGGACCACCACAAACCCAGATAATCATGCATTTCACATCTTGAAAACTTGTTGCCTAAAATGTCACATTTTTGAAACATGATTTCATAAACTTGATATCCTTTCAAAATCATTTCTAATTTTCATTTCATAATTCATCCAAAAAATTCATACACACAACATGTAGCACTTTCTTAGAGCATTTAAAGAATAATAAATGCACTTTTAAAAGTAGTTGAAAACATTTATTTCCATTCCTTGAAAGAAACATTAATGGCTTATTATTCAATTATAAAAATATAACCCATCTTGAATTCCTTGCTTATAACTTACTCAAATGTGCCTCTCCTCTTGGTCCTTTTTTCTTTCTTGATTCCCTTTTTTAAAGGCAAAAATTTCAAGTTCAATTGGGTTGTAACATTGAAAATCCACAAGTACATTTAAACCCATGCATTTCCTAAGCTTTATGAACCAAAACCCTTCCAAAATCCAAAGATTAAGTAAGACCTTACCTAGAATCTTCACCCAATAAAGAGATTATTGGTTCAAAAAAAAGGTCTTATCTTCCTCTACCTTTTCCCTTTCTTGCACAATCTTAAAATTTCTCTAGAAAGCTTAGAAAAGATGAAACCCTAGCTCAACTCTCTCCTTTTCTCTTTGATTTGTTATTTCACTTTTTTCTCTCCTATTTTCGTTTTTCCCTTCTTTAGGAAGAAGACAACACTTCTTTCTTCCCATTTTACCTTTAATGATTGGGAAAAGTCCACCTTGCTCTTCCTTTAATGCCTTATGGTTTTTAAACTTAGGTAAGTTACCCAAAACACCCTTTTATGCATTCTCACTACTTTTAATTTAACTAACCTATGCAATAAATTTTACTAACATATAAATGAAAAGAAAAATTAACTCTCCAAAAATTTCACCTATCATAACCTCATAATTTGTTTAAATCATGCTTAATTAAAGAAAAAATTCAAGGCTAACAAGGAAAATTTCAAGTTGTAAGACAAATTGGTACATGAAAATTTAGATGACTAAGCCTATACATTAGTGACATTTGGCATAAGTAAATAAGGGAAAAATGGTAGTATAATTGAATGGCAAGTGGCAGCATTGGTTTAGTGACAATGGTTGAATAGAATTATCACATTTGGTAGCTTATATGGTAGAAAAATGGGATACACATATTGGGGACATGTGCCCTTTCAAAAAAAGGACACCTAGTAACTTAAGTGTTAAACTCTTGCAAGGAAATTCTCTACACCCCTTCATTCATGAATCTCCACTGAAATCATCCCTCTCCTTGCTCTAAATTTTGCTTCAATTTTATGCACTATCATACTACGCTCTTTACCAAATATTGTATCAAGAAAGTTACCTTATGCTATACTCTATACTGTTGTCTTTTGGGTGCTAAGATCATCCTAATTTTACCTTGATCTTGGAAGTGTTTTGGTTGCATGAAGGCTATTTTAGCTTGTTCTTTGAAAAGGAATTTAAAGTTAAACATGTAAGGGAATTCTAAATTTGATAGCATGTATTAATACAAGATCTATAATGATTGAATTGGCATGAAATATGTGTTAAGATGATGATAAATGAGTGCTAGAAAAATGATCCTTGTATGGTAAATTTTGTTTTGGTTTTGTTGTATGAAAGATAATGATTTGTGATTTGCCTAATGAATGATTTTTGAATTGGATTGGACATGAATTTGATAAGAGATTGAAGCATGAATAAGGTAGAATTGAATTGAAATTTATGGACTTTATTAAAGGTGTGTTGGATGGGGTATGAAGGAGCTAAATTTGGAAACAAAATGAAGGTCATGGGTGAGTGAACCTTCGGTTCACTCATCCCACCATCGTGGGATTTATATGGCACCTTCCAACGGTCATGGAAAATGCTTTGGAAGGGAAAAAGGTTGGTTTTGTACATTTGTTGAACTCTATAAGGTTAAGGCACTTTTTAAAGGTGTAATTGGACTTGATTAAGGTGTAAAATGAACCTAGTTTAATGTGAAATTAGTTACTTAAAAATTGAATAAGGTTTAGATTATTAATTGAAGTAATAACTTAAGGAAGGTGTTATTTGATAACAAAATATCTAATTTTGGAAATTATAAGTTGATAAAGGAATGAAATTTACATATGACTACTAATGTGATTTAAAGAACAAGCGTAATGTGTTACTTGTAAATGTTTGTGAATTGGGAACTTGAGTTAACACATGCAATGTGCAATTTCTTAAAGTATTCATTGGTGCATTATTGCAAATGTTTATGTTTATAAGGCATGTTAAGTTTGATCAAATGTGAATGAATATGTTAAATTTGAACAAAATGGAATAAAGTCATATATTATGCACTACATCATTTACATGTGATTTTGAAATTCGAAATGTTTTGTTTTAAAAATGTCAAGTCCTAGTCCTAGGTAAATAGGCATGCCTAGAAGGGTCTGCAACTGCTTCTGTAACTAGACACTAAGGTGTCTTCTATATCTAGACACTTCGGTGTCTTCTGTACTAGACTCTCTAGCGTCTTCTGATCTTAGACACTTCAGTGCCTTCTATTTTAGAGACTTAAGTCTCTTCTATTTCTGAGATACCGATCATAGGTATCTTTTATTCTGGTCCCGTTACCCACTTTTGTAAAATGGGACTAGCAAGTTACCCTGTTTTATGTTTTGATATATGTTTTGATTTAATGCAAGATAAGTTTTGATCTGATACAAGATAAGTTCTGAATTGATATAAGACAAGTTTTGATTTGATACAAGTTATGTTCTATTCTGACAAAATTATATCCTGCTTTGAGACTTGTACATTCTGTTCTAAAGTAATGATGTTCTGTTATGATACTTATATGTTTTGTTTTGATGCAAGAATGTTTTGTACTAATGAATTACATTCTATTATTAGAAAAATAATATTTGGATTGCTCTTTAATATGAACAATTAAAGATTGCTTATGATATGACCTGATTCAGTACATATGAATGTTAATTGACTTTTAGAAACAGTCGCCATTATGTATCATGTTTAGTTATTCCCCAATAAGCTATATGTTTAGCACGGTGGTTTTTCCTTTATGTAGATTTTGATAAGAAGACTTAAGGCTGGGACAACTGCCGTGTCCAATGAAGGACTTGATATAATTTTGGAAAGTGTTATATTTAAGTTTTAAGTTGTATTTCAATGTGTTAAAAAATATTGTGTTTTGTATAAATGGTTTGTAATAACTATAATACAGGATGGATTTATACGTAAGGCATATATATGATGAGTACAGTATGTTCATTTATGTACATAACTCAATAAAGTTTGAATGTGAAGTATGTTTTCTTATTTTCAATAAATTTCTGGAATATCTTAATATGCTTTAGGATTGTTTTGTGTGGCATCTATACATTCTCATCAAAGCTGGTTTATTAGTTTTTTGATAATTTTTTTTCAAATTGTAAATCATCAATTACTAACATTAGTAAAAAACTTCAAGGAATTTGATTTGAATTGAATTCATAAAGATCATAAATAGAAAGTTGATATCTTTTAGTTATTACTGAATAGTTTGTTAGACAATACTCAACATAATATCTACAAAATAGATATTCCAAAATCAATATTATAATTAACAATGTTTTTGTTTTGAGTATCACTTTTAAATTAATAACAAGTAAATATATGATACACATACGAACACATGCTTCACAATAATACAATTATCAAATTCAAAATAAATTTAATTAAAAATGTTTTGATGTGTGGTATAAAGATCACTCTTTAAAAATGATAATAAAGCTATTATTTTGAACAATAAATTTTATCCAAAGAACATTTTTAAAAGTATATTATAATATTCAATCATATAGTGGAAGAATAATAATAATCTTAAGAGATAAAATCCTATAATAATGCAACATTAAATCCACATATTTTTCCATCCAAAGTTTATCTTATGGTACTAGCTTGTTCATTCAAAACTTACAATCTTTTTTTTTTTAGTATGAAATAAGCTATATCAAATTAAGCTTTCTAATAGTAGACTTTAAGTCTATAAGAATCTATAAATAGTTGCCTATAGTAGAACCTTTACAAGGTGTCAAATAAGTTTAAGTAGTACCAAATGAATTATAAGAACTATTAATATTTCTATCACCTAAATGGATAAGATTAAGATAAAATATATGGCATATCCTATGATCTTGTTGTTAAGTGTTTAAAGATGTCTAACCAATTGCCTAAATCAAACTAAGAATGTCAATGGGTCACTCCTGACCCTGATTAGCCTATGGCCTAGTGGGCCTGGCCAACTCATCCCAGCTTATAATTTTTTTAAAAAAAAATGTTAAAAACAACATCATTTTTGAAGTTAGAGTCGAGTTACGGGCTAGACCGCGGGTCAACTACTTTTGACTCATTCCCCGATCAACCTTGGCCAAAATCAGGTCAGGCCGGGCTAAAATTGAAATCCCTAAATGAAACTAGTTATTTGGACAAGGCTCAAAAGTCCTAAGTATGTCCACTTTCTCTTAAACTATGATAAAGGCTTATTTCCTTCTACCTAACCTCATTGTATGTAAGAATTTAGTATGAATTTCTTTTGACATAGTGTTCCATAGGTAGTTCATTTCTTTTATACTTAGACTTTCAAAGTTTGCTTTTTGTCTTCTGATTAGAAGTTAGAACCCCTATAACTTTTTAGAAGAGAAAAAAGAAGAAGAAAACCTAGAGGTGCATTACTTACTAAAAGCAAAATAAGACATTTCCTTAATGCACAAAAACTTTACAAAGGAAACATGTAAGGCTAACTCCTTTGCAAACATAAGGTTAAAAACTATAAAAATATTATAACGTAGGAGAAACAAATTGTTAGGATAAAATGCTAAATTTCCAGCTTAACATGGATACATCCCAAGAAGTTTCATTGTTATGATCAAGATCAAACATAATGATTAAATGAAAAAATTTCCATATATAGTTGCTAATAAGCTTTAGATGATAGTGATCTAGATGGATACTTTTATGCTTAGTTTGTGCATATAAACAATGTGTCAAATTTGACTAAATATCACAACTGATATCATTCCTACGAGGATTAAATATAGTCACCTAGCAATTTGAATTACACCTTGTCTAAGCTAAAAAAAGATTGAATTAACTGAAAATTAAAGTTAACTAACAAAACTTAATGAGTCTTCAATTACTTATTAACCTGATATTTGTAATTCTATTAAGGTACCAACTCTCGTTGTGTAACTTAACAAAAATATCATGATTCAGTCTCTCAATTCAAATCAAGTATAAGCACAATAAATATCACAAAGTAGTAATATATTGAATTCAACAAGGTAAAAGTTATACAAAACAATTCAAGAATACCCCAAATTAGCAATTTATAACCATGTTCAAAACACAACTATTTTGATTTGGCATATAAGGTAATGAAATAGAAAAAGAAAAGAGAATGAAATCAGCTTGAGGCCTTAATATATGAAAAATTTGGAAAGTTGGAGTTGATATTGATATTTCCACTTTTTTATCTTCTTTCTTATGATGTGTAACCCCTCTTTTTGGTGTTTTCTTTCTTTTTTAATTATCTATTCTGACTCTAAATTACTTCCTTTTTCTATAGCCTTCTTAATATCCTTTTAATAAAACTAGGTTTTTTGGAATATATACGGTTACTTATATAACCATTTCTCTCAAAATACCCTCTAAATCATGACTTTACATGGTCATAAAATCTTACACAAGCAACACACATGGTTGTATATGTCAACATACATGGGCATGTATTTTCATACAAGCAAACAACATCTTCAAAGCTCCATACGTTCATAGTGACTTACATGATCCCTATACATGATCATATGTCTCTAAAGTTGCTTTAATTCTTCCAATTTATGCCACAATTTCAATCGAGTTCTTTTCCTTTTAATTCATGAAGGTAATTATCACCTAAAAACACACTTAAACTAAAATAGGCACTAAAAAATATTTCAAATATATAATTAAGATCAAACTTTTTCCTTAAAAACAATTAATCAAACAAAATACATAAAACACTTCAAAAACATAAACCTAAGTCCAAAACACATGATTATTAACTAAGAAAACACTAAAAGCCTACTCTAACACTTAGAAAATATTTTAAGTTTTAACTGTCAACATACCCACACTTAATCTTTGCTTGTCTCCAAGCAAAACTAAAACCACAAAACAAACAAAACACATAAACGCACAATTATGAAAAAAGGAAATAATAGCTCAGTGGCATCAAATCTCATGAAATTAACTTAGCCATAAATCTCAATCACTTAAGAAGTTCCAATACATATAAGTTATTGCATTGATTTTCAAAAGCTTTGATTTTAATATACATATCAAGCAAAATATCAATACCCATTCATACATCTATAACACTTGTAAGAATGCACTCATTCTTATATAACAGTTAAAGAGGTAGGCTATCACTAAATACCTATTCATGAAATTTATTGACATACAACAACAAGATCCATAGGACCAATTTTATTGTCATCACCATATTATTAAGCTTGATTTAAATGTTATTCTAGTCTTTTGACACAAAGACAAAAATTTTGTCATAAATACCTTAATTAACTATATCATAACTCAAAAATCACAACTCATAACTGACTACTAGCCCTATTTATAACCTATTTTTAACGAGTAAACATAATAGAAAATGTATTTAGCACATTTATATAACACACTTTGGTGTTTATTTAACATTTTTTTAAAATTTACTAACATCACTTCTTCCTAGTCAATCACTCTTATGAAAGGCTACTAATGCTATCTACCAATTTAAATGAATTTAATTACAAGTATATCCAAAGAAGTGTTATAAATTGATGTAATAACTATTATAATCAACATGTATATTCATCTCAAAAATGCATGAAACCTAACTTTACAAGCTAATGTTTCTCCACAATTTATATGATTATATTCGTAGATAAGTTAATTCCATTCAATTTTATGTCATTGACACATTGAAACAATGCACACTTCATACAAACAAATGTTTACATAATGCCAACCTAATAAAAAACTATCACAACGCAAATGTAAAATTCACACACACAAATGATATATAAGTGCATATACGTCTACACACTTGAACAACATATAGTCCTTAATATGAAAAAAAACATGAAAACATAAATGAAACATAATTAGTAAAACAAAAAAAGGAAGACATAAAATAAAAAGGCGAGAGTACTTATGGTGAATGTGTAGGTGACAAAATCAGAAATGACATATATACGTACTTCAAATTTATGAAATCCATCAATAAACTCTCTACAAAACAAACATAAAAAATAATAAATCACTATCAAACATGACATTACAACAATCCTAACTAAAGCATAATATGTGAAGTTTAAGGTCACTAGTTTGACCATTTTATTGCCTTTATTATAACTAACTTCTCTTCTAGATGTTAAGGTCCTATAATGCATCACATTATGACTTATGCTTCTTATGTCCAAAATTTTCAATCCCATATCTCTCAGTCTCTTTCTAATTGTCTCCACCACTCTCTTTTCTTGTTCCCCATAAGTTTCAACTCTAAAAATAGTGGCTTCTTAAAGGAGGGTGTCGTTAGTGCTTCCATTCTCATTAAGATCTCTTGTTTTGTTTTAACACCCAAACCCTTCTTCCCTAGTTCTCCTTCATCTTTTAATTCCCCAACATTTGCTTCTTCTTTATAGCTCTCCTTTTGCTCTTTTATGTACTCATCCACTATATGTATCTTCATATAAGAGCTGCTTTCCTTTAGATTCTTCAATATTTTATTCATATTAAAATTCCTTTGCTCCTCACTAATCTAAAGAATAAGTTTTCCTTGATAAACACCTTATCAACTTTTTAGTCTAACACCGTGAACTCCACAAGTGTTAGAATTAATGATAAGTTTGATCCTCTTTATAGTCTAACACTGTGAACTCCACAAAAGTAATAACTTGTCAACTTTTATTAGCACATCCTACTTAGCTTCATATCTCCTAGCCTCAATTTCTTGAAAATAGACAAACAAATAAGATTAAAACTTACACCAAAGTCATACAAAAATTTATGGAGTTTTACATTACCAACTATATAAGGTATAGTGAAACTCCATGGGTCATTTAATTTTAAATCCATATGGCTAGTAATTATGGAGCTATAACTTTCTGTCAAAGAAATCATTTTATTGTCATCCCAAGTTTACTTGTTTGATAGTATATCCTTGAGGAACTTTGCGTACTTGAGTAGGTATTCTAAAGCTTCCATAAAAGAGAAGTTGATTTGCAATTTCTTTAGCTTATTCACGAACGTTGCAAATTGTGCATCCAATTTGTTCTTTTATAGCCTTTGTGAAAATGGAGTCCTTGGTGCATATAGGGGAGGAGGAACATAAGGAGTTTCCTTTTTCTTCTCTTTATCCTTGTCCTTTTTCTCTTGGTCTTCTACTTGGTGGGATTCTTTTAACTTACTCTTATGGCCTTCAATTTCTCCCTTATATTAGACTTCGTGTTGCTTACCCCACACTTGGTGTAAATAATACATTAGCTAATTGGCCCACTTGAAAGTTTAAATTATAGATGGAAGAATCATGATTCTTCGTAATTTGGTGGAATTTAGCTTCCATCCTCTTTTGGTTCTCATCTTGGTTCATAAATTTGGAATTCAAAACATCTATCAATTTGTCCATCTTTGATTCCAAAAAATCGAGTGTATCTTACTAAACTCCTAGTGGGCTTTGAGCTCTTATTAGGTTTCTTGCATTGCTAGACTGAGAAAAAAATAGGTGATTTTTTCACCTAGGATTATAAGTATTAGATTAGAGATTATTATATCCCCGACTATATTATGCTCCCATAAAGTTGAGACGCACCATATTATTATCTTCCACTAAGAATCAATAAGCTGAGACATGATTTTCTTGTCCGTATAGTTCACATCCAAGTTGAATGGCCTTGAGTGGGCTAGAAAATGTGGCTTTCAGGTTGTTCAATTGCTTGGCTAGGTTTACTACTTCAACCTACAATATTATCATTGAATCCACAACAAGCACTACCTTTTGATCTCTAAAGGTTGGCTGCTGTTTATTGCTTTTTTTATGTCTATAGACAACTATTATTTTCATCGTCTAATGTGTTGCCTCAACCATTTTCCTCATTAAATAACCACCAATTGCTGCATTTATGATGCCTAACAAGGGTGGATTCACTCTATTATATAATTTTTGCAAAAGGAACTCCTTTGGAAAGTTGTAATATGGGCAACTCCTTTGCAATTCTTTAAGTCACTCCTATACTTCATATAGAGACTCTCCCTCACTTTGTTGGAAGTTTGTGATTTTCTTTATGAGACTAGTGGTCTTTACTAAAGGGAAGTATTTAGCCAAAAAGGCTTGTACGAGTTGCTTCCATGTTATGACATTCTCTAGGTTGAGAGAGTTCAACTATGCCTTAGATCAATCTTTAATTGTAAAAAGAAAGAGCCTCATCTTCCAACAACTCATTATATATGAACATATCACAAATCTCTAAGAAGTTGACTAAATGAGCATTATGATCCTCATTGGCCAGTCTATAAGATTGAATGTTGGTTTGCAACATATTCAATAGTACTGGTTTGATTTCGAAAGTATTGATCTGCATTAGTGATTTTGTTATCCCTTTTCACTTTTCGAATCTCCTCTTTAGCTTGATGATGTCTGAAACTTGTTTATCCTTTACATTGCTCAAACTCCTTGTGGATCTTGTGTTCATACACCTGCAATCACATAAAATCCTTAAATAAAAGAATTTAAAATTGGAAAAGATGCTAAAATTTCAATCCCTGACAACAACATCAAAAACTTATTTACTAGTTTTATGCTATACTGTAAGTATATGAGTCGTATATTGTAGTACAAGTGATATCATTCCCATGAAGAATGAATATAGTCACCTAAAAATTTTAATTACACTTTGTCTAAGGTAATAAAAGATTGAATTAACTGAAAGTTAAAGTAAACTAATAAAACTTAATGATTGAACAGGTAAAAGATAACAATGAAATGAAGTTACTCAATAACGGAAACTTAGAGATAATTTTATCCTTAATTTGTCTTCCTTCAACCTTGTGAATGTAACTATACTTCATCTTAGATATCCAAAGGTTTTGCTTATCCTTTCTTACAATCTAATCAAGTAATCCCAATTGAAATGGATAAAAGTTGACTTGCAATCTCTCAATTTCTCAAAACTCCTCCTAACTACTAAAATGGATTTGAAGCAAACCTAAGGATAATTAACTCACAATTAAGATCTCTCTTAATTTCTTATTAACTTAATATTTGTAAGTCTATTAAGGTACCAAATTTTTTTACATAACGTAACACAAATATCTTTATTTAATCTTTCATTTCAAATCAATTATGAGCATAACAAATCTCACAAAGTATTAATATTTTGAATTCAACAAGGTAAAAGTTATACAAAATAATTCAAGAATAAAACCCCAAAATAGATTTAGCAATCCATAATTATGCTCAAAGCATAACTAAATGAAATAAAAGAAAAGAAGATAATGAAAGCAGCTTGAAACCTTGATCTGGAATATTTGGAAAGATGGAGTTGATCTTGATGTTTCCACTTTTTGATCTTCTCTCTTATGATGCACAACACCTTTTTTAGTGTTTTCTTTCCTTTTTATAATGTTTATACTAACTCTAAATCTCTTCCCTTTTCTATATCCTTTTACAACAAAAACTAGATTTTTTGAAATATACACGGTCACTTAGGTGGCTGTGTAAGTGACCTTGTATCTCAAAATATCCTCTAAATTATGACTTTATACAATCACAGAAGCTTATATAGGCAATAGACACGACCATGAATGTCAACATATATAGGCCATATGGGTATAAACAACATCTTCAATGCTCTACACATGAATAGGAAATTACATAATCCTTATACATTGTTATGTGTCTTTAAAGTTGCTTCAATTCTTTTATATTATGCTACGATTTCACCCGAATTCTTCTCCCTTTAGTTCATAAAGGTAATTATCACCTAAAAACACATTTGAAGAAAAATAATTGCCAAAAAATCCTTGAAATATATAATTAAGATCAAACTATTACCTTAAACAACAATTAATCAAACAAAATAAACAAAAACACTAACAAGAACATAAATCTAAGTCTAAACACATGATTATCAACTAAGAAAACACTAAAAACATACTCTAAAACTTAAAAAAAAATACCAATTTTTATTCTTATCAGTAGTTGAGGATCATGAGCTACTAGTGTAACATGTTCCTATTGCTTATGTGAGATTTCTTTAGTTACTTTTAGAGTTTTGTGGGGATAACTTGGATGGAGCCTTAGCCCCTGATGGTATAAGTCACATATATGCTACTATGTTAGTGGATGCTCAACTTGATTCTATAGTAACATTAAGACATTCATAACAAGATATGAGGCCTACACTCTTTGATGATTATATATTTTTATATAGGAGAGTTTGATTATGATTTAAGAGAGATTGAAAATCATTTTACCCAATGAAGAAGTAATTAAGAGTTATCATTCTTATAAATGGATGACAATATTGGAGGAGGAGATGCAATCCATGACAAAAGGATGTTTTAGAGTTGGTTAACATTTTATATACATTTAAACCTAATAGTTGCAATGGATATTTAACACCAAGAGAGATGCTAAAGGAAAGATTACGGGTTCAAAGCAAATCTTATAGATAAGAGTTACACTTAAAAAGAGGAAATGGCTACATTAAGAGTTCCTTACTAGTTTTAACTAAGGATTCATTTAAGTCATCAAGGCTTTTAATAATTCATTTTGGCCTTGAGCTTTACTAGATAGATGTCAAGGCAACTTATTGAATTGTTATCTAGTAAAGGAGGTGTATTTATAATAGCCTAAAGATTTTTATTTGAAAGGAAGTGAGCATCAAATCTGAAAAGGTTTTGAGGTAAAGGGAAATTAAGGGTATGTGAAATAGACATCGCTGTTGACTTCTATTGTACATCTATTAATATAAGTTGTAATCATAACTAGTTCTTCTTTCTTCTCAAAATTTCTTCTTACTTGAATTAGAAATTTGTTTTTAGTGATGACAAGTTTAGATTTTTGGTGATAGAGAGTCGAAGAAATATTGATAAGTATTGTTTGATGCTATAATGGAATGGGCTAAGTTGAGTTTGGTTAGGATTTGGGCACTTTAGGCTATCAGTCGAGATTTAAATGATGTGAGTTAAGCTCATTCAAGATTTACATTAAGCTCAACCATCAGTAAAGAGCTTCAGTCGACCTTAATAGTCCTAAGCCTAACTTGGCCCAGTTTATTATCAAGCCTAGGTGCTAAAGATACACTTACTTAACTTTTTTAGAGCTTCGGTGATACCTTTTATAAAAGTTCATAGGACATAATGCATTCCTAGGGTTTTAAACTTGGCAGAGTCATGGTTAATTAATCCATTGATGGTAGTTGTAACTTAAACTAAAGTAATTTAATATTTTATGAAATTTTGTAGGTCCATATAATAAATACCTTACAGGTTTATTGAATCATAGCTATAAAAATAATATTAGATGAAGTACTTATCTAAGGATTAATTATAATTTAGTTCTCTATTTGATTAATTAATTTGTATTATTTCCCTTAACTCTTATTTTATTTAGGTTTTATTGTATATTTCTTTGCCCCAATTCCATCAATAATCATCTTAATTAATTATTTTTACTATTTAGTAATAGAAAAGTTCACTAGATCCATCTAGTTATCTTATGGAATCGGCACTTATTCCCCATTATATTACTCAACTGTAGGTGCTTGGTTAAAGAGAAAATTGAAGTAGAATATACTATAACATTTTTCATTTATTACCAAACTTGATATTAATCAAGTTGTGAATTTGTACTTATTTGTTGTACTGTGATATTTAAAATCCTTGCATGTAATTAATGTGATGTGATTCTTTTTATCTCAATATATGATTATGGCCTCTTTATAAAAGCAAATGAGTTTTCCATAATTGATCTTTATCATTAAAGACTCTTTATAAAGCGGAGCATCTTTTAATAGTTAATCTTTGTTATGAGGTTACGCATTTTTTATGATTTTATATGTTGTGCATACAAGCCACACTACTTTTTATACTAGAGAATTTAGTTATTGAGTTACTTATGCTTTTGATTTTAGATGTTATTAACTACCATAATTAAGTATAAATGATTCACTAAATTGATTTTTTTTCATATTGAGATATTTTTAAAAGTTATATGTGAACTTATTGAATTTTTTTATTTGACTCATTTGAACAATTTTTCAAAATTGTTTAAATAAATTATCAAATCTTGATTAGTTTGTTCAAGTAGGATAATGTTAAGATTTTTTATATGGACTATAAGTAATTAGTCTTTTGTTTTAAAACTACGACAAATAGAGATTTGTAAGCCCATAGTTGTGTTTAGGATCCTATTTTGAATTTAGTTGTCTTAATAAGCTTATTAAGTATAATGTGATTATTGTATAGAGTTATTTGGAAACCTTGAAGATGGAACCTAATCTTTTTTTCTAATAATCCGAAGTATCTTTTTCCATCTTATCACCTTTATAAGCAACATTATAAGGAGTTATACTTATATAATCGATAACTTGATTTAAAAAAAGGAGAGGCACGAAAAGAGTATATTTTATAATTTTATTTTACAAGTAGTCCAGAAAAAAGATTATTCCAAATTTTTTAGATAAGGAATAATGTATTCTAATGAAAGTATATCCTAAAATTCACTTTTATTTTGTTATGATATCTATTGTTTTGATATCAATTATTGTAAAAACATGGAAGATACAAAAACCTTACACATCCTCTCAAAAGTTCTCATTAAAGTCTATAGGGTATTTTAGATATTCTAAAGTCTTAGCAAACAAAATCTTTATTGAACTATTTATAAACTAGAGTTATCTATAAGAAGTTTAATTGCATTGAAATTTTATTATCACAAAAAAAATTTAATAAAAAATTTAAGTTCATTGAAACTTTTTTTAAATACTTAATAACATTAAACCTCCATTTCACTAAAAAGTTAATATCACTAAATTTCTATTTCCTTAGGTTTCAAATCATATCTGACATATTTGATACTTAATTTGTACATATTGCTTTACTTCTTAGACGTCTAATAAACCAAAAAGGAGTCTAAAATATATATAGGAACTGTATATATTATGATTAATATGGCTTTTCGTTACTTGGAATTTTTTTAACAATAGAGATGCTACGACAAGATGTGTCACTTTGAAATGCATCATAAGCATCAACCAAGTGATGATCATGAGAGTAAGTTATGATGGATTCTTAGTCGAAAAATAAGAATCTGAAGAAGTGTTTCAACAAATCAAACCTCATTGGCATATATAAAGATTGGAGAAAGAGGAGCCCAAATAATCAGCACACACCAAGAACTCAAGTTGATCTAATGTAAGTTTTATCAACTCTATATACTATTTAGCTAGAGTTAGAAGCTCTAGCTTCTCTTTAGCTTTATATTGGTGCTATGATATGCTTGTAATGCCCCGACTTATACCCTGGAAGTATTATAGCATGTCTAGGGTGTTTTAAGTAGTGAACATAATGAATTAAGTGCATCTAAGAGACGTAATGATAATTAATGTAAAAGACAGGTAAATGGAAAATTTGTTCGCTTCGACATGGACATACATGCTTAGACGTAAAATATGTATGGAAATTTTTTATATGTTTGTTTGGATTTATGAATGTGATGTGAGGAAAATTGATAAAGGAATTATTTCGTAAGTAAATGTGAATGGGATGTTTTTGGTTAAATTGGATGTATTTTTGTGTTGCTCTTGCATGATAAGGTCGAAGTTAGTTAATTTGGGATGTATACCTTACTGAATGGATAGGTTCCACTAAACATATTTCTATAATTTTCCATATCTTAGCCTGTATACCTCCAAATTGGATATTAAACTAGAGATATCGGTCTATAACTTTCATGAAGGAACCGAAATTTGATTTTGCCTCTAAGAGTTTTAAATTTTAATTTAAAGTTAGGTTTTGGCTACTGTCCTTGTTTTCGAACAATTTGTAGGTTTTGGGGTATAAATCCTAATATAATTAACCAAATTGCATGAAATTTATGCCATTAGAAACTCAAGACATAGGGGAATGAAATAAATTGATAAGATTATAGGCTAATGTGTGAATTAAAGGAAGAAGAAGGACCACTATGCAATTTTCCTAAAGTCAACTCATAGACTAATAAGATTAAAGCATGTGTGTCCAATAAAATTGTAACACATGGTCCAATAGAATTTTAACACATGGTACAATAGAATTTTAACACGTGGTCCAATGGAATTGTAACACATGGTTCAATAGGATTGTGACATATGGTCCAATGGGATTGAAACATGAGTCTAAGACTAGAAAATTCATGAAAAGGCATATGGAGAGAGGAGATGGACAAAAGCTCTGATGACTTAACTTCATATTTTTCTCCTCTCCATTTCACCTTCTTCATCCCATCATTTTTCACTTGATGATTCAAGCAAATCCAAAGAGGAAGGGAAGGAAAAGCATTAGAAGAACTACTTTTCCAATTTTAAGGTTTGGGACTACACTTAGTTTAATTCCTCTTTATTTATATGTTTGAATGGTTAAAAAGATTTATTTAGATATGGAATGGTTTCTGGGATGATTGTTGGTGTTATTTTGGTGTTACTTTGCATGAACTTGGTAGAGTATCATGTAGTGAAATTTTGTCTAGGGTTTGTTTGAGTCAATCATATTGTTTGAGTTATAACTCATCTTACAAACCTCCAACTTATGTGATTTTAGTTACATTTGAAACCTAAGACATAGAGCTAAACATGTTTAGAAGGGGCTCTGACTTATTTCTAGCTTTATAACTTTGGAAATTGGGATAGAAAATGGTGACTTGATGCTACCCCTATTTTGGAACAATGTGCGATATTTGGTCTATAGCTCATGTGTTAGAAGTCTAAATGGCCTGATCTTTAATGTTTTGGAAACTAGAGACATGGATGGATAAATTTCTAAAAGACCAAGAAACCTATTTCTAACTTTTTCTATACGAATATTAAGGAACAATTAGACTCTATCATGTGATTTGTTCTTGGACTAATATTTTGCCTATTTTTAGACCACTTTAGGGTTTAGCTCAATTTACATTGTTTTGAGTTTGTTTACGTTTATGATTTTTATAGAATCTTATTGGAACCTTTTTGAATTTGTATGAAACTTTTCAAACACAAAGAATAAATGAAATAAGACTTAACAGATGTGAATTGGGATACTGAACATTGGAATATAAGATCGATTATAATGCATTCCAAAGAAAATTTAAATATACATAAATGATTTGTAAGCATATTCATTACTCATATGTGCATAGCATGATTATACAAGTGTGATTTTGACACCTTTCTAATGGTGATAAGTTATGACTTTCATGTATGAAGAAAGATACATATTTTATGACTTGAAATGTATATCATATGACTTGTCAATATATGAATTGTGAAATTGGAAAATGGTTAAATGAAATGTTACAATGCCTACTCTATTGTCTTGGTGGTAGATAAATGGGCATAACTATAGGGTTACAATCCAGAAGCTACATTTTGACACCACCGATGTCCACAATTCGATACCTTTGGGTATCAATAGTTCGATACCTTTGGGTATCTACAGTTTGATACCTTTGAGTATCTATAGTTTGATATCTTTGGATATCCATAGCATCTATTATCTACACCCACATAAAATGTGCAGGCTTAACATAGAAAGAAAACTTAACAATCATAAATAAGAAATACAGGATGGCAACATAAATAATTGGTATTGATGAGCATTTGTATTGATTGTAATGATGAATTGTAATGATGTGCAATTATATTGATAATTTGTATTAATGAGTGTTGAATATCAATATTTGGATTATAAATGTGCATTTTCGGTATATCGATAATATGTTGAAGCGTATTTGCATTATATACTTTGCTTAAGTATGCCATCATTGTTTACATGAGCATTGAATATCAATGTTTTGTTTATGAATGTGAATTTATGGTATATGAGTTGTGATATTTCTGAATGTGTGTTTTTGGCAGATGATTGTTATGAGTGGTCATCTAAACTAAGTGTTTTCCCTACTAAGCTTTCAAGCTTAGCATGAGTGTTAATCCATATAGGTCTAAGTCATAGGAGTGAGGTACAAAGAACATCTATAGGGACCAAGGCTAACAGATAGAAGAAAAAGTACTTTTGGAATGTGTTTTTCGTTATAGATGATTGCATATGTAATAAAAAGAAGGAAATTGTACGTTTTCTTCTAGATTATCATATAAATGTAAAGATGTATTACCACTGTTAAATGATAATGTTAAGCATTATGGAGTTTTGTAATGTGTATATGTATAGCATTAAGTAAAATTTTATACCTTGAATGCATGTAAGTAGAATTTTATACCTTGAATGCATGTACAGGAATTTAGTTGTCATCTACTGTATCGTTTTTATCCCCATTCTTGAACCAAAACTTACCTAGACTCTTGTTCTTGTATCTATTTCCTTTCTTTGGCTCCCCATATATTTATAACACCTTTCCATATCTCCAAAATTTCTACGTCATTATACTCTCCCTTTCCTCTTTCTCATAGGACTTTTCTTAGTCTTTAGAGCCAAGAACTATTTGTTATAAAGGCTACTTCCAAAGTACTGGTCGACTAGTATAATATATTAGTTGATCATTATGCATTGAAAGTATTAGATTTACTGGTTCTTAGGACATTACTTAGGCATATTGGTCTACCAATATAGGATGTTGATTGACCAAGACATCAACCAATATTACAGCGAACTCACAATGTATCAAATTTAATAAGTTTAACTTATATTAGTCAACCACTAACCCATATAAGTTAACTAATCATCCTAAAAATATGATTTTAATAACTTCAAATACTCAAACTCAATTTGTTTCATCTAATTATAATTTAAAAACTTCACAAAATGTTCCATAAAGTTTATTTGAAAGACCCAAAAGCTTAAATGCCTTTTGATGAATGAAAAATCTCATATGATAAATTGAAAAGAAATGTTTGTGCATAATGAGCCTTTTATAACATAAAAGTGAGAAAATTGAGATTATAATCAACATTAAAAAATAAAGAATGACCTTGATAAGTCTTGATCACCTTTTTGTTGTTGTTTGATGTTCATTTCATCGGTTGCAAACTTCAACTTCTCTTTATCAATTTTATAAGCTATCTTTTTGAGTTTATGATTATATTTTATTCTTATGTTACTTTTCATCAAATAATAAACTCATTAGAAGTGAATATTTTTTTTTATCATCAAAATATTGATTAGAACATCTTTTGGTTCAACATAAATGAGCAAACAATCCTTCTGGGAGACACTATATTATGTCATTTAACATCAAACATTACAAACAATCAAACCATTTTCCCGAAACTCTATCCAAAGCTTTAAAACCTAATTATGATCAAATATTGTAATCAATTAACTTGCAAACATGTTCATTCACAGTTTTTGCAAATTACAAGAAAAGATCATTAACAAAACCTTTCATTTCAGCTAGCTCCATTGGTAGAAAACAAGGATATACAAACCTTATCACCTACAAGCATCCTAATGAATATTTCCAATCCTTAAATGTTCATTTTAAAGCTTGAAAGGAAAACTGAAAGGCAATACAGGAGCACGTAGTCATGCATATGCCAAATCAAGGAAAGACAATAAGCAATAATCGAAATTAAAATCTAAAAAGAACATATTCAAAAGTAGCATAAGGCAAACTTGATAGACGAATATCGAGATTAAGGTAAAAGTTTATGTTGCATTTATGATGAGAAAGCATTTCGAATTGGAACCTGATTTTGTTTGCCCCATTCGAATTTAGATTTGGACCATATGATTTAGGCCTGATTGGATAGAAATACGACTTTCTTTTAAGATCTTAGGTCCTATTTGGTTGGATGTTAATTAAAGGAATGAAATGTAATAGAATAGAACGGAACGGAATGGTTTATAATGGAATGAAATGTAATATAGTAAAAAGTTGTTTGCGAGGAATTGAATGGTTTATATTGTAATGTAGTGAAATATTATTTGGAAGATGGATATAATGCAATGTAATGTATAATAAATAACTTTTATACTCCTTATATTAAAATGGTTGTTGTAGGAGGTTTATTGTTTTATTATTAATTATATAAAAATATTAGTATTAATTATTTAATATATTTTATGTGATTTATATTTAAAAATAATTTATTTATATTTTTATTTATATAAAAATATATACAAACAATTAAAGA
>JANSVA010000002.1:28242234-28256293 GCA_025504915.1 Erythroxylum reticulatum | reverse complement strand
AAGAGTGTAGTAATTTTTTTATGGAATTTGATGGTGATTTGGAGGAATATTGAAGTATTCATTTCTATTTAATATATTAATATCATGATTTGTTTAAAATTAATATTAAGAAGAATTCTTTGGATATATTAGATAATATGTATTTATTAATTTACGTTCCATCATAAACCTTATGAATTGGAAGTTTCTTATTTTTACTGGCTAGAATGTAATAAAACGTAACATAAAACATTTCACTTCTATCTCATTTCATTTCATTTCATTCTATTATAAAACTCTGAAATTATAAAAATCTGATAAACTTCATCCGT
Organism: Erythroxylum reticulatum; assembly: GCA_025504915.1. Classification (NCBI taxonomy): domain Eukaryota; kingdom Viridiplantae; phylum Streptophyta; class Magnoliopsida; order Malpighiales; family Erythroxylaceae; genus Erythroxylum; species Erythroxylum reticulatum. Next base: position 28,255,982 of record JANSVA010000002.1, on the reverse strand, counting down.
TTTATCCCTAACCCTTCAACTAAAGAAGGCTTACACTAATGTTTGGTTCTTTGGAAACGAGCTCTTCGCCTCTCATTGATGGCTTCCGATTAATCATATCTTTTACAATAAAAAAATTAAATTGAACTCTAAAATTGTCTCAAAGTTTAATTTAAATTATCTTTAAAATAAACGTCAATTTTTGTAAAATATTTGATTTAACCCTTACTTTAATAAAATAATAACAGTTCTGTCGTCTACTTCCACTCGTAACGTTTCCTTGAACCCAAGCCATCAAGACTGAAGTTTAACCTCGAAAAGATCTTCTTTTCTCTTGAATTTTGACGGAAACCAAACAGAGTCCTTTGTTGGTGAGGTTGGAGTGAGATGTTGTGGGTGGGGAGGCTAATTGTTCTTTTCCAATTGGTTACTGCAATTCTGGGTTGGGGAAAGGAAGGTCACTATGCTGTTTGCAAAATAGCAGAGGTCACACTTGCATACTTTTATTCTATTTTTCCTTTTGTTTCCGATCTTCAAAGGGGACTTGCTTGATAAATATGGCGGTGGTTTGTTTCATTTTATTGATTTAAATAATTTCTTTCTCCTTTACTATATGCCGTCAGTGATTTAAAACTTGATGAGAGGAATCTTTTCCTTCTTTTGCAATATACATGATTCTAATATAACCTCCTATCTTGGACCAAATTTACTCTCATGTGAGGGGTCCAGCTTTGGGTGATGAGGTTACTGGGCAGACATGTGTGGTCTAGTGATGGTGATATCATATGGAAGTGAAAGTCTCGAAAGTGGTGGTCAGTTTTCGTCTAATGCGGTACTTCTTTTAGCAGGATTATTTATCTGAAGATGCACTAGCTGCGGTGAAGAAATTGCTTCCAGAGTCTGCTGGAGGTGATCTAGCGGCAGTCTGCTCTTGGGCTGATGAGATTCGTTTCCATTATCACTGGAGCAGTGCTTTACACTTTGTTGATACTCCAGATTTCAAGTGTAATTATGGATATTGCAGTAAGCTTGGCTTGGTGTTTGTGCTCTTTGGTTCAGTATGATATTATTTTCACTGTGATGCCAACGTCATGATCTCTTAGACTCTTAGAGACAAACTACTCCGTTTAACTTTTCCTGTTTTGTTGTAGGGGATTGTCATGATTCTTCAGGGCATAAAGATAGATGTGTTACTGGAGCAATTCTCAACTATACAGCTCAACTCACGTCAACAAATCAAGATTTTGTTTTACAATTGAAGTGTAAGCACTGCTATGTCATGATCTTGACATTTGAAGGATTTTTGACCTAATATAATCACTTGAACTGACATGACATGGTGAATCATCTGACATTCATTACAGCCAATTTAACTGAGGCTCTGATGTTCTTATCGCACTTTATTGGGGATGTCCATCAGGTCTGTTTGTCCTCACAGCTCCGTCACCCATCTGTGAGTAATGAGCAGCCATCTGATTTGAGGTTGTCTTGTGATGACAGCCCCTGCATGTTGGTTTCCTGGGAGATTTGGGTGGAAACTCAATAATAGTTCGATGGTACCGAAGAAAGACAAATCTACATCATGTCAGTCATTTATGGCTTCCAAAACAGATACAGATTTCTGCATTTTACAGCTGTGTGTATATGTCAAACAAAAATACTTTTTACTTCTCTTCTTGTCCCCCAGGGTGGATGAAAATGGAATTGATTGGCATATGTTTATCCATTGTAACAAAATTGCTTAGCATTCCATGAATCTTTTGGGAAACAAGCATGCAAGATATGAGCCATGTTGGTTAGTATTCAAGTCAAGAAAACCAGTTTCCCTTTATGTCCATCAAATAACTTGTTTCCCTTCAAATTACATCAAGACCTAATAGACCATCATTTATCTAAATTATTTGTCATCCTTTCCTATTTGTGGAGCTGGATATGCTAACAGTTGCTGAGATCTCAATTTTATGGAACAATAAATGTTCACTAAATCTATTTATGTTCATAGCTTCCTATTTGTACCTCATCATTCTCACTGAGCACTTGCTCATTGCCATTAGTTTTCATTTATTTTCTCTTCCAGGTATGGGATGACATGATTATAGATTCAGCCTTGAAGACATTTTATGGGTCAGATCTTTCGATAATGATTCAAGCAATTAAGAATAACATGACGGTATGCTTTCATGCTGCAGACTGTTTTGACATTTAATCCATTGAAAAGAACCAACGAGAATAGTAGAGCATATATGAGTATCCTGAGTCCATAAGAAGTTGTTGCAGTTATGAAATTTATATATTTTATGGTCATATATATATATATATATATAAAAATTAATTCTTGATGTTTTTCTATAATTGCTTTTGAGTTTTGGCGTATATTTTCTGATTGTATTGTTTCAATATTGATAGGAGAGTTGGTCCGATCAATTGCCAATCTGGGAACATTGTAATCGCAATCTCACTTCATGTCCAAATCTGTAAGCACTCGGCCATACTTTTCCATTTTGTTTTTGAATCTACATGCATGAAATTTCACATGATGGTTATGAAAATGTACTGTTAGAACAGATACGGTGGTGTACTAATGTGCTTGAAGAGTGGATAATGCTTGGTAAGCAAATGATGCCACTTTGCAATGGTCACTCAATCCATCCACATGTACCCAAAAGGAAATTATCTATATAACAATATTTTTGAGAAATAGAATACGGGTAAATGGACAAAGTGAGAGTGAATTTAAGTGAAGCACAGTGAAGTGCAGTAATGTTCTATGTTCAATCATTGATTTAACAATACAAGCAAAGTTGAATTTTGTTCTGTGCACTCCTGTGAAAAATATGTTGAACAGGTATGTCTACACTAAATATGTTAATGCGTGTAAGTGGAGTCAACTTTGTTGCTTAAGATCCTAGTTTCACACCATGCCTAAAAAAAATTGCACAAGTAGGTAGTAAAAATGATCAATTTAGGGGTCAAACTGTGCAGGTATGCTTCTGAAAGCATTAGCTTGGCATGCAAGTTGCATATAGGAATGCCACCCCTGGAAGCACTCTAGCAGGTATTTCTTGAATTTAATGATTTCTTGTGCATATGTTTGAAGCATGTACTTGTGTGGGAATATCGAAGAACTAGAAGATCCAAATTCATTAAGTTTATGCTAGAATTCATGAGACCCATTTACACTTATGCTAGAATTCATAAGATCCATCAAGACTGATAAATTTATTGAAAAGATCTATTCAGAGAATTGGGCTCCCAGAAAAAAGAAAGGTGAATTTTAATTGACACGTTTTTGCTTTTTCTAGTCAATCTAGAATTTTTATGAACACTCTCAAGTTTAATTGTTAACAGATGGAGATACAACCTTAGGTGGTAAAAGGCTAAGTGAATGCAGGCTTGAATCTGAGTTCAATATACAGTCAAAAAGCCTGTTTTAATTAGTTGCCTTTCCTGTCCGTAATATTGCCATGTCATGCGTAATTAACGGAAGTATTTTTTTCCACTTTAAAGTTTCTTTTATTCCAACGAAAGCACAAGCCATAAGAAGTAAAAGAAAAACAAACAAACTACTAATGAGACGAGCCTTCTTTAATTATCAAATCAACAGACATATCTTTTAGCCGATTTTTCACACATGGCCAACTCAATCCAGCATAATACAACGCTGCCAACTGATCCACCCTGCCAACTGCATACATGGGGCTGAGACATGATAATGTAGAGTGACCTTATGTAACAGATAGTTTTCTTACACAACCATTAGATTTTCATTCCTTCATAAAGAGCTTTCTGTTGCTTATCATTTGCTAGCTCCCTGAAATGGCGTGTTTACGTACAGATGAATACTTCCTATCTCGGTTGCCTGTAGTGGAAAAAAGGCTTGCACAAGCTGGTGTCCGGTTAGCTGCCACCCTCAACCGCATTTTTCCTTCTCAGGAAATTGCTCTAGCAAGAAGATAAGGACATAGATGTGGATATTCATAAATTATGGACCAGAAATTGCGTGGATAGAACTAATCACCATAATGCCATTGATGTACATCACTTCACGCAACCACCCTTGTATCTAATTATTTTATCTTGTTTTTCTTTGACATCAAGTAATAAGAATTGTTCTTTTTGGTTTGGTCTTGATTCCATTCCTATTAAGTCGCTGGGATGCCTTTCGCATAACAGAATATACCCTCTGCGCATGTGGATAACAATGTGAATTTTTGAAAGCTCTCCTAATATGGTGTTTAATCCTTTCACTCTATGAGAACCTTGTTGCTTGCTGTGCACATATAAGCAAACCTCCCCTAACATGTATATATATGTGGCTAATTATTTTGGGGTCCAAACTTCCTTGTGCTACCTGATATCTGGCAAGGAAACCATCAAGTGGCATTAACCGAAGAAGATAGAAACTACCTGAAGATGGAGACGACTAGAGGGTATTCGAGTGTATCAACTATAACATTGTTTTTGGTAGTGGTTTTGGCTTTAACGTTGGTGCCTGGAGCTCTCGCTTGGAGCAAGGAAGGTCATATGATAACATGTCGGATTGCACAGGTATGCTCACAATGTCCGGTTGTTTCCATTCAACTGGGATATGAGATTCCATGATCTTGAGGTAGATAAGGCAATCCATAGTTGCAGTTGATTCCAAAGGATAGATGATCATGAGTTAAATATGCAACATCATGAGTGACGACCAGTATAAGTAACCAAATGAAACTGAAATTGTTTAGTAGTATAAAACCCTTTATGTTGGTGTCTGTACACCTTCCCTTATATATGTATACATTGTTTACTTGTATTTCCTGTTCGCACTCGTCACGTCAGTTCCTGGGTTTAGACAAAAATGAACAGCATCCTTGCTTTAGTTGACGCAGAAGTCTAACCTTAGAGAACCAGTAACATTCTTGTGGTCCTTTTGCTAGAGCGACAGAAACAAAAGAAACATTTGTTTTTACTTACAAAGCGTAAATTGCATTTTCCTTGGATCTACACGCTATGACACGGAGTTCAATTCAAGGAGATAAGTATGTTAACTAGAGCAATTTTTTTAGATATAGTTTCTGAAATTTGTTCAGGACTCAACTAACTTCAATCTTCAAAAAGCAAGGTTGTGATACTTCTGGTGATGATTCAGAATCAACTTATGATGACCCCAAAAGATCATAACTTGTCAACTTGCAGAACCTGTTAGAGCCTCAGGCAGCACATGCTGTGCAACATTTGTTACCACACGAAGTCAAAGGCGACTTATCGGCCTACTGTGTCTGGCCTGACCAAGTCCGACATTGGTACAAGTACAGATGGACTAGCTCACTTCACTTCATTGACACGCCTGACAAGGCCTGCACATTTGATTATTCCAGTAAATAATCGTAATCCCTGATATTGAAGTTCTGTTGTCCATATACGCGTTTAGTATCTATAAACCTGTTCATGTTGCCTGTATTAAATAGGGGACTGTGTGAAGGATATGTGTGTTGCCGGTGCAATCCAAAATTTTACTTCTCAGCTTTTACACTACAGGGAGGGATCTACAGATCGCAGATGTAAGGAAGCTCGTGTCTCTATTTTCTGTGATTTACAATTGTTTCTAATCTCTGGCAATCTTCAGTAAAATCGATCTTACATGAAAAAGAAGTGTTTTTCCTACCGAATATATTGTCCTGGTAACCAAAAAAATGAAAAAAAAAAAAGTTTGATATTGAACGATGTGTGAATCATATCCAAGCTCAAAAACTAATTATATTGATATTGACAATCAAAGCTTTGCTTGTTTATTATCCAGGTATGTCATATGAAGTCGAATTTTTGAGATAATAGGGGAACATATAGTTGTGGTCTATATGTATTATTCATTTGTATTTGTTGCAGATAATTTAACAGAAGCCTTGATGTTCTTGTCGCACTTCATGGGAGATATTCATCAGGTAGATGGTGTATGCTCAACTACAAGTGTTCCTATTGCATATATGCGTTTATTTATTTATATACGTACGTTGTTCTTCCTCCTTCAGCCAATGCATGTTGGGTTCACTAGTGATGAAGGAGGGAATACCATTGAATTGCGCTGGTTCAGGCACAAGTCTAACCTTCACCATGTGAGTATTGGCTACCAAAGAATGCGACCATTTTTGTTTCTGACGATATAATATTGGTCACATTCAATTAAAGAAAATAGGAAAGAAAGTTATGGCAATTAATTGCTATCAAAACTCTAGTATATGAACGCATACTATGTCTTCATGATGATATTTTCCTGCAAAATTTTACAGGTTTGGGACAGGGAAATTATCCTAACAGCTCTAAAAGATTACTATGAAAATGACATGGACCTCCTCCAGCAAGCAATAGAGGGAAATTTCACTGATGTAAGGCCACCTAAAAGCATTACATTAAGCTAGCTAACGACCTACCTACCTACCTATCCTTGCTTGTATGTACACGTTATTGATTACTTTGAACTGTGGACAATGGAGCCTATCATACGCATACAACAAGTGGAATTGGATTGTCACATACTCATGATCAAGTACTACTTTACTGCTACAGGGAATATGGTATGATGATGTATCATCATGGAAGGATTGTGATAATTTGCTTTCATGTCCAACCAAGTAAGTTCTTTCTATCGTGCCCACGTCTACTATGGTGGAGATAACTTTATAATTAAGGACTCGTGTACTGATTACAGTATATGTGCAATTTACAGGTATGCAGCAGAGAGTATAAGCATTGCTTGCAAATGGGCTTACAAAGGAGTCAACGAAGGTGCAACCCTTGCAGGTATATAATTGAACCCCACTAAGTGCTATCTAACTTCAGAAACCAATCCAAACAAGCTTGGTATTCTGTTGACTTTGAAAATAAAAAAGTTAGGGATTCAACTACCTTCATAGCATGTCATTCAAGAGCCGGAATAATTAAATAAGGTCTCAATTGTTGGATCAAGACCATTACCATATAAGATCACAAGCTATTAGTGAGAACATTAGCAATTAATGTGAATTGGTCAGATTTTTACGTTGAAATTTGATTAACGGTTGAAAAACGGGGGCTGAAAATAATTACAATGGAAATCCTTGAAGCTCTGACATTTTTCTTTTAACCTGAAAAGCTTAAAATTCTAACTAAACGGGAAATAATTATACCATCAGTTAATGGATTAAAACTTGTGTCACCAAACACCTAAAGTCGCACAGAAACGAGTAAATTGTACCCTTGAATGTCTAATGATATTATTGTGTGACGATGACAGACGAATACTTCGATTCAAGAATGCCAATAGTGATGAAACGCATTGCTCAAGGTGGGGTTCGCTTAGCCATGTTCTTGAATCAGATCTTCGGAGATGCCGACGAAGGGTTAGCATCACCAACATAACAAACTCAACGGAGATAAAGAGGAAACAATTTGATATGACATGTCTTCAACCAACCAACTGTTTGACTTGACTTTTTAGTTTCTGGATAACTATTTTATTATTTATCTTCAATAACTAATCAATATGATTAACTACTTTGAACATACATGTGGGAATGTGTTTTTATCATCACGAATTCAATTGGATGTTGCTCTACTCGTGCATTGCACCTATGAAATATGTAGAATATATATCCTTTATGATTAGAGTTGCCCCAAATAATTAAAGTGGATTATGTAAAATATATATTAGACAACTCCAACTATTTCAAATTACTCTTCTTTTTGTGTTCATAAAAAAAGCAAAATAGGCATATTCATCGATGTTAAAATACATCATTGTGAGTGATTCAACATTCTCATTCTTTAATCAGAGGTCTCAGGTTTGAGCCCTGAGAATGGAGCGACCAATTTAGCTAGTATTTTATCCCTTGCGAACTGACCTGGTACGAGCAAGGATTAGTCTGGATGTGGATAACTTCAAGGTGCCGTTCTTATAGTTGGGATCCTCCCAGGACATTTTGTAGCCAGGGGCGAATCCACATTGGGGACAAGTGGGAGCACTTGCCCCCACTGCCTCTAAAAAAATTCATGTAAAAAAATTATTATTTTAAGTTTTGATCTCATAAAAAATAAAATTTTGTTTATATTAAAATTTTGCCTCATTAAAATTTTGCCCCCACTCGAAAAAGTTTATGGATCTATCCCTGCTCGTGGCTACAGCCGACCCAAAAAAAAAACATTGTTTCTTAATTTATGATGATTTTATTCATTTTTCTTTAAAAAACTAAAAACTACTAGCAAATTTGTAATACCAAAATATTTCTTTATATTGAAGAAAAAGAGGTTAGAGTACTTTAGGATTGATTAGCAGGAGCACTCATATGTTTAAGTCAAAATTTGTAATAAGTATAAAAGAGAAAAAAAAAAGCTTTCTTTGAGCTTAAGCTTCTCCCCTTTGGAATTTCAATTATATTATAGGAGGTTTTAAGGTAAAAAACGTATTTTTAATTTAATGTAATTTTAATATTTCAAGGCTATTTAATTTTAACTTTGAATTACCTTGATCCAACATATCTAGAGAAAGTTATGCCAAATGTTCTAAAATAGGTCTTAGACTGAAACTTCTTCTGGGTATTATTCATCTTACATCTTTTGGTCTAATTTTGACCTTCTAGATGACAGAATCTATCTATAATATTTTCATGAAAGTTGTATATCTTGAAGTTCTATTTCAAAAAAAATTCAAGAATGACGTTTATCTAACATCTCTAGAGAGAGTTATACAAAATGTTCCAAAATAGGTCTTAGACTAAAACTTCTTTTAGGTACTATTTATTTTACATATTTTGGTCTAATTTTGACCCTCTAGATAATAGAATCTATCTTCATGGTCTTCATGAAAGTTGTAGATCTTGAAGTTATCTTTCACAAAATTCAAGAATGACCTTGAGCCGACATCTTTAGATAGAGTTATGCTAAATGTTCCAAAATATGTCTTAGACTAAAACTTCTTCTAGGTACTGCTCATCTTACATCTTCTGGTCCAAATTTGAGCCATCTAGATTATAGAATCTATCTTTAAGTCTCATAAAAGTTGTATATCTTGAAGTCCTCTTTCAATGCATTCAAGAATGACCTTGATCTGACATCTCTAGAGAAAGTTATGCTAAATGTTCCAAAATAGGTCTTAGACTAAAACTTCTTTTGGGTATTATTCATCTCACATCTTCTGGTCCAATTTTTATGCTCTATATGACATAATATATCTTCAAGATATACATGAAAGTTGTAGATACTGAAGTTCTAGTTCAAACCATCTAAGAATGACCTCTATCTGATATCTATAGAGAAAGTTATGCTAATTGTATCGAAATAGGTTCAATATGATTGAGGACAAAACCTTATTTGATTCTTTCAGCCATAACTTTATTATCAGACCTCCAAATGAAGTGATTCTTAGACCAATAGATTCCTAACAAATTTTCATAGCTCTCCATGAAAGTTTATAACTTTTGATGTTGATTTGAAAAAGATTGATTGAATCAAATTAAGGATATCGGATGGAAGAGTATGAATTGTGATTTTTAATGGTTTGAGTAAGGTATAAACCTAAGTATAAATTATACTTAGATGAGTCTTAGTATGGGACTGATTTTGTGATGACACTAATGGATAAATACCTGGGATTGTCATGAACATGCATTGTACATATTTTATTACATGCATGTGCATTGTTAAACACTTATGCTTGTACAAATTGTGATATATGTGTATGTTATTTGATATAGAGGAGCAACTGGAATGTCAACCTCCAGATGTGGTCAGAACTTCTAGGCATTAGCTTCGAGAGTAACTTGTGAGTAACCTAGACGGTTCTACTCAATTATTTGTTATGGTAGATTATGTTTGAATTGCTTCATAAATGTGAATTGAATTGTGTTGATTTCTGGACAGAAGGTCCAATGATTATGAAATGTGAATGAGATATTAAAGTGCTACTTGCATGTGAATGTAGCAAACTAAGTGTTTCATGATATGATTGATTGAAAGTGAGCGATGCATTCCATACAGGAATGCTTGATCAGATAATGGGAGTTATGATTGGAGTCGCCATCGAAAAAGAGCTTAAAGCTCAGAATGTGAAAAAGAACCTAGAAATTAGAAAGTGTATAAAAGCCAAAGAGTCACTATATAAAATGAGCCCTGTATCCCCATCAAATAAGAGATAGTTATTAATGAGCCCGGTATCCAAAATAGATACAGGATAGTTTAGACACTCGGTCACAACAATGTAATAATTGGAAAAGAGTCACATGAGCATTTCATATGCAATTTGTTAAGTATGTGTGATTGATTGAAATGCTAAATTGTCTACTCTTGGGTGTTAATGTGGTATATAATGAATTATACAAGGTTGTGAAAAATGTGTTATATGTGTTGATGTGATGCATGAATTGAGTGAACTATGGATGATGGTGACCTCATTGAGTTTGCAAAACTCATCTGAAATTGCATGTTGACTTTTTAGGACTAAGAGACAACTTTAACTACTAAGAGACGTACAAGCAGTGTAGACTTGTACTTTTAGGGAAAAGAAGAATGGCTCAAAGGTTGGTCAACTGGAATTGGATTGCTAGATAGATTTTGTATATTTCCTTCTTCATGTAGCACTTTTGTATTAGGTTTGGATCATGTAAATATTTCGGATGATATTGTAAAAGCTACATTGAAAATTCAATTTTTATGAAATAAAATGAGGAAAATTTTGGTTTCAAAAATATTGTGGCTTTCTTATGAGGCTTATAAGTGAATAAAGTAGATGATGCCATGGTATGTGAATGTAGTGATTGAACGTAGTGCTCCATTATCGTAGGATATATATATTGGAATGTCCTAAGGGTGCTCTGGTATATACCCTATAGTAAGGGGATGCTACATTTAGGTGGTATCAAAGCATGGTTTGGCATCCATAGGGATATCTAGAAATATTAAGCATAAAACATTGTGATAAATGCAGACAATGATTGAAGTTCTTGTTTGTTATAGGTCATCCGCTCTAAGTGATCAAGTAGGGGAACTAGCTGACCTAGAATCGATAGGAGCCAGTAGGGAGTCCTCGGTACCTCGATAAGAGGAGATGCCTCCTAGAGTTCCTGAGAGAAGAGAGAGGAGGTATGATAGGCTGGCGAAGCAGGGGGTTATGGATGTCTATGGTAGCACAGACCTTGCTGAGGCTGAAGCATAGTTAGAGAGGACATAAAGGGTTTTTGATTAGATGGACTGCAAGCCTGATGAGAGGTTCGACTATGCAGTGTCCTTACTGCAGGGCTCAACTTACCTGTGGTGGAAGATTATCCTGGGCAGTACCACCAGGCCTTGTCAATTGAAGTGGGAAGACTTTCTTAGGCTTCAGAGAATACTACGTGCCCAAGATCTGCTTGGAAAGGAAGATGAATGAGTGCCCGGATTTGAAGCAAGGTAGGATGTTAGTAGTAGAATATAAGATTCGGTTCAATGAGACGATGGGCTATGCTACTGCTTTGATCCCTACAAAAGAAGACAAGTGTAGAAGGTTTGAGGATGGGCTCAATATGGAGATCAGAACAAGGTTGGCACTTTCATACCTAAATAGTTTCACTAAGTTGAGAGCTACTTCAATCAAAATTGAGCAGCTACTGAGAGAGAGTCAAGCAAAGACAGGATAAGGGTCCAGAATGAAAAGGTTTGGTGAAGGTCATAGTGGTTCTGACGGTAGATTCAGTAAGTGTCAGAATAGAACCTTCAGAACACCAGCTGGATCAAGGCAGTCAGGATTCAGAAAAAGGGGTGGTCTTGTACAGTCCGGCAGTGGAAGAGGTATAGTATAAAGTCAATTGCCCCTATGTGAGTATTGTGAGAAGAGGCATGATGAAAAGTGCTAAAAATTGACTTGATCTTGCCTTACGTGTGACTCTTTTGATCACCAGATTAGAGATTGTCCTGCTACTTTGGCAGCTCAGTCTGGTATCAATGGGGGATCTAGGAGTGCTGCTACGGTCTAGCAGAGCAGAGGTAGTGGGTTTGGACAAAGAGGCCGAGGTATAGCAAGAGTGAGCTCTGAGAGTCTTTCTAGGAGGATTGAGGTACGGAGGAACCGACTGGAGTCCCAGGCCTGGGTTTATGCTATGACTAGAAAGGAGGCTCAAGACTCGCTAGATGTTGTTACAGGTGCGCTCCTTATTTATGATCTTGATGCATTTGTTTTGCTAGATCCAGGATGTATGCATTCATTCTTCGCACCGCATCTGACATGTAGGCTACATTGTGATGGGGATGTAACATCCCGTCCTCATATTAAGGATTAGAATCTTGATTTTAATAAGGGGGAGAATAGTAATGTGAGAGTTAGAAAAATTTGCATTTCATGCTCAACAGAATGTCAGCATACATGTATGTGAATTAAATCTTTGCACATATAAAAATAATTGTACATGCACTCATTGACATTTCGGGTATATTAAATAGTAATGGGACATATTGAGGATTGTGGTTATAGTGAAAGAGTATAACGAAACGGAGTAGAAAGACTAGAAATAAAATTTAAATGTTGGATTTAGTGAATACGTTGGAGAAGTTTACTGAGAATATTTAGTATGGGAGTTTTAGATAGTGGAGTAGAAACTTATGGTCTTCATAAGGGAGAGATGTTCAGGAGCATAGATGTATCATCTGTGATGACATTACATTGTCTGTGATGACGTCATTTCATCTGTAAAGATGCATCGTCTGTGATGATGTCTTATTGTCTATGATGATGTCATATCGTCCTAAGAGTTGCATCATCTTAAGTTGACTTTGCTTCGTCTTATGTTGACTTTGCTTTATCTTAAGAGTTGTATCGTCTTAAGTTGACTTTGCTTCGTCTTAAATTGACTCCGCTTTGTCTTAAGAGTTGCATCGTCGTAAATTGACTTTGCTTCATCTTAAGTTGACTTTTGTTTTTTTCTGCCTTATTGCTTCGTCTGCTTATTGCATTCGTCTGCTTATTGCATTCGTCTGCTTTGCCATTCGTCTGTTTATTGCTTCGTCTGCTTTTGCAGTCGTCTACTTTTTCAAATTTTCTGCTTTCCATTCGTCTACTTTTTCAAATCGTCTGCTTTGCATTCGTTTGCTTTTGCATTCATCTGCTCTTTGCAATCATCTGCTTTATCGAATCATCTTCTTTCCATTCGTCTACCTTTGTATGCGTCTGCTTTCTGCTTATGTGACCGAAACTTCTTCTTCTGTATACTTTTCATTTTGTATAGTCTGGTCCAAATTTGACTCTCTAGATGATAGAACTTGCCTTTAACGTCTTCATGAAAGTTATAGACCTATAAGTCCTCTTTCAAACCATCTAATAAGGATCTTGATCCAATACCTATAGCGAAAGTTATGCTAGTTACCCCAAAAGAAAAAGGTTCAATATGATTGAGGACAGAACCAAATTGAATGATTTGTGGTATCGATATAAGACATAAGGGAATATGTTTTTAGAAGAAAGTGTTGTAAAATGACTTCAACGTCGGGGTCAAAAAGAACATGTAAAGTTGACCTGAAATGATGTGTTATGAGAGAAATCGGAAAGTGAGTAAGAGGTTATGACTTGTGATTGCAGTGGAATTATTGAGTTTTAAACTTAAGTGTAAATAATACTTAAGTGAGTTTTAATAAAGGGAAGTGGATAAGTGGATAAGAGATGGACATGTGTCCTAGCTAAAGTTAAGATTTTTATTGCCTTAAAATGCTAACTACTGTCCTTGTCCTTATCCTTCTTGAAACTTCTTTCTTTAGAGTTCCTCCAACCCAGAGCTTTTCATCAAATATTCACC
>JANSVA010000002.1:28223933-28242134 GCA_025504915.1 Erythroxylum reticulatum | reverse complement strand
TTGAGTTTGAAGCAGAAAGTTGATAGTGATATATACATAGTTATATACTCTATTTTCCTCTTCACTAGTCATATATGAGACTATATTGGTAAATTAGTGAATGAGTTATTGATATCAAAGTATCGAAGGATTGATGTTGTAGTTCAAAGAACTGATGAGTGATTAAGTTATGAAATGAGAATGTTATAAGATATGAAGTTCGTTAAAGTACCCGGGATTGTCATTAAGCATGCATTGTACATAGACCATTTATACTTGTGCATAAATAAATGCTTATAGGTGTGTAATTATTAATGAGTGTGCAATGTGTGTCTTGCATAAATGGGTTGTGTAGGTCAAGTGTCCGCGTTCAAGCATTTTTAGAATTTGGAAGCAAATGCTATTTTGGAGCGTACTGTGAGTAGACCGAGATTGTCTCACTTTATTGTTTGCTTTGTTTCAATTTTGCATTAATTGACTACTGAATGTGATTGATTATATTGGTTTCTAGAAAGAAGGTCCGATGATGGTGATGTTTGATTTAGATATTGAAGTGCTACTTAAATGTGAATTGGATGAACTATGTGTACTTAATGTGATTGTTAAATGTGTTTTGAATGCGTATTTGCATATGAATGAAAGTGTGAAGGTTATAGATTTTCGCATATTGTTTTTGTTGTTTCAAAAACAAAAGAAAAGTTTATACCAAGTTTTTGAATGATTGAGTGTTCTAGCGCGCTAGCCTCGTGGGGCACGAGCTCGGACATCACCCATTGATGTCGGGTTTGGGTCTCTGTAGGAGGTGTTTGATTCGAATTAGTCAAGCAAAGTTGGAGGCAGATCTGATTGTATTACAACTGAGAGAGATAGATATTATCTTAGGTATGAATTGGCTTACTGCACATAGGGCATTCATAAATTGTTACACCAAGGAGGTAATGTTAGAATCTCTTGGTCAACTGCGGGTGGTTACTAAGAGGAATTAGTTCAGAAGTGCCAGCCAGGATGATATCCTTCATGAGTGCATTGAGGTTAATGCAGGGTGGATGTGAGGCCTATCTGGCCTTCGTCACTGATGCTAGGGCTGAGCAGAATATACAGGACATTCCTTTGGTTAGGGAATTATTGGATGTGTTTCCCACCGAGTTACTTGGCTTACCTTTAGATCGGGGAATAGAGTTTACCATTGACCTGGTTCCAAGTGTTGCTCCTATATTTATTCCTCTTTATAGTATGGCACCTGTGGAACTAAAGGAGTTGAAGACTCAACTTCAGGAGTTGTTAGAAAAGGGTTTTATTAGACCCAGTGTATCACTTTGGGGAGCTCCAGTGTTATTTGTGAAGAAGATAGATGGGACTTTGAGGTTATGCATTGACTATAGGCAGCTGAATCGGGTGACAATGAAGAGCAAGTACCCGCTGCCTAGAATTAATGATTTGCTTGATTAGTTGTAAAGAGCTTAGGTATTCACTAAACTAGATTTGAGATCAGGGTACTATCAGTTGAACATAGTAGAGGCTGATGTACCTAAAAGTGCATTCAGGAATAAGTATCGGCATTTCGAGTTCTTAGCTATGCCGTTTGGGCTAACTAATGCCTCGACAACATTTATGGCCTTGATGAATAAGGTGTTTCAGCCATACCTAGACTGATTCATGATTGTTTTCATTGATGACATTTTGGTGTATTCAAAAAGCAGAAAAGAACATGCTGAGCATCTGAGAGTCATTTTAAGATTATGTGGGAAAAATAATTGTATGCCAAATTTAGTAAGTGTGAATTTTGGCTAGACCAAGTAGTGTTTTTGGGGTGTAGAGTGATGGAACAAGGCATACAAGTTGATCCAAAGAAGATTAATGCAGTGATAAATTAGGAAGCTCCGAGGAATGTGTCTAAAATCTGAAGCTTCCTAGGATTGACCGGATATTACTAGAAGTTTATCGAGGGATTTTCTCTTATCTCAGCCCCTCAGATAAAACTTTTGAGGAAGAATGTAGTGTTTAGATGGAATGAGGAGTGTCAAAAGAGCTTTGAGGAGCTGAAGCATTGGTTGACTATGGCACTGATGTTAACTATACCATCGGGAACCGAAGGATATGTGGTGTATAGTGATGCATTGCATCAAGGATTGGGATGTGTATTGATGCAGTATGGCCAGGTGACTGCCTATGCATCGAGACAATTAAGGTCTCAGGAGATTAATTATCTGGTACATGATTTAGAGCTAGCTGCAGTTGTCTTTTCTCTAAAGATTTGGAGACACTATTTGTATGGAGAGACCTTTCCAATTTACACAGATCATAAGAGTTTAAGGTATCTGCTGAGTCAGAAGGAGTTGAATTTGAGGCAGATGAGATGGATTGAGTTATTGAAGAATTATGACTGCATTATTAAGTACCATCTAGGGAAAACTAATGTGGTGATGGATGCTTTGAGCAAAAAGTCTAATGCCAGTGTAGCTAGATTCACTTATCAAAGTTACCTAATTTGATTCACGTGAGAGCTCTAAATGTGGAGTTGAATCTGGAGCAAAATGAGGCACTGATTGCTACTTTGAAGTTAAGACCTATGTTGCATGACAGAATCAGAAAAGTTCAGGGGAAAGATCCCAATATGGTGAAACTTATAGAGAAGGGAAAGATGAATCTGGATTCTGACTTTAAGTTGAGGGATGACACTTTGTGGTTGAAACAGAGGCTGTGTGTGCCTAATGTGGATGACCTTAGGAAGGAAATACTTGGGGAAGCTCATACAACCACCTATCTATGCATCTTGGTATTACTAAGATGTATATCACACTGAAGTAGCATTTCTGGTAGCCAGGAATGAAGAACCAAGTGGCAGAGTATGTATCTACGTGTATGACATGCCAGCAAGTTGAAGCTGAGTACTAGGCTTCAGTAGGGAAGCTACATTCGTTGCCCATTCTGAAGTGAAAATAGGAACGGATTACTATAGACTTTATTATGGGATTGCCTAAGACTCCGAGGCAGAATGATGCGATATGGGTCATAGTGGACCAATTGACTAAGTCAGCCCACTTTTTGCTAGTGAGACAGAGTATCTCATTAGATCAGTTAGCCCGGAGGTATATAAATAAGGTGGTGAGACTGCATGGAGTTCCAGTGTCCATTGTATTGGACAGGGATCCCAAATATACTTCAAGGTTTTGGAGGAGCTTGCAGTCTGCTATGGGTACTAAGTTGCACTTCAGTACAACATTTCATCCTCAAACAAACGAACAAAATGAGAGGATAATCAAGACTGTTGAGGATATACTCAGAGCTTATGTATTGGAGTTTGGAGGAGCTTGGGATCAATATATGGCATTGATAGAGTTTGCTTATAAAGGCTTAGAGTTGATACAAGATACAGTAGACAAGATGAAGTTGATCCAAAGCCGAATTAAAGTAGCACAGGATAGATAGAAAAGTTACATGGATCAACATCGATATGGTATGGAGTACAATATGGGAGACAAAGTATTTCTGAGAGTGTCAACTTGGAGAGGTGTTTTGAAATTCAGTAAAAAGGGCAAGATAAGCCTTAGGTACATTGGTCCTTTTGAGATCATCGAAAGGATAGGACCTTTTGCCTAAAAGTTGACTTTACTGAATGAGATGTCTCAATTGCATAATGTGTTTCATATGAGTATGCTTCAAAGATACCGATCGAATCTGACATATGTGATACTGGCTCAAGAGATTGATGTTGCTAGTAACTTAAGCTATGTTGAGAAGCCGATCAAGATAGTGGGATCTCAGATCAAACAGTTGAGAAATCGAGTCATTTTATTGGTGAAAGTCCTTTGGAGAAATCACATGAATGAGGAAGCCACATGAAAAATGGAGGAGCATATAAGGAAACAATATCCCCACCTGTTCGAATAATCAGGTAAGAATTTCGAGGACAAAATTTCTTTTAAGGAGGGGAGAGTTGTAACATCCCGTACCCATGTTAAGGTTAAAATTGTAAATGTGAGATTCACAGAGAGATTAGAAATGTGTTTCATGCTCATGCATTATGTGATATGCTCATGCACATGAATATTAAATCATTGCATATGAAAATGACTGTACATGCATTCATTGACATTCCAGATATAATTGTTTATAAAGTGAGTATATTGAGAAATGTTGGCCCCAAAATTTTCTTCTTGATGAATAAGTATGATTTAAATTAATTATGAGGACTTTATGAAATTTTGTGGAAATTAATTATTATGTTGATGTTAGAAAGATTATACGATATAGGTTGATTCAATTGAAGTGTAAAGGTTATAAGAATGTTCAAGGGGTGTTTTTGGCAAGACATTTAAGGTTAAAAGAACACAAGCCTATAAGGAAGGATAAAAGGGGCTTTTTGGGCTCATTAAGGGTATATATGGAAGAAAGAAATGTAGTTTTCCATTTTAAAAAGGGGAAAACGTGAATTGAAGAGAAAAAGAAAGAGTGTTATGAAGAAGAGAGAGAAATACGAAGAGAAGAAGAGAAAGGGAGAAAGAAGAGAAAAACAAGCTAGGGTTTCAATTTTCTTAACCTTCAAGAGAGATTTTGACGTTGTTCAAGAAGGAAAAAAAAGGGAATGAAGAAGAAAAGAACTTCTATTTGAGTCAAAGAACTATTCATTTGGTGAAGAATCAAGGTAAGATTATTTTGAATCTTTTGGATTTTTGGAATGGTTTTAGTTCATGGAGTTGGAAAATGCATAGGTTTAAATATTATAGAACCAATTTTAGTTATTGTTCTTCGTGGGATTTTCAATTGAAAACCCTATTGAGTTCAGATTTGAGAGTTTAATGAAGTCAATTTGGTAGCTGAATGGTTATGTTACGGACATTCCAAGTTGCATAGGGGTAAATTTTCATGTTCTGACTTTCAGAGAAAAACTGTATTGATATAGGCTAAATTAGAAAAGCTATGATCTTAATAAGTGGAGATGCTCTGGAGAGTGTAAAAACATCTTCTTATGTTGACCTTCTGAAACTTCTTCTTAGGTTGACCTTCTGTATCTTCTTAGGTTAACCTTCTATATCTTCTTATGTTGACCTTCTCTATCTTCTTAGGTTGACCTTCTGTATCTTCTTATGTTGAATGAAACTTCTTTTAGGTACTATTCATCTTACATTTTCTAATCCAATTTTGACCCTCTATATGATAGAATATATCTTCAAGATCTTTCATAAAAGTTGTATATCTTGAAGTTCTCTTTTAAACCATTTAAGAATGACCTTGATCTGACATCTCTAGAGAAAGTTATGACAAATGTTCCAAAATAGGTCTTAGACTAAAACTTCATCTGGGGACTGTTCATCTTACTTCTTCTAGTCCAATTTTGACCCTCTATATGACAGAATGTATCTTCAAGATCTTCATGAAAGTTGTATATCTTGAATTTCTCTTTCAAAAAATTTAATAATGACCTTTATCCAACATCTTTATAGAATTTTATGCCAAATGTTCCAAAATAGGTCTTAGACTAAAACTTCTTCTAGGTACTGTACATCTTATATATTTTGGTCTAATTTTTAACCTCTACATGATAGAATCTATCTTCAAGGTCTTCATGAAAGTTTTATATCTTTATGTACCATTTCAAAAAATTCAAGAATTACCTTGATCCAAAATCTCCAGAGAGAGTTATTCTAAATGTTCCAAAATAGGTCTTAGACTGAAACTTCTTTTGGGTATTATTTATCTTACATCTTTGGGTCCAATTTTGACTCTCTAGATGATAGAATCAATCTTCAAAATATTCATGAAAGTTGTAGATCGTGAAGTCTTATTTCAAATCATTCAATCATTACCTTGATCTAATATCTCTATAGAGTTTTATTCCAAATTTTCCAAAATAGGTCTTAGACTAAAACTTCTTCTACGTACTGTTTATCTTACATATTCTAGTCCAGTTTTGGCTCTTTAGGTGATAGAATATATCTTTAAGGTCTTCATTAAAGTTGTATATATTTAAGTCCACTTTCAAAAAATTTAATAATGACCTTGATCAAACATCTATATAAATAGGTAGGCCAAAATTTCCAAAATAAGTCTTAGAATAAAACTTCTTCTGGATAGTGTTCATCTTAGATTTTCTGGTTCAAATTTGATCATCTAAATGACTGAATATATCTTCAAGGTCCTCATAAAAATTGTATATCTTGAATTACTCTTTCAAACTATTTAATAATGACCTTGATTAGACATCTCTCTAGAAAGTTATGCAAAATGTTCCAAAATAGGTCTTAGATTGAAACTTCTTCTAGGTACTGTTCATCTTACATCTTATGGTACAAACCCTCTAGATGATATAATCGATCTTCAAGGTTTCCATTAAAGTTGTATATATTGAATTACTCTTTCAAACCATATAAGAATGACCTCGATCTGATATCTATGGAGAAAGTTATGCCTATTGTCCCGAAACAAGTTCAATATGATTGAGGACAAAACCTTGTTTGATTCTTTCGGCCATAACTTTGCTATCCGACCTCCAAATGAAGTGGTTCTTAGACCAATAGATTCCTAACACATTTTCCTACCTCCCATGAAATTTTATAGCTTTTGATGTTGATTTGGAAAAGATTGATTGAATCAAATTAAGGTTATCGGATGGAAGAGTATGAATTATGATTTTTAATGGTTTTAGTGAGGTGTAAACCTAAGTATAAAATATACTTAGATGAGTCTTGATATGGGACTGATTTTATGAAGACACTAATGGATAAATACTTGGGATTGTCATGAACATGCATTGTATATGTTTTATTACATGAATGTGCGTTGTTAAACACTTATACTTGTGCAAATTGTGATATATGTGTATGTTATTTGATATAGAGGAGCAACTGGAACGTCAACCTCCAGACGTTGCCAGAACTTCTAAGCATTAGCTTCAAAAGCAACTTGTGAGTAACCTAGACGGTTCTACTTAATTATTTGTTGTGTTAAATTATGTTTAAATTACTTTATGAATGTGAATTGAAATGTGTTGATTTTCGGACAGAAGATCCGATGATTGAAATGTGAATGAGATATTGAAGTGCTACTTGCATATGAATGTGGCAAACTAAGTGTTTCATGATATGATTGATTGAAAACGCGCGATGCATTCCATACATAAATGCCTGATCAAATAATGGGAGTTGTGACCGGAGTCGCCACCGAAAAAGAGCTTAAAGCTCATAATGTAAAAAGAGCCTAGAGCTCAAAAAATGTAAAAGAGCCAAAGGCTCACTATGTAAAATGAGTCCTGTATCCGCATCGGATAAAGGATAGTTATTAATAAGCTCGGTATCTAAAATGGATATAGGACAATTTAGGCACTTGGTCACAACAATATAATAATTGGAAAAGAGTCACTTGAGTATTCCATATGCATTTTTTTAAGAATGTGTTATTGATTGAAATGCTAAATTGTCTACTCTTGGGTGTGAATGTGGTATATGATGAATTATGCATGGTTGTGAAAAATGTGTTATATGTGTTGATGTGATACATGAATTAAGTGAACCATCGATGATAGTTATCTCATTGAGTTCGCAAAATTCATTCAAAATTGCATGTTGACTTTTCAGGACTGAGAGACAACTTTAACTATTGAGAGACGTACAAGCAGTGTAGACTTGTACTTTTGGGGAAAAAAGAATGATTCAAAGGTCAGTTAGCTGGGATTGGATTGCTTAGAGATTTTGTATATTACCTTCTTTATACTTTTGAATTAGGTTTGGATCATGTACATATTTTGGATGATATTGTAAAAGCTACATTGAAAATTAGGTTTTTATAAAATAAAAAGAGGAAAATTTTGGTTTAAAAAATATTGTGACTTTCTTATGAGGCTTATAAGTGAATAAAGGAGATGATGCCATGTTATGTGAATGTAGTGATTGAATGTAGCACATCATTATCATAGGATATATACTGGAATGTCCTAAGGGTGCTTCGGTATGTACCCTACGGTAAGGGGGCGCTACATATCGACCCTGGTTAAAAGATGAGAACATCCCAAAAATCTCACAAATGTTATCCTACACTTCCTCAACCACATTAGGACTAAAGAAAATCCCAGAATTTTGAAAATTCATAGATTGAGCAGACGCTTTCTCATACACATTCAAATTATTCTTTAAATTATCACTCTCCCATGTCGTGGCTTGAAAGAAAAAAATGGAATCATTAGCATACAAAAGGTGAGACACTCTAAGTCCACGAACATTAGCCCACCATGAATTAAACCTCTTCTCTCAGCTTAACTCAATAATACCGATAAACCCTTCGCACAAATAATAAAAAAGATAAGGTGATAAAGGATCCCCCTGTCTCAACCCTCTTCCTAACTTAATAGGCCCAATTTTTGAACCATTAAAAAGAACATAATAGCTCACATGAGTAACACACAACATCATTAAATTCACCCATCTATCTTCAAAGCCTAAAGCAACCAACATAGCTCTCAGAAACCCCCAATTCACCCTATCATAGGCTTTACTAACATCAATCTTAAGGGTAGTTAGACCATTAACACCACTCGTAGTTCTTTTCATCCCATAAATTAATTCAAAAGCCACAAGAATATTATCAGTAATTAATTTACCCGGAATAAAAGCAGATTAAGCCTTTGAACTAATATTAGGTAACATCCCTTTAAGCTTATTTGCTAACACCTTTGAAATAATTTTATACAAAACACTACAAAGAGAAAAAGGCCTAAAGCCTTTCAAAGACTTAGGATTATCTAATTTCGATATGAGAACAATGTAGGTATTAGTCAAAGTATCAAGGAAAGTACCTTAGTAGAGCCATTATGTACAACTCCAAACAACATCATCGCCAATAATATGCCAAAACTTTTTAAGAAAAGTTGGGTTTAAACCATCAGGACTCGGTGACTTATCCGAATGCATTTGAAAAATTGCCCTCTTAAATTCTTCTGCAGTAAAAGGAACTAAAAGAGCTTCATTATCCTCCCTACTCACTCTCTTTCTCACCTTGCTAATCATTGGATCATAAAAAGCAGTATCCTCTTTATATGCCTTTGAAAAGTAATTCAAAACTAGAGTCTGCATCTCTCCTTTTCCAATAACCCTGTTACCATTCTCATATTCCAGCTAAGTAATTTAATTTCTCTTCTGTCTAGTTTTTAAATGGGAATGGAAAAAATTAGAATTATAATCACCATTCACCATTTAAAGCTACTTAGCCCTTTGACTCCACCTAACCTCTTCCTTTTCCAACACCATATTTAGCTCCTCCTTTAACCGAAGAAATTCCCTCTCACCACCACTATTCCCAAGGTTAAAAGATTCGATGCTTCACGATAAAGATTCAACAAATTGATTAGAATTTTTTCCTATTTTGTAGCTCCCTATTAACGTTATTTCCCTAAACTGATAGCTCCCTAACATAATTCTGCTTCCTCTTCATAATACAACTCAAACCACCTAGGCCCCATCCTCTTTTAACTACATTATTAATATCTTTCTCCATCTGTCGAAGGTTTTAGAACCTAAATCTTTTACTTCTCCACCATTCAAAGTTGTCCTCAAGAATAACAATAATAGGAGAGTGATCGGAAACTGGTGCACACACAATTTTAGATTTGCAAGAAGGAAATCGACGAAGCCAATCTTCGTTCGTTAAACCTCTGTCAAGCTTTTCTATAACCCAATGATCAATCCCTCTCCCTTTCTCCCATGAAAACTGATAGCCTTCAATGGGAATATCACTCAAATTACAATCTGAAAGAGCTTGATGAAAACCATACATAAGATACCTTGGATGAGCTTCCCCTCCCTTCTTCTCATCTTCAGATAAAAGCTTGTTAAAGTATCCTAAACAAATCCAAGGTAAAACATTCCCCTCATTTAAGCCCCTAAGCAAATCCTAAGACTCCCTTTTACGACCCCTCTCCAAAAACCTATAAAAACTAGTCAATCTCCACTCCTCCATACCCTCCTCTTTGAAACCTGAATCAACAAAATTTTGTGAAAAAGACTTAACCTACAAATCCAACTTATCCCTCCGAAGAAGAGCTAAACCCCTCCTCTCCCTAATCTGTCCACAGCAAAATAGTTAGCCATACTAACTAAAAGTTGAATCTCATTTAAACGAACACAATGAATCAAAGTTTCTTGCAAAACAACAATATCCCGCCTGTATCTCCTAATTAAGCCATTAAGAGCTTTAACTATGCGAGGGTTGCCAAGCCCTTGACAATTCCACTATAAATGTTTCATGAAGATCGGCTGGCCTACTAAGCAGGTCCTGTCGATAAAAAATGAACCTGAGACACATTCTACAGGTTATACGTTTCATGTGAATCTCTACTACCAGAAACAAATGAAACTGATTTTGGGTTTAATCTTGGACTCTTTTTTTTCCTTTCTCAAATGTAATTGGATCATCTTCCTCTTTATGGCCCACAATACTGTCATGCTCCATGTCAACATTCATAGCCACGTCATTCTCAGTAACCACCTCATTTGTACTACAATTTAAGGTATTGAAATTGGTAATATTCAAATTTGAAAAACCAATCCTTTGATTCCTACTACCTCTGATTATTGCCGAAATAGAATCCATCCTCTTACCCCCGTCTGTGCGCAACTAGCTGCTCATCATCATTCTACTCCGACGAGGTTGAACACAAAGCTTAGCCCCCCATTGAAGCTTGATCTGATCTGATCTGATTTCTTCTTTACTCGGATTGGACAAAAACTATTTGAGTGTCCCAATCTTCCATAAAGTTAACAAAATAACGACAATCTTTCATACCTAAATTCTACATAGAAAAATGAAGAATTCGATAGTATGGTTTTCTTCTTTCTCTTTAAAGGCTTGCAAATATCCATTCTCACCCTGATCCTTATATATTGTTTCTCACCTTCCCTTCAAAACCTCGTATCGTAATCCAGAAAATAGCCCATGAAGTCTCCAAATTGTTTAACCACTTTTTCAGTTATGAATCCTACAAGAAGTTTATGTATTTGGACCCAAAAATCCATAAAATATATTGGAACTAATTGTGGGATTTCACCCTGTAAAGTCTGTGAAAGACTAGCAAATGGCGATTAAATGTCAATGGAGCTCCATCTATAACTCGCTTAACATCCACCTCGTTAAAAAATTGTAACTTATACCTTTTATTTTCCACCTTTGAAATAGCCACACCTCCAATTGGGTGCCATAAATCTATAAGGGTATTTCTCAAATGATCAAAGTTAATTGTACTCAGAGTAAGAAAAAAACCAATCAAGCATAATTCCACACCCTCCCCTTCGTTTGTTCTCCTCCCTTTCTAACTGCCATCTTTCATCCTCTTCCTCTCCTATAGTCAAATCTGCTAACTCTTTCTCCATTAAAATGAAAATGACAAAACAATAAAGAAATAATCACACTCAAACACAATCCCCATAATAAATAAATCAAAAACTACTTGCCACAAAGGTAGACAAGCTACAGAGAGCAAATACGTGCCCCAAATATTGGATCTTAATATGTATGTTCATATACTCAGGTTGTCTTTTATTAGGATAAAAGTACATTTAGCCCCTAATATTTACATCAAAATTTAAGGCAACAAGCGTATTTTTATCTCTAATATTTATACTAAAATGTATATTAGACCCTAATATTTTTTAGTATTCAAAATAAACTTTAACTTTTCTATAATGTTCAATTCAGACCACATAATCCTTAATTTATAACTTCATCAATGATGTCACATCAACATTATCGTGATATTATTTTTTATATTTTAATATTAATATGGCCCCCATTATACCATATTGATGCTATATGGCACAATGGAACCTATATATTTTAATTAATCATAAATTAATATTAAACCGTTTATTCTTAATGTTTATCATATATACTAGATCTTGATTAAAAATAATAAACCTAATTAACTATAATAATCTAACTTAGCCTTAGTTAAGCTAGTTATAACAAAAAATCCTAAAATTTAAATTTTCCAATATGAGTTCTCCATTTTATGCAATTGTGCTTTATCGTTATTTAAATTTTAATTATGCAACCTCTGCCTAACTTGATCTTGAAATGGAGATGGTCGCCACCTCCATATAAACTATCAACAGAAGGAACAATAGCCCTAGCTTCATTATCGCCTTTTCTAAATTGAGTCTCTATTGCTTTGCATACCATCAAAATGTGACCATGTAAACCCATTTATAATAAGAGACAAATATAGGAAAGCCAAAAGATGCCAATCTTTTTTGACAATGTAGCTTTATTTCCATATAACTATCTAATCCATGATACCATTCATGTTTTTGGCTTTATTGTCATGCAACTATATAAAGAAAAATCAAAAGGCTAAAAGCATATTTTGAACCTTGTTGTTTTTATGAAAATACAACTTGAATCCTAACATTTTAAAGCATTCAATTTCATTCTTAACTTTTAAAATAGACTTTAAATAGATGAAAAATTGAATGAAATTAAACGTATGTTTGTTAAGTGTCATATCAGCGTTTTATTATTTTTAAAATTAGTTAGTGGGTCCACTTTTACGTGGCATAATGGGACCTACTAACTGATTTCAAAAAATTAAAATTATTAATATAATTAAATTATTACCTATCTTAATTATTTTAATTTTGTTTTTAACTAAAATCCCTAAAATTTTAGGAAACTAATTTTTAAGTTATTGGGAAACCATAATTGAACCCCAAATCATATCCCTATTCCAATAATACATCTAAATCAACAATTCCCAACTAAACCCTCTTTACCAATAAGGAACACATTTCCTTATTTCACAAGCCAATTCCATTAGTCACCATTTTCAATCCATTGACTTTGTCAAAGGAATGCCTATGGTTCTTCTCTAAGTGGTTGGTACCAATCCCAATTAAGCAAAGTGTTCTTTCCTCCATTTATCAATTTTTTCCTATTTGGAGCACTTAACCTATTAAGATTCACTTCTAATTATGCTTATAATCCTCCACTAACTATCTTCAACGAGGTACTAATAGGTTTTGCAATCTCTGATGAAGTAACAAAAATCGATCCTCTAACATAACTTTTTATGGATTAATCGATCCCTATATTAAACTCCTTAAACTCTTTAATTCTAACACAAATATGGTTGCAGTAGAGCAGCACAAGTGGGACCATTTTCCCTTTATTGCCCACCTTGATTCTCGAGGTAATATCCATGATAAGGGTTCTTAGGATATGAAGTGTGTGAGTATGTAATACATGGAGGCCATTCACCATTTGAAGTCTTCTAAGTTTTAAACACTTTAATTCATTTACCTCTCTTTTTTTGGAAGATAAATAAATAAATATCATTGAAAATGCTAAAAGGCAATCAAGGTAGTTACAAGATTATAGGAATTAATTACTCCAAACCCCAATTATGTTTTATGGAAGAACTTAGGCTATAAATAACTGGGTTGGCTATCAAAATTTCTCTGATCCAACAACAAGTTCTATTTGCAACAACATATTTATCTGCATGAACACCCCTAAAGATCCTTTGGTTTCGTTTAAATCAAACCGAATAGACAGAATCAGTTACCATTAGACTCAGGCATTTCCTATCTTCTCCAATCCTTTTATAGAGATTTTCAGCCTAAACCAAAATATTTTCTTAGTCATTCTTGAGGCAAACTAAATTCATTTTGTGTTACGTCCTTGCCTATATTGTAGAAGAAAACCTGCATTTGAAGAACAGGTGATTAGTAGTTTCAAGTAATGTATGGTATAGGACACAAATCTGATCACTGCTTCCCTTTAGTCTATCTTTGGTCTTCAACCTTCCTCTAGCTACCAACCAAGTTACAAAAGAAGCTTTAGGCATCATCGATCTATTCCAGACTATATTATACCAAGGAACACTTGGATAATGAGGTCTTATAGCTTTCAAGTAAGAAGAGTTGGTGAATTCTCCATTAATACTAGCATACCAAACTAGTTTATCCTTGATGGATGAATTATGCATATATCTAGGGAGATAATCTTGAAATCTGTCAACTCCTCTTCTTATGATCTTCCACTCATTGTCAACAATAATATGTGAGACCTTAGTATTGGTTTTCCATCTACCTAGTAGAAAGAGTAATTTAGCTCTCTTAATCAATGAACTATGAGGTGTCTAATTATCAAACGAACTCTAAGAATTATCACCATTGCCAATCTGCATTTTAATGAGGGGGTAAATATTGTATCTATAACTTAAAATGTTGACGAAAGGTCAAGAATGTTCTATCTTCTCTTCCACCTACCATCATGTACCTTTCTTTTGTTCTTTATAAAGAAATAACCAAAATAGAGAGGCATTTGGTTTTAATTATGGATTTTGCATTCAAAGGTTTCCCAACAATTTAAGAACTAGTTTTCTAATTGGGGACCTTAATTAAAATTTTAACTAAAATAATTAAGATAAAAATTAAACAATATTAAAATATTGATAATTTTAATTTTTAAAATAAGTTAGGATCCCATTATGCCACATGGTAGTAGAACCTATTAACTAATTTTAAAAATGAAAAAGTGTTAGGTCAGTAGCATTTAACAAATGAAAGTTTAACTCAATTTAATTTTTTATCCATTTATTAGTTTGCTTTGAATGTTTTAAAAATGTCAGAAATAAAATTAAACGTTTAAAAACATTAAGGTTCAAGTTATATTCTTATGGAATGACAGAGTTTAAAATGCATTTTTAACTAAATTAAAATTACAACCTTCAAATATAGATGAAGAACCTGATAATGTAAGGCTGAAATTAGTTTTAGTCATATGATAAGCATGGTGGGGTTTAGATGATGGAGAAGACTTGCTCGTGACCACACCGATTGGTACTGCTTCTTACAATACTGAGTTGCAAATATATAAGCTACAGAAGGAGGGGGAGGTTGTTGGAGTGAAGAAAGGAAATAAAGAAATAAAATTGAGAACTTTAGAAATTAGGATTTTTTTGGTTAAAATTATATTATCTAGGTTAAGTTAAATTATTTTGATTAAATTAGAGTTATTAGCCTTAATTATGGTATATTATATATAATTATAAATTAAGAATAATTAGTTTAATATTAATTAAAAGTTAATTAAACTGCATGAGTCCCACTATGCCACTCAAGTTTCACATGATACAGTAGGATTCACAAAGATATTAGAATCTAAAAAATAGTTACATCAGTGTTGACGTAACATATAACTGACAAAGACATGCTCTACTAAGGGTTTTATAATTTCAAGATTCAAATTAAGCATTTTGGAAATGTTATAGTTTATTTTGAATGTTTTAAAATGTTAGGTTCTTATCTATATTTTAGTACAAATGTAAGGTTAAAATGCACTTTCTTTCAAAGTCTAACTTAGGTCAAATGTATAAAAGCATTCAAAAAGAACCACATCATTTCAAAATCACCTTATTAAACTCCCAACTGATGGAACTATTAACTTTGTTAGAGTTTTGTTAGTTAAATGTCACATCAATGCCTTTTAAATTATTTTTGATGTAACTTTTTAAAATATTTTTTTCATTTTTTGGGATCCACAAAGTTACTAACCTAGCTTTTTAAATTATTTTCACTTTTATGGAACCCACCAATACCACGTGGCCTCAAGAGTCCCATTTTAAAATGAGCTCATGGCTCTCCTTTCTTAGTTGTTTTCTCCACTGGTACTACAAATTGATATAATTGGTTTACTCAATCTTAAAGGGGCATTAACTCATAACGTTACCCTTTCAACAATTTTTTGTATGCTTGATTCCATACTTTGCACATGAATTCAGAATGGAACTTCCATTATTTATAACATATAATTTTATGTAAATAACATGTATTTACTTATTATTTAGCATGCATGAACACCATTACATACTCAAATTAACAAAATATGAGGTATATATCTCGACAGAATTTATCCATGATAAAAAGTATAAAAAAATGTAACCATAGTTTTTTTTCTTCAAGACTATCAATTGATTAACATTAATGTCCAATAAGTAAGCAAAAATTTACCACCAAAAGAGAAAAAGAAATTTCACACAATTTACTTATAAGAAATAAAACAAAGTTGGAACAAAGCTTACCTATTTCTTGTAGCCATGACCCTCTATCACCACCATACCATACTTATTTTGAGATTCATCCTCATTATTGTCACGATTTCTATCATAATCATACCTTTCATACCCATCACCCTTGTCCCTACCATAACTAGATCTCTAATACTCACTCCTCCCCTCGTACTTTCTCTCTCTTCTCTATAACTCAACTTTCTACTATACCTACCACTTCCATACTTCGATCCATGACCTCCATATTTAATTTCACTATTTCTTTTACAGCCAACTCTATATTTGAACTTAATCATCCTTCTATACATAGAATTGTGTTTTAATTCAATCCTTCATCTACTGATCGACCTATACAAAAATTTGGGTCTTCGTTTGTCCTCAGATCCATACTCCTTAGTGGATTTCTCAAACTCAAGTCTTCCATTATATATATTCAAGTCTCTTTCCGTACCTCAATCCATATTCCCTACCATTATATTTATATTTTGTAAGGTTTATTAGGTTTATTTTATGACAGCTCGTGTTGAGTGCAGCACAAAATTTATCTAACTCTCCACACTAAAAATTTATAGCTGCGATGAGTCAGGATGGTATCCATAGGGAATGTACATTTAATTTTTGCAATTAAAATAATTAATGTTAAGGAAATAAAAGGGGGGTTTTAGGTTGATGAGATTGAGAAAATAAAGTAAAGTTAAACTAACACAAGAAATTCATAGAAAACAGCCAAAAGCGTAAAAGTGATGAATATGTGTAAAATGTGGTTCTCGAATCAATCTCGTCCTATACATGATTAAACATATTTCATTGTTATAATGCTTTCACACCTCTCCCAAAACTATTGATCGTAAACTTACAATAAGTTATGCTAATCCCAGTTTTCCTTTAGGGTGTGTTTAATTAAAACAAGCTCTTTAATTAAACCTAACTACCAAACAACCTAAAACAAGCTCTCTAAAATTAATTAGGCAGCTGAATCACGAAATGGAAAACAGAGCAATCTAAGCAATAACTGGACAAGCTAGGGTCACTTAACCTATGTTATGTTATCCTTAATGATTCAACTTCATTAGTTGCCACAAATGAATCCAAACACAATGAGTACGTATTGCATTAAAGATCCTAACAATAGCTTCATACAAAACAATCTAATGATAATGAGAATAACAGTCATCCATACTTGAATGCCCAAATCAGTTAAGCAAAGGATAACGTAAACAATCCCAAAAGAGAGGTTCAATATTAAACAATGAAAACATATACTTAATTATGACTCTTGACGTCAATTTCACCTCCGAACTAGTATCGGGAAGCTCAGCCCTTATAGGTGTCTCAAAATAGTAAGCTTCCGTCTTTATGAAACCCCAAAATGATGTATGCCTCTTTCTACGCTCAACATATTCTAAACACCAGTTAATTTCATTTCAACAAAATTGACAACGTGTCGTAACGCTAGTCAAAATAAAATAACTAGACTACTACTATAGCAGTAGTGAGTCTAGGTCAATCCCACAGAGAGTGTGCATAAAGTTGTTGAAATGAAATTAACTAGTGTTTAGGTTTAACCCGGGGTTTGGATTTTGAAATAAGAAAATAAAATGAAACTAGGCAAATAAAAAATTAAAGAAAACATGTGAAAAATGATAAAAGTGGGGAATTTAGTAGGGACCTAGCTCTTTGGTTCAATCTCAGCCTACACCCTAATTAAACATATTTCCTTGATTTTTTGTTCTTAAATATCTCCTAGAAACTATTAATCATTAGTTAATAATTGACCCAAGTTTTCCCTTAGGTAGTGTTTAATCAAGATACGATCGTTAGTTAAACCTAACCACCAAATAACCTAGGATACGATCTCTAGATTTAATTAGGCAGTAGCATTACGAATTAGGAAAATTGATTAATCAAGGCAACAACCATATACGATGCATCATTTAATCTAGGTCATGTTATCCCTAATGATTGCAAATTATTAGTCACTACACATGAATTTCAACATTACAATTATGGATTATATTGAAATTCTAGTAATGAGTTTACAAATAAACGATTTAATGAATGCATTAAAATCATCTTTTCATAATACCCAATGGGTTTATAAACAGATAATTGAACAATAACAAAAATTCGATTATCCATACACAAAACTCAAATCAGTTAATATAAGA
>JANSVA010000002.1:28203186-28223833 GCA_025504915.1 Erythroxylum reticulatum | reverse complement strand
ATCAAAGAATAAGAATCCATCATCAAAATCATCAAACCCATAAATTTCATCAAATGGGTTTCATAGCCATGAAAAAAGGTGAGAAACTAAATTCCAATCGATAGAATCTACTCATACAATTTCCAATGACCACCAAAAATTTGTCAAACATCATAATTTGATGTCACCAAAAATTATAATTCACTGTCCTAGTTTTAATGCCATTAGTCTCAAATACTTCTTTTTTATTGTACCGGGTAAATCAGATACCGGGTGTTACACCAGGATTGATGATTCTAAAGTTGTTGTAATTGTCAAGTCTAACATTTTTGCTAACTTTGGAACACGACGACCATTGACTAGTAATAGGAGTACTCATTTTTGCAATTGATAGGTAAGAAATCTTTTAAACAAGTACTATGTCACTCAAAAGGTGTCTATGGCCTACCATCCACAAACAAACAGGTAAGAATAAGTGTCAAATAAAGAAATTAAGTCAATCCTTGAGAAAATGGGGAACCAAATCGTAAAGATTGGAGCCAACAACTTGATGATGCTCTTTATGCATATAGAATTGCGTACAATACACCGATTGGCATGTCTTTATACCAACTAATTTACAGCAAGCCATATCATCTTCCAATGAAAATTAAGCACACAGCTTTTTGGGAAATCAAGCAATGCAAGATGAAGATGGATGAGGTGGGTGAACAAAGAAAATTGCAACTTCCAGAATTGGAAGAGTTTAGGCTTGAATCTTACAAGAATGCATAAATTTATAAGGAGAATACAAAGTTATTTCATGATAAGATAATTGCTAGAAAGAATTTCATTATTAGATAAAAAGTTCTTCTCCATCATTTACAAATTAAGCTTTTCCCAACTCAATTATGTTCTTGTTGAATTGGATCTTTTGTCGTCACTAATGTGATTTCCTATGGTGTAATTGATATTAAAAACCTACAGACAAACAAGTAGTTCAAGGTCAATGGTCATCAATTGAAACCATTATATGAAGGATTCCAAGTGAAAAATGTAGAAGTGATGGGGCAAGAAAACCCTTATTATGAAGATTGACCGCCACTTGTGTCGAGCCAATGACATGAAACAAAGACGTTGCTTAGGAGGTAACCCAAGAGAAGTTTATTACTCTTCATTTCCATTCTCACATTTGTTGTTTATATTAAATGCTCTATTTCTTATTTAGGACAATGTAAGTTTTAAGTATGGGGGTGGGGATCTTTTCATGCACGTTTTAAGCTTATGTGTTACTTATGTGTGTTTCTTAGGTGTTTTAAAAAATCAAACAAACAAACAAACATTATCTCTTTTCTATTGCTTTCAAGACTATATAGTCATACTTAAAGAGTGAATTGACTAGAGAAATTCATAGCAACTTGAGCATGTACTTTTACTCTTATGATTAGTCAATATACAATTATCTTTGGAAGAGTAGTGACTAGTGATATGTTTAAATAAAAATACCAAAAAGCAAATGCATTTGTTTTGCAAAGTTATTCATGATTAGTTTTTCCTCTTAAAGTTGTATGGAATGGGTGATTTGAGTATGATACATATTAGGTAAATGTTATTTTGAAGGATCACCACTTTGTCATCAATTATATAAGTGATTCCTTCTAATTCTTTATTTATTCATCTGGGTTGTGATGTGAGAGCTTGATTTTACATTGAGTGTTTTTCTTGCTTCACTAGCTTTGATTGCTTTTTTGCTACATTACCCAAATACATCTCACCTTAATCCTTGCCCACATTATAACCTTAGAAAAGTTCTTTGATTCATGATTATGCATGTGAATCTTAGTGGTGGAGAAATGAAATGATATACATAGTTGTGGAATGTCTTGATCATGAATGGTGTTTGAGTGCACCTATAGATCCATCTTACTCTTAAACACATTTTGTCAAAGTCTACCCTTAAAATGCTCAATTTTTTAAGGTAATGATTGTTAAGTGATCATGAGTAGAGGCATTTAATGTTAAGTTCTTTTTGTGGTTTTGAAAGTTATTTCTCTTTACTTATAACTATCTATTCTTGGGAAATATGAAAAATGTGAAAATGTTTTAGTTTATGACTTTGATTTTTTTGCTTTGCCTGAGGACGGTTAAAAGTTAAGTGTAGAGGAATTTGATGTGTGCTTAATTGTTTATACATTCACTCTTTAATATTTATTGATTATCATTGTGAAGAGTTTAAGGAACGCATTTTGATTCATATTTAGTTTTAGGTACAACTTGAAAGTTTAAGAGCTAAAATAAGTTAAAAGCACATTCACTGAGCCATTCTCTTAATTTCAAACTCATTTGTCTTTTTAGAACAAGAAAGAGATGGATTAAAGTGAAGATGGGACAAGAAAATGCAAGACATAAAGAATTCACCATGCAATGCAAGATGCACAATCATGCATCCACTTGTAAGGCCATGCATCACCTTGCACGACTATGTATATTGGTCGTGCATCCACTTGGCTGTGTATATTGCTCATTGGAAATTTTCAGGTTTGCTTGACCATGCACTATTTCAAATGATGCATTTTTATTAGTTTGCATGGTTGGATGCACAGTCATGCACCCAACCGTGCATATACCCATAAACCTATTTTTTTACTATAAATTGACATTTTGAGCAACCAAAGAGTAGGGAATCATTTTGGAGGCATGGGAAAGGGAAAAAGCTTACCTCTTTGGGATCTATAGAGGGTTAATCTTTTTTATTCTAGTTTGAAAGTGAAATTGATGTTGAGGATCACATTTGAGCATATCGTCATTGTGTATTGTTGAATCCTTCTCTCTTTAAGGATTGTTTAAGTTATTCTTTTCTTATTGAATTAGGTATTCTTGTAAGGATAATCTGAATGCTTCTATTAGATTGTTTTTATATCAACCCATTGTTATAGTATCAAATACGATACGTAATAGTTGTGTTTTGGATTCATTTGTGGCAACTAATGACATTGAATCATTAAGGATAACGTAACATAAGTTAAATGACCTAATCTTGTGTGATTGTTTCCTGGATTTGATCTATTTTCCTTATTCGTAATGAGACTTTTTGACTAAACCTAAAGAACTTGTTCTAGGTTGTTTGATAACTATGTTTAGTTAAAGAGCTTATTTTGATTAAATGCAATTTAAGGGAAAACCGAGGTTAACAAAACTTATTGTTAATCTATGATCAATGGTTTCTTAGAGAGATGTGAAAAAAATAATACAATGAAGTATGTTTATTTATGTGTAGGCTAAGATTGAACACAGAACTGGATTCCAAAATCATTCACCAAATATTCCCCCATTTTTATGTTGTTTAATTTGATTTGATTTCACAAGTTCAATTTTACTTTGTTTTCTTAATCGCATCAAACCAAACTCCCTTATACATATAAATATAATTTAGAAAAGTGATTTGACTTAAATCTCTATAGGATCGACCCAGACTCGTCATTAGTTATAGTTTTAAGTTTAGTTATTTTGTTGCGATGTTACGACACACTGTCAGTACTTTTTGTACACAAGCGTTATATTATATGTATGAAGTTTGGATATAGTGTAACTGAGGCATAGTATTCTTAGTACTGAATTATGATATTTCCATTTTAAAATGAATGTGTACTTATCTATTATGGGTGGGAGTATTTTTTAAACAAAAGTGTGGTATTATATGTATAAAATTTTAGTATAGTTTTAGTTGAGGCATGGTATTTTTTTTACTAAGTGATGGTATTCTTATTTTAAAGTGAACATATGAATTATTTATTATAGGTGGTAGTATTTTTTATATATATAAGCATCGTATTACATGTATGAAGCTCTAGTATAGTACTAATTGAGGCATAGGAATCTTCTACTGAGTGATGATATTCTTGTTTTAAGGTGATCGTATAAATTATTTGTAACAGGTGACGGTATTTTTCAACATAACGTGGTACTTGATTTATGAAGGCTTAGTATAGTTTTAATTTAGTCATGGTATTCTTTATACTAAGTGATGGACAATTCCATTTTAAGGTGAACATGTGACTTCCTTTTTAAAGTTAGTGGTATTTTTTAATATAAATGTGATGTTTTATATATGTAAATCTTGTATAGTTTTAGCTAAGGTATAATATTCTTCGTATTGGGTGATGATATTTCAATTTTAAAGAGAATTTATGAATTATCTATTATGATAATGAAATGTTTTAAACATAAACATAACGTTAAATGTATAAAGGTCTCGTATAGTTTTAACTAACTCATGGTATTCCTATTTTAAGATGAATGTGTGACTTTTCTATTATAGGTGGTAGTATTTTTTTAAAAAAAGCATGATAATGTATGTTTATATTCAGGTATAGTTTTAATTGAGATATGGTATTCTTGATACTAAGTGATGATTTTCCCATTTTAAGGTGAACGTGTGACTTATCTATTATAGAAGGTTGAAATTTTTTAAATATAAGTGTAGTTTTAACTAAATCATGATATTCTTGGTACTAAGTGATGGTGTTTCCATTTTAAGATGAATGTGTGACTTTTCTATTATAAATGGTGGTATTTTTTAACATAAGCATCTGTAACACACCACCATCATAGGATATATGCTCGAAATTCTTGAGAATATCTTAGCACATACCCTACGGGAATGGCATGTTAGAGCAGTCACTTTTATTTAATATGGCATCATATAGATCATAAGTAATCATAAAATCAACTTATCTCATTTCATTAACAAAACATATTTTGCAATGTTATTTCAATACAAACCATCCATGTCTTTACAATATAGAAACCATCTATAATCACACTATTTTAAACAAAAGATTCTACATGAAATGAAAACTATACAAAGTACTCTATCTAAAATCCTCATATGACAGCTGACCAGACCTTTGAGTCATATCTTGATCCAAAATAAATAGTACTAAACTTCAATTAGTTTGTTCTATTAACAAGGTCTCCTCTCAGTACCTAAAAATCAACGTTGCAATTTTAATGAGTTTTGCAAACTCAGTGAGTGAACTATGATCGATGTGTTCACTCAAAACAAAGCACATATATATCAATGAATAACATTCAACTCAATTAAAGTAACACTTCATTCAGAGTTGTAACTCATATTCTACAATTTGCATCATAATACAAGAAACATTTAAAAACACAATCACTTTTTAAGTCATTCCAGAAGTACATTCTGAATATAGGAATATCATGTAATCATTTTAGAACATAACAGTCATTTATCACAATTCTTCATATCACCATCAAAGTCATAAGCATTTCCCAATATCAACACAACATAGTTCAACATTCATTTACAATCAATATCATTAACACATTCACCATCAAAGTCATAAGCATTTCCCAATATCAACACAACATAGTTCAACATTCATTTGCAATCAATATCATTAACACATTTAAAGATACAAATGCAAATGTAAATGAGACTTATTCCATTTTAACTTTGTTATGACTAAGTGCCTATTTCACCATCCTGTATCTGTTGTAGATATCAAGCTCTTTTCAGTATTGTTCCGTATCCTTTGTGGATATCGAGCTCATTAAACATTGAGCCTGAGGCTCTAATGTGCATAACTGAGCTTAAAGCTCTTTTCACATTGGCTACTCTGATCACAACTCCTTTATGTGAACATGCATCATGTAATGGAGTATAACAGTTCACATAATATATCATCAGTCACTTTTAGTCAATGAGCATATTCAATTTTCGTCAATAAGCATATTCAATTTTCACAGTTCATCAAATCTTAAGTTCGACATTCAACAAATAGTTGAGCATTCAATTTTCTTATTCACATTCAAATCACAAACACTCCTAATACAATCCTGAATATTGAACTCCTAGCTAATACAATCCCGAATATTAAACTCCTCGGACAATTAATTGTCCAAAATCAGTAATATCACAATTATTTCAATATCAATTCAATATAAAGGAATTAATTTTAATCAACACAATTTGAATAGAACACATTACCAATCGAAATCTCACAGCTAGGTTGTCCACTATACATATAATTCAAACAGAAGTATAAATATTTGAGTTTACACAACTAGGTTAACTCACAGTACACTCTAGTTAGCTATTGCCTCGACGTGCTAGCAATGTCTAGATGGTGTCGGTCGAAGTGCCTCTAAATCAAACAATACACACATGACACATTACTAATTCATCAATCAAATGAATGCTCAAAGTTACACATGTATAGGTTTCATGTTTAATGCATGCTCAATTGATTATTCCATAGATGAAATCTAATTCACAAATCATACTTATACATTCATCATAGTTTGTGCATCATGTAGTTTGCAATTAAGTTTATGCCTTAATAGACTTGATCATTTTTAATTCATCACTCAAACATTTATCATTCTTTTTCCTAGGATTATACACTCATAAAATTTCCTAGTTCTCATTCAACCATTCCTAATTCATCACTTACATACTTTAAATCACATTACATTCATGAGAACATCTTTATATCATTATCAATTCATAATTTACACTTAGCCTTGAACATTTTTCATTATCAAAGGCCTCTTATAACACATATACAATTGTTGTTTTAAATCTAGAATTTCAACAAGCTAGATTTATACATTCACCAAACTTTTTCCAGCAATATATATTCATACATTTACCCATTCTCATTCATAATTATCCCAAGTTCTTCAATGCTCATTCATCCATACCTTATACACATTTCTCATGTTCTGAAGATCATGTTTGCATTAAAATAACTCAGTTATTCCTTAAACAAATCATAATTTCCAAATTTGAACTCAATTACATCAAAACAGTCCATTTTTTAGGTTATGACTTCAATTAATTACATAAACTTATCAAGATATCTTCTAGCAAAACTGTTTCAAAAAAAACATTAATAAAACATCAATAATCATTTTTCATGTTTTATATTTCGACTAATTTGAGCTCTAAAGTCCTCAAAAATTAGGAAATAATATAAGGTTCCTACATAGGAGTTTGTCACAGGCAGTATTAGAGAAACAAACACAACTCAAGCTCTAGTTACTATTTTATCAAAACACTTTCACAGGGGTCAAGCTAAGACCTATATCTACACCTTTCATTCATTTGAGTTTCTTCAAATTCATGCTCTAAAGATATGTAAAATAGATCAAAAGAGGAAGATGAAATTAAAACCAGAATTTTGACCTATAACTCTAATTTTCCATATTCAAGAACACTTCAATAACATCTTTCTTTACCATTAATTCTTCATCAATTATACCTTAAATCTCAACTTAAATCATCCATACAACAATCCTTAACTTAATATTTTCGGACATGCAAAAACAGAACAAAAAAGTACTTAAGTTCACGCAGAAATTTCTAGCACAATCAATCATTAACATCACACGTAATTCATCCTAATTCATCATCTTCAATTCTCTATCATAATATGCTATAAACAAAAATAATTAACTTACATGTTTAGCTCCAATTCTATCTCAAAGGATCAAGCCAATCCAGTACTCCAAGTAAGCAGAAACATCACACATTCAAGGTAAAACTTAGATGGATTTCAGCTAGGTTTAGTAAGGCAACTAAAAATGGGTTATTTGTGCAATAATTAGGCATAACCATAAGCAAGTTCAGGGAGGTAAAAGAAAAGAGTTTCGGTGGTGTGAGTGAGAGAAGAAAGAATAAGAAATGAGCTAAACCAAGTTTGCTCCTGCTGAATTTTACACTTGAGATGTTAGGTGTCATCTAATGGAATGGCCATATGTGTAAAGGCATATTCAAAATGTATGATATATACTGCCATATGTCACCATTAAAGCTAGGTCAAATGTCATGTACTACAGCTGCCACTTGTCCATTAATCAACTATACAATTTGGCATCAACTTACCAGCTCATTTATCACATAATAATCAATGCCAAATGTCACTCAATTATAGTCTAAATCATCCAAATTTTTCATGAATCAAGTCTTATCACTTGGCATTTTTCCTAGCCCAGATGTACATCTTAATCCCTCAATTTTTCAGTTATACCAATTAATTCCAAATTTACTAGTTGTGATCAATCAAACCAAAATGCAAGGCATAAACATTTCACAATTCACATCATGAACATTTTAAACTTTTCATACCTCGGAATGAATCAATTAAGTGCATATGATATCTTTGTAAAATGTACAAAATGATAATTTATGTGTGTGTATGTTAATGATATGCAATTCATTAATTCTAATGATAAGCTAAAGTTCTAATCCTCAAATGAAAAAGGGTTATTACAGCATCGAATTTATGTATAATGTTTAGGTACAGTTTTAATTGAGATTATGGTATTCTTAGTATTGGGTGATGGTATTTCCATTTAGGTGAATGTGTGACCTATCTATTATGGGTGATAGTATTTTCTAAACATAAGCATATTATTTGATGTATATAAGTTTTTTATAGTTTTAACTAAGACATGATGTTCTTGGTATTAAGTGATAGTATTCTCACTTTAAGGTAAACGTGCGACTTATCTGTTATAAGTGATGGTATTTTTGGAACAACATCGAGGTATTAAATGTATGAAGGTCTAGTATAGTTTTAAACAAGCATAGCATTCTTCTTATTAAATGATGGTATTCTCATTTTAAGGTGAATGTATGACTTATCTATTATGGATGGTAGTACTTATTATATATAAGTGTGTATTGGATGTATGAAGGTCTATTATAGTTTTTCTTGAGACACGGTATGCTTTGTACTTGATGATGATATTCTCATTTTAAGGTGAAAGTGTAACTTATTTGTTATAAATGATAACATTTTTTTAACATAAGTATGGTATTTGACGCACAAAGGTCTATTATATTTTTTATAAACGTACGGTATTCTTTGTACTCGGTAATAATAATCTCATTTTAAGATCAATTTATGACTTGCTTTTTATGTGTGACAATTTTTTATTCGTAGGCATGGAATTAGATGTATTAACCTTTTGATATAGCTTTTATCGAGTTATGGTAATCTTCATACTTGATGATAGTATTCTCATTTCAAGGTGAAAGTGTGACTTACATGTTACGAGGGTGGTATATTTTTGTTCTTAATTGTGGTATTAGATGTTTGAATGTCTATTATAGTTTTTGTTAAGGCAAGGTATTCATCATATCCGATGATAGTATTCTCATTTATGGTGAATGTGTGACGCATCTATTAAATATAGTGATACTTTTTTAACATAAGCATAGTATTGGATGTATGAGGACCTAGTAAAGCGTTGATTAAAACAAAGTATTCTTTGTTCCAAATGATGATATTAATATTTTATAAAGAGCGTGTGACTTATATGTTGTAAGTGCACATTCTCCATTTGAATTAAAGATATTCTCAGTGACTTATCCGTTATCAGTAGTAGTTGTTTTTAACATAAGCACAACATTGGAAATACGAAGGTTTGATGTAATTTTAATTTAGTCGTGATGTTCTTCAAACTAAGTGGTGGAAATCACATTTTAAGGTGAACGTATGACTTCCCTATTATAGGTGGAAGTCTTCTTTGACTAAGGCGTGATATTTTTGATAATAAGTCTCATTTTAGGATGAATGTGTTGCTTATCTATTGTGGGTTGTCTAGAATGTGTCATCTTCTTCCTTGAAACTCTGCTTTAGTCTCTCAAGAAAATAATAAACATATACATGAATCAAATTATTCCAATGATAAGTTTCATAAATGAAGTCAAAGTTTACACTTTCTAACATATAATGGCATAAACATATTTAATGGAGATCCAGGGAAGAAGGGAAAAAAAAAAAAACAATGCACAAAACAAGTGTGTTACAAAAAGAGATGGTCAATTACATAAATGTCTTATGCGGAGATGGAGGAAAGAATAAAGAATATGGTATGTAAAGATGAAGAAGATGTAAGAAAATTCTTTGTTTCATCATAATTTATATTTTTCCTTACTAATTACAACATTGTTTATTGTATTTTTATCCTACTTGTCAAGGGCGGCCATTAATAATTGGCCGCATCATCATAAAATCAACGTCAAACGTCACGAAATCCTAAATAGAGAAGTTGTACATAATTGGTAGACTTAGTTGTTAGCTATTCATATCCATTGCTAGCTCAAGTAAGCGTCTAATGTTTCTTACATATTATGACCCTCAATTTTTGCTCTCAATCAAAAACTTTTTTTTTTTTCTTACCTGTGAACGTAAACCACGTATTAGTTGTAAATTTTATTTTTTACTTTATTTGTTTTTATATAAATCTAGATTTTTATTTATTTTTTATCGTAATCTATTATATAATCATTAATTAAAATATGTTTGTGATTTGACATTTGCAACAAACGGAAATTGGAGTTGGGGATCAAATGGCTATTGTTTGACAACAATAGGCATTACTCTCAGGACTAAGCTAATCAGGATCTAAAACTTGGACTAATCTTTTGGCATTATGTAAAGGGTATATGTCTTGCCGTACTCGTTGGTTAGTTTATCTGACGATCTGCAAGACCGAAAATGGTGTTCAGTTGGAGGAACAGATTTTATGCTGCTGTGAAGTGGGCAACGACCACTGAGACAACTGTAGGATACCCGTGATCGAGGGTAATGGTGTTTTTAGTTCTTGGGCATTGTTTGTTCCCGGATGAGGCTCTATAATGTCCTCTTAAGTTTTTATCTTTATAAAAGGGCTAAATTTGAGCCAAAAACGGACGATATGGCAGGACGGTGACAGAGACTCTTGAAGGAACACATGGGTGCATGTATACAAAACAAATATTGTAACTTCTAACCCCATAGATTCAGAGTTCCAATTTAGAAATGAGCTAGGCATGTTCATGGTACTGTTGGCTGAACTGCGAATAAGCATGTATAAAATGAAGTTCAAATTCATCTAAATTCCAATTTAGTCACTGCGCCAAAAGCCATCAACAGTTGTCATAATAGATTGATTGGTACGATTAAGAAGTTTACGAATTTCAGGAAAGAAATTAACTAATATGAACTAGATGGAAAAGAAAAATCAAAATTCCATTTATATGCAGCTATAGACTTTTTTGTACACCAGTCTGTGCCAAGACCATAAGAAAAGAAGAAAAACGGTAACTTCTTCAACAGATCATCAAAATTTTGATTTGGGCATAGCTAGATCTAAGAGAAGTGATGAGAAGCTCGGCGAGTACTAGCGGGAGAGAAGATGGAAGCAAAAGACTGAGCCAAGCCCACCACTATGGCCACCTTCACCTGTCCTCTTTTCGGTATGGGACGGCCAGAAAACCCCCTCGAAACCTTCCTACCGTCGATCACAACCCTCCTTGAGCCTGCCATCTTCTTTTTCTCTCTCTGTTTCTCTAAGTGGAGATAAGGATGCGAACTTTGGAAGCAAGAGAGCTAAAGGCTTGCGATGTGTTTATCTTGGGTGGTGGTGTGTAGGGTACTGCGGTGGGGTGTGTAGGATTGATTATATAGAAGGCGTTGCTGACTATAAGCCCTTACTTTTTGGTGTAATTACGATAGCATTTTTCTCACGTGTTTTTTAGTTTTGAACACGACCTGACGATCTTGACCTTGCTTCCACTGCCAGCTCTTAGCATTTGTATTGTATTGAAATAAAAAAATTCACGTCACTCTTTCAATGAATTTTGATCAATCCCGTAATTGAATTTGAGTCAAGTCCGTCCTTCTGCTTATGTCAGTGCTTAGTCTGAAATTATGTAGAAAGAGTGTAAAATAAACTAGAAAAGTTGATGATAATTCTGGAGACATGTGAACGCCGGTGTGAGCTGTGAGGACCAGAGGGCAAGCGTTGTCATTATAAGATGGAGCACCAAGGACAAGGAGACAAGGAAGATGCTGTTTCAGTAAAATCGTGGACTAATGTGATCTGAATTATAAATCACGTGGGCCTATTTCTTGCATTATCAATAGGGTGGGGCCACTTCTTTTCGGTGCGGGACCAAGCGTTGTCCTTTACTCTTAGATTCTTTTCAACCAAACATGGCACCCGTTCCAAATCGGTCATGCTTTTCAAGTTCAAAGTTAGTGGTTGAAGTGTGGGATCTATTTTTTGAAGCTCATGTTATAATTAGTCTCTGTTTTTTATTATTAAAAAAAAAGTTAGTGGTTGAATTGGATTGCGAGAGCCACCATCCCCATCATAAATCCCCACCTCACCTCTCCAGGAATGCAGAACAATTGGCATAACTAATTCTTCATTTTTAAATTTTTGAATTTAGAAAGCGACCTGTAGATGTCTTTAATACGTTCAATTATAAGACTTCAAGGTTAGCGGCTGACGTGCACTGCGAGAGCCACCTTCACCCAAGTAAATCAGCTATTCTTATTCATTTTTTGTGCTTACGAGCATCATCTATTTAATAAATAGGATTTACATTTTACAAAAAAAAAGTTGAATGAATGAATGCTCGTAAAATAAAGTAAGCACAGAGTAACATAAATAAGTGATCTAAACCTCTTAAATGGATGACAATTTTATCAATAACTTATCGGAGTTTTTTATTAATTTTGATATTGCTTAGATATTTAAAATTTTTATTTTTAAATTTTATATTAATTTTTATTATAAATTTATTTTAAAATATTCTTTTAAATATATTAGTATTAACCACTTAAATTATTTTAAATAGTCAAATTATTTTTATTTTATTATTTTTATAATAAAATTATATAATAAATCTTAAATTACTTCATATATGTTATTATTTCCATTTTTAAATAAATAATTTTTAAACTTTAAATTAAAAACCAAGTTTTAAAAATAAGAGTGAACCTTCAATAATATTATATTTCTATTTGTTTATTATTTATTATACTTATATTAAATCTACATGTTTATGTTATATACAAGTAAATAGAAAAGGCTTAAAAAATAAATTAAACTCAATTATTAAAATTGAAAAAAAAAAGTAAAGACAATATTTGAAAGATGAAAGTAGTTAATAGACATTTAATATATAAACTAAAATTTAAATAAAATTGTGATTATAGCTTGTATCACTTTTGATATTGGTA
Organism: Erythroxylum reticulatum; assembly: GCA_025504915.1. Lineage (NCBI taxonomy): Eukaryota > Viridiplantae > Streptophyta > Magnoliopsida > Malpighiales > Erythroxylaceae > Erythroxylum > Erythroxylum reticulatum. The sequence goes on along the minus strand of JANSVA010000002.1, from coordinate 28,210,823 downwards.
CAATCATTGATCTCGAATCGATTAAAGAAAAAGTTTAATATTTAAAGGTTTAACTAGTATTAAACGTTATAAAACCAGTATATAATAAACAAGAAGTAAATATTATAAGAATAAGTAAAAATAAAATATTTTATTAAATAAAAATAATATACCAATTTATATCATTGTATGATGAACTAATAATAAATCAAATCTAATAATTAAAACTAATTATGAATCAAACATAAAATTTAGAATAATAAAAAATTCAAAATTGTATTTGTGAAGAATTAGTATTAATTATCGTCAAAAGTTTCAAATTCTCCAACTCTATCTAAAGACTCGTAAATTACGTTTGCATCAACTACTTCTACTGTATGAATAAACTACAAATTAGTAGTGTATGAAATTATTATTTATTGTAAATTTGTAAGAAATTATATTTTTAATATTAAATATGATCAAAATAATATATGAACTGACTATCGGTAGAGCTCATTCGTTGTGACAAACGCATTTTCTTCATAAACTGTCTTTTCAAGTTTATTACAATCAAGATCACTTAATTGTTTTTCTTCTTTGATACAAAAATCAATATGGTCAATACAACCAATATCAACTAGAACATACGTTCTCTTCTTACAAACTGCTCCGAATATATAGTTGAGAAATTATAAAGTTAATGATGAAAATAAAATTAATGAAAAATAAAAACAAATAAGTAAAATACCTGTTCTTCATTTTCAAATTATAAGTAACTTTTTCATCCGCATATAAAGCTCTGGTATTTTTCTATTCACGTTTTCTTGTTCATATCACTTTCTTTGTTGCGTATTTGTCATTAGGCATTGATGGTATTTTTGGTCCCATTCGCTTGCTTTTTTCATAATTTCTCCCATATTATCTGGGTTCACTCTCACTGTTTTTTCTCCCATATTATCTAGGTTCACTCTCACTAATCTTCTGGTATAAAAGGGCTTGCCTTTTGTGTTATATGGTAAACTCTTGAACATAGAAGAAAACTCTTTGCTCATCGGAGATGTCATGTCTCTTGTTGCTTTTCTTCTTCCGATATGACTTATATTCTTCTTTTTGGATAGTATGTGGAACAATGGAACAGAAGTCCCTATTTTAAGAGTTATATCAGGCATATGAGCTCACAGCAGGCCAATGCATTCGATTCAGTTGGACGACTATTTGTCCAGGTTTCCTTATGCTTTGCTAATGGCTTCACGTTGCTTTAGGCAATCCTCACTCATTCATTTTGCTACTCCTAATGGAGAAGTGAATTTGGGTGTGAACTTCTTGAGATGCCACCTTAGGAGATGTTGGTATCGTCTGACAGAGACGCGACATAACGGAGTGCAGGATCCTTTTTTCCAATCTTTGATGTGCCTTCTTTCTCTTTTTTTGATAACACAACGCATCACTTCATACTAACTCTATTATTGTTATATCAAATCTGCTGTTATAAAATCGCAGGATTATCATTGATGAACGAAACTATCCAATTACATTTTTGTTAGGCTTCAGTCTTCAATCAGGTAAGTACGTAGGATTACAAAAGCCCAACCCTTACACATAGGTATGGTTTGTCATAATTTTATTATTATTTTATTGTTTCTTTATTATTATCTTATTTTATTATTATTATTATTTTACTATTATTATTTTTCCTTATTAATAGAAGTTCTATTATTATTATTATTATTATTATTATTATTATCATCATCATTATTACTACTATTATTATCATTATTATTACTTTTTTTGTCATCACTATTATCTTATCACATTTGCACATGAGTCTACTGGAAACAGCCTCTTTATTATATAGGAATAAGACTGCGTACTATCAGATCCCCCAAATCTTGTTTCACTGCAAGATTTCAGGATGTGATGATGATGATGAAGTAATGTTAACAAGGTCATTAAGTCGTTGATGCTCAAAATAAATTTGTTTCTCTATATAAGTATGTTAAAAATGCTTCAATTACGTTCACATCATAATACATAAGTTGTTTGACTGAGTAATCTAATAACGAGTTTTCTCAATGTTGAAGCACTTTTACCGAATAATCTTCACTACTCTTTTGCATTTTAAATTAATAGTTATAAGAAATAAAAATATATAATATTAATAATTAAAGGATGAACTAAAAGTATAAAAACTTATTAGGCTGCATTTTTCATCATAAGTTTTCGCTTTACATATGATCTAGTAAAACTCCTTAAACCTTCACGATGCTATTTATTCTCAGTTGTCGCCTGTAATTGCTCTTTAATAGAGAAATACATTTACATTCAATCGCCACCTAAAATATCATCTGTACGTATATCTCCACTATATAAGCAATAAAGATTGAGAAAATAAGCAGCTAAGTGAATCCTTTGAATAAGATACTTATCTCATTGTCGGTCCAAAATATCTATATAAAGCTTTTCATTTGTCACCTATAATTACTCTTTAATAGAGAAAATACATTTACATTCAATTATATCAAAGAGACCACCTAAAATATCATTTGTACGTACATCTCCACTATATAAGCAACAAAGATTGAGAAAATAAGCAGCTTAATAGATCCTTTGAATAAGATACTTATCTCATTGTCGGTCCAAAATATCTATATAAAGCTTGTATAATTTTTCCTTCCCTTTAAAAAGACTCACAATTATTTTGCAAGCATTATACATACCATCATATATACCTCAAAGATGGCTTCTCATCTGAGACAACAATTCTCAATAACCTCATAAACGGAGCCACAATCTTCATAATGATCAAATAAGCATCTCAAATTTTATTATCTAGAATAATAGCGCAAACTTTTTTCCTTTTGTACTCCTTAATAACTTATGACTTGAAAAATGCTTACTTGTAACTAAAATTTGAAGTGGTTGTTTATGTTCATAAACACTTTTCAAAATAATGAATGTAATTGCAAACCTAATAGCAGTAAATGCACAATCTTCTTACTTCTTAACCAAGAAAAAAAAGATTATATACAAAAATTGTGATCTTATTTGCACATAAAATAAGACTAGAAATATGGTATATATTACCAATATCTTTTAAAATGAGATTCATACAATAAGCAGCGCATAAAGACCAATAAATATGCTCATACTTTTCTTGTAACAAATACCTAGCTGATACATAATTAGTTGTACTTCTGTAACAAATTGCACAATGTTCTTTAGTTCAACCTACTCGAAAATTTCATAAAATAATTTAGTTAAAACATGAGCATTTTTTACCATATTAGAAGCATCTACATAGTTGATAAAAGTTGTTCCCATATTATCATAAAGTAGAAAATTAACTAAGATTTTTTGTCTTTAATCAGTCCACCCATCTGTTGTAATATTGCATCTATTGTTTTCCATTTAGACATATATATAACTGACATTCATTTTCTAAATCTTAAAACATAGGCACACAAATCTCTTAATAAGAAGATACTTTAAATCTTGGATTTATTGTAGCATCTATTGCTTCTTAAAAATAAGGCAAATTCAAAGCATTTAAAAGAATACATGAATGATAAAACCATCTAGCCTATGCTCATTTACATCACAAAACAACATCCTTATCAATCAAAATAGTTTTTAAACTAGGTAAAGAACTAGGAGATGTTCTTGGAAGAAAATAAGAATCTATTTCAATAATAACTTTCCTCTTTCCTTTTATCTAATACTTATTATGCTTGATCATCTTCAAAAGATACATTGTCTTTTTTTTCATTTTCTTTTTTACTTGTTATTGCACATAATTTCCAATCCTTTCACTTACCTCAAATGATACTTTTATGCAAGAAGTAATATTACCTTTAATACAAAAAAGATGTTCTTTTATTCTATAAATTCTTCCCTTTTAAACTTTATACAGCGAAATATACAATTATATTGAAATTTTTCATCAGAATCTTAAGAAAAAGAAAATTAATTTCATATTGGATCAGACGTGCAATAAGTGGAGGATGTCAAGTTTATAGAATCTTTTTCTGATGATTCCATATTTTTATTATAATTTCAACCTAAAAAATATAAGAAATAATAATTTAAGTTTTGTACAAAACTATAAGATCTAAACATTCTAAGAAAGCAATAGATGTTGAAAATAATTGTACTATTGAATACATTATATTTGATTTACTAGTGTAATTACATTCAGACTAAAACGTGGCAATAGGAAAGTTTGAAAAACAAAAATATACAAGTTAGTGAACAAAAAACTTTTATTTATTATAAATATTTTTCTTTAAAGAATTCAAAAAAATAGATGCATTATTTTCATCGAGAAAAAGAGCAATTTAGCTCCCAATGTTTAAACTAAAATTTCAATTGGACTTTAACATTTTAGTGCATTTAAAATGAACCCTAACCTTTGTAAAACATTCAAAATATACCTTAACATTTGGAAAACGTTCAAAATAGCCCCTAACGGAGGCTAAACTTAGTGTGTAATTTCATCTAGTCAGGGGTTACTTTGAAAGTTTTCCAAATGTTAGAGTTCATATTGAACTTTTTACAAACATTAGGGTTCATTTTGAAAGCACCAAAATGTTAGGGTTTAATTCAGATTTCAATGTAAACATTGAAGAGTAAATTGCTCTTTTAGCCTATTTTCATCAATTAACACAATTCACGGAGCTGTTTTAGGAAATCAAAATAATAATTAAAAGAATTTAGAAGAATGATCACTTGCATAATCACTAAATACAAAGAGATATTAAACTTTACAGGTTACATGTTTATGCTTATAAAGTTATAATTTTCGCAATTATCAAATTGTTGTAATGTGGGATAAGATAAGAATAAGAATAAGGAATAAGCTGTCCAAATCTAAGTTAATTAATAGGTCACAACTCACTAGTCATAACAATAATTCAATAATTGAAACCTCAAGGAATAGGTGGTTCAACTCAATAAAAATCTCATAAGAACAGTTAATAAATTAATAATTAATTACTCATATGTTGGGTAATAGCTGGGTGGGTCTTCGTCCACTGCTGGGTTGGGTAACTAGTATTTACTTATTGGGTGGCTCTTCTAAGTTTTCCAACGAGCTATCATAGTCTTCATATTTTATTATTTAACTCTTAGATATACATACAATGCAAGGCAGTGACTACTGGGTAGGCTTTAGCACTTATGAAGAGACTCGCACCAATGCGTTGATACATAACGTAATACTCATCAAGCTATGTACTCTTGCAAGTTGCTTGGGAGGGAATAGAAGTTACCAGAGGACTTAAAAAATTTTCTCTTCCCACTTTTTAAACAAAGGTATGGACATCTAAATTACCAACTATCAAGTTCACAGGCTGCTTCTCTATCACAGTCATGGCTTCTTTTTAGGAGAAAATAAAAGAAGGGTTAATTACAAAAAAATCATAAATTTTGCTAAATTTTGCAATTATAACCCAAATTTTAAAACATGGCAATTAAATGCTCAAGCTTTTAATTTTTCAATTATATCCCGATGTTAGTATCTCTATTAACTTTGCTGACGTGGCTTAAAACGTACTCTAGAAACCTTAAATATTAATATATATCAGCCAAAATAAACATAAGTGATGGAGATTAATAAAACTACGTCGTTTAATCACATATATAAAATGACGTTGTTTCAAAAATATAATTCAATTTAATCCCTAAATTAATTTACACAATCCTAATGCCCTCACCATTCATTTTCAGTTTATTTCCTTCATTTATAGTTTATTATCCCGACACTTTTACCCTTTGTTTTTAATTTGTTCTCCCGACGCTCTCAACCTTTCTCACATCAGAGGAAGCTCATTTTGCTCTCGCATCGCAAGAAGCTCACTTTACTCTTGCATCGATTGTAGTTAGCCAAGAAGGGTTGAGGACGTTAAGAGAGCAAATTAAAAATGAATAACTTGTTATTGCGCTGCAATGTGCGAGTCGTTTGAAGCATTAAGAGAACAAATTGAAAGTGAAGGGAACAAACTAAAAACTAAGGGCAACGACATTAAACTATGTCATTTTTTTAAAAGGACGTCATTTTAATTATGTGACTAAAAGACGTTGTTTTATTAATTTTCATTAATTGTATTAATTTTAACTTACGTGTATTAATAATTAAGGTTTCTAAAACACATGGTAAGTCACGTCAGTAAAGTTAATGGAGATACTAATGTTGGGCTAGAATTGAAAAAACTAAAAATTTGAACGTTTAATTATCACATTTTAAAGTTTGAACTATAATTATAAAATTGGGCAAAGTTTAAAATTCCTTTTATAATTAACCCGTAAAAGAAAGAGAAAAGGAGAGAGATGAAGTTGAGTTTTTCAACTTAACGAAATAAGGTGCTTCATTGGGTTGCACTTTATTAAATATTACGACAAGTGGGTGAGTCTTCTAAGGTTTTTACAAAAGCTAAAACTTATATAGGCATTAACTAATGTTACAGAAGCTAAAATCAAAACAAAATCTTTTGGGATGAATAAGGATAGAAATCGAAGGATTCAAGAAGATAATCAAACATTGCCTAATTATTCTCCAGCATACCCATTGTTTTTATGCCTAAAAGCTTCAATCACAAATTCAATACCCTATAAACTGTCTTGAAACAGATTCACAGATTATAAATCACAACCCAGTAACATAATAATACACTAAGAAGAAAGATGAAATGGATAAGAAAGAAGACTGAAACAGAAATACCCTAATTCTTGCATTGACGAAAGTATGAAAAGTGGGGGGAAAAAAAAACACTAATCAACTAATCCTTACATCTTTTCTATTTATTATTGAAGAGGTTGAACAAAAGTATAAATCTAAAGAGTTATTGAAGAGGATGAGTTTGATTGGGGAGGGAACATTTCCAAGATTCAACAGAATTATAAGTTAGTGAAAAGATAAGAGTCTGGTCATATATAAACTTTGAAAAATAAAAAAAATTGACGACTAATGTGAAAAAGATAAGGTTTCAGGTTTTTAATTAATAAATCAGCCAATTTTCAGTTATAGGGGTGTTTAGAAAGGGGTGAATTGAATTCAATACTATAAATGAATTCAATATTATAATTGAATTCAATTTAGCAGTTTAGAAATACAAAAATGAGATGAATTCAATTCATACATTTAATTGAAACTCATCTTCTTTATAAATTGAATTCATTCCTCTAAGCATAGGAATTCAATTACATTGAAGTTTTAGGAAGACACATTTGAATAAAAAACTGTTGTTTGCTGTGAGTTTATAATCAGAAATTTATCAAAGTTTATATATTTATTGTGAGTTTTTATTGAGTATAATTCTTTGCCCTGTATTTCTTAACAAGAATCACTATGTGCCATTCAAAAGTAGCGTTTTGCTATTTTACTCTTTTATTCTTTGGACTACTTCTTCTCACCCTCTTGTGCTTTACTTGATTGTATTTCAAAAACTATTAATTAAAATGTTATAAATAATTAATTAAATATAATTAATTAATTAATTACTTCATTTCTTACTCTCTTGTGCTTCACTTGATTGTATTTCAAAGACTATTAATTAAAATATTATGGATAATTAATTAACTACAATATAATTAATTAAAATATTATAATTAATTAATTACAATATAATTAATTAAAATTAATTAAAATATTTTAATTAATCAATATATTCTAATTGATTAAT
>JANSVA010000002.1:28181673-28197612 GCA_025504915.1 Erythroxylum reticulatum | reverse complement strand
ATTAGAGAATTAAAGATAAAATAAAGGAGTTTAATTTATCTAATCTTAAATATACATGATAACCTAATAAATCACATATAAAGAATGAATAAAGAGATAAAAAAAAAGTAATCTAATTAAGTTAGACTTGATTGTAAAGTTTGAGAAACATTATGATTAAATATGAGATATTTGATAAATAAGGATCAATATGAGACATTAGATCTTATTTAGACCTAAATAATATTTAATTATAATTAATTATAATTCAAATTAAAATTTAACTAAATTTAGGATTATATTTCAATTAAATTACCAAAAGAGTCCAAACTCTATTATACATAAACTTAGACCATAAAAGAGCTAGCATTTCTTGCTTACCCTCTTTCTACTACTTATATAAATTTTTTTAATTAATTTGTATAGATAATATTAGAGGCTGGACACATATGTAGCTAAAGTAGTTGTGATGATCCAATTTCAAGAAAGGTTTGATAGAAACTTCAAGAAAAAGATCAAACTACATAATAAGGTACAATTTTATTATTCATGTTTTATTTTGTTCGTGCATTAATCATATAATAGAATTTAAAGTGATCTTAGCTTTTAAAACATTTAATGAAAAAGATTTCTTCTTATTCTCTTGCATCTCGATTTTTTAGTAATATTGTTAGAGTTATATTTTAATTCTTAATTGGAGTATAGTTATTTGATCATTATTGAATAATTATGGAATTGATTATGCAAAAATTGCAAAACCCTAAATCTTAAAATCATATTATATATGAACCTTAATCTGAATTGGACTAATAATATGAAAAGCTCATATTGAATCCCTTACAAACTGAAAATTGTTGAATCTAAAAGTTCAAATTAATGGAACACAAACCCTAACCCTAAATTAAATTAGAGTTGGTTAAAGTTAAAAAATCATCTTTAAACTTTAGAAACCTAGAATTGTTCTATAATTGTTAATGTACACAATAAGCAGCATGAGTTTCGGGTATTGGAAGATTAGAAAACAATTTGTTAATGGAAATAAGTTGAGAATTGTTCCTCATGTTTTAGAAACCCCTACCAATCATAAACTTGTTCTGAAGAGTTTAGCCTTGAGGAGTTTTTTGAATGACAAAGCTTCCGAATTTGGAAAGAAACAAGGCATCAACTTAGTGTGGTAGAACTTAATTTGTTGGCCCTCTCTCTTTCTGCTCCTTACATTGAAGATGTTTTATTTTTCTGTTGAGTTTTGATAGGTATTGGCCAAAATTGTTGAAGTTGTTGGATGAACAAGAAATTAAGGCAATTTTAAAAATAAAGTATTACGTGAATGAATTAAATTAAAATAGAAAATTAATCCAAGAGAGTTACTAAAATGTTGACGAGCAAAAGTAGGCATGAATACATTCACTTATGATTTTGTACGTATGCCAAAAGGACTAGAGATGTTATTTTCATTCTTTTAAAGTACTATTAGACTACTAAATTAATTTAAAAAATTAAAGAGATTTTGATATATATGTTATTTATTAAAAAATATTAAAAATAACACATTTAAACCTATCCATCCATACCAAACTAATATTATTTGGATTGGCTTGGGTTATATGATTTAAAAAATAAAATATTATATAAATGAATTAATTTAAAATAGAAAATTAATCCAAGAGAGTTACCGAAATGTTGATAAGCAAAAGTACCCATCAATACATTCACTTATGATCTTGTATGTATGCCAAAAGGACTAAAGATGGCGAGGATGATCACTCATGGATTAGTCTGATGTTGAAGCTATATTGGAGAGTACACTCAAGCTTTTGAATACCATTATGTATTGACCGGAAGGTACCATACCTATCGAAAAATGGAGTGGCATCAATGGTTATGGTACCAGCCGTGGGTACTAGCCAATACTGGAGTTTTGTGTGGCACCGGTTGTATATTGGTTGGTAATGTAAGTTTTAAAAACTCCAGGGATTGATTAGAACAAATCATAAAATTTATAACCAACCCCCACCCCCAACCCCTGACCCATCTGCTTCTTCGTCTGTCTCATTTTTTTATTTTCGTTTCTCTTTTAGACAGTCTCCTCTCTCACACTCTTCATTCTCTCTCTCTCATTCCTACGATTATTTCTCCCTCTCAGGTGACAGCAGAATCACTGCACCACTACCTCCACACCACCACTGCTCCAACAACCTTCCTCCATACATTGCCACCACCGAACCTTTTTCAAGCTTCAGCCTTCCTCCACTCTCCTCCTTCCACCATCGTCCACCGTTGCCTACCATCGTCACAATTGGAGTCGCCACTTGCCAGATCTGGAAAAGATCCTTCCAGATCCAAACTTGACCCGACTTGACTCGACCTGACCCAAAAATCTGATTGCTTAATTGCATTTATGATTATGAATGGGTTTGATTGTTGGAACTTGGAACTTGGAATTAAATTACGAATTGAATTTGTGATTTAAGTTAGGTTGGAATTGGATATTTGGATTGGAGTTGAATGAAATGATCGAAAAAAATTTTATTTTATCTTTGAGGTTATGGTTTAGTTCATTGGCAGGCATTCATGAATTGAGAGTTGCAAGTTGAAAGTTTCAACTTAAAACCAAGAAAGAGAATGTAAAATAATCTTGTATTCTTGTTAGTATTTAAAACTTAAAGTAAATAATTAATTGATACAATATTTTATTACATATTCTTAAAATTAGCATAATGGTACTGATAAATAATTAATTGAAATAATATTTTGTTACATATTCTTGAAATTAGTATAATAGTATTGACTATTGAGTATAAAATTATGGCATTGCAATTAATAATAATACTTTTATGGAGGAGGAGCTGAGGAGGCCCATGTAATTGTATGGTAAATTAGTAATAAAACTAAAACCTAATCAATTGTATTTCTAAATAGTTAACATTTTCCAATTGTATAGTTGATTTGTATAATGGTATCTCTATTTTCTTCATTTGATAAAAGCATGTATCTATTGATTCTTTCAATTATCCATTACCAGTCTCTTTCAATTAAGTTGTGAAGTTGATTAGTAGATTGATTGGTAATGACAAGTAAATTAAATCGTTATGCATATCATATAATAGACCAAGAAAGCTAGCAAATTTACTTTCAGATACCAGGTAAACTTGTCAAACCATTGGTTGGTTTTATCATAAGAAGAGAACTCTAGTTTTTTCTTTTCTTTCACTTTTTAAAGAGACATGAAAAGATGAAGAAATAATAATAATATGGTAGAAGGGAAAATAAGTGTATTTTGAATTGTGCTGGATAAACTTAGATTGTGTTGGATGAAATAAAATTGTGTATGATGTAATCATACAAAAGAAGTTATATTAAATATGATGGACATGTGTATTTTGTAATTGTGTATGTTGAATACTTGAATTGTTGGTTTCTACCTTATTGATGAATTGTATTAGATAAAATTGGATTGTATTGGATGAAATTGAATTGTGTATGATGCAATTATACAAAATGAGTTATATTACATATGATGGACATGTGTATTGTGTAATTGTATATATTGAATACTTGAATTGTCAATTTTTTACTTCTTGATGAATTATGTTGGATAAAATTGGATTATGTTGGATGAAAATTAATTGTGTATAACGTAATCATATAAAATAAGTTATATTACATATGGTGGACATGCATATTGTGTAGCTGTGTATACTAAATACTTGAATTATTGGTTTATGATTTATTGATGAATTGTGTTGCATAAAATTAGATCGTAATGGATGAAATTGAATTATGTATGATTTTGATATATGCCTTCATTTATTGTTACAGATAAATGGAAGGAAGCTCAAGTACTCATGATCAAACAACTTCAAGAAGATACAATGATCCAGCTTGGGCTCATGCTACATTGGTCCTGAGTATGAAGAACTATACAATTTGCTTATTTTATAACAAACATTTGAAAGGTAGATGAACCACTCGATTAAAGAAGCGTTTAACTGGGTTAAAGGATATGTGGAACCCTATAAAAAAGTAAGTCATAATTTGAAGTGACAAATGAAAACTTTAATTGAAGAATATCAACATGAGAAAGATAGAAGGGAGAGACTGAATCAAATTGGTGGTAAATTTTCGTTTGCTGGTTTTCGTGATGATTATGGAAATGTTGAAGGTGTTAGTGGTAGTGGTTGTAGTTATGGTAGTATTCCATCCCAAGCCCAGCAAGAAGTGAATGTTACACCTGGACTTAATGTTAGGAAAGAAGGCAGATGACGAATTTTTTTGCACCACGAATAATTCCTGAAGACCAACCTTCAATTCGTAGTGTTATGCAATTTAGAGATGTGACTCATAATGTAGATATGACAGTAGTTAGATGGTGGTGTGATACAAGTGCATCATTTAAAGATTCTTAATCTTACTATTGTCATTTTATGGTGGATGTTATAGTCTCTTACGATTTGGAATACAACGCTCTTTTGACTAATGACTTAGGAGCTAAGCTTTTAAGTTAATTTTTGAAATTAAAAGTTATTTTGAATAAAGAAGAGTGGATTGGGCTACTTATAGGTATTTAATCATGTGTGATGGTTGGACAAATAGGAAATATGAGCTTATTATTAATTTTTGGTTTATTTTGCAAATGACTCAATGTTTTTGAATTCTATTGAGGCATATGGCCTTATTAGGAATACTGATACTTTATTTGAGATATTTGATGAAGTTGTGAACGAAGTAGGGCCAAAAACAATGTTAAGTTCATTGCTAACAATGATTCTGATTATAAAGCAGTAGGAAGAAGGTTGCAAAAAAAAATAATTCTTTTTTTTATTCCTTATGCTGTACATTGCATTGATCTAATGCTAAAAAATATTGGAGATCTTATGTATTTTTCTATTATTGATGAAACTATGCAAAAAGCTAAAAAAAGTGACTAAGTTCATCTATAATTGTGCATGTGTGTTAAATTTAATGAGAAAGGAATTTACTAATGGTAGGACTTTGTTTCATCTTGCTATGACAAGATTTGCAAAGAATTTCTTATCACTTTAGTGTTTTGTCATGATGAAGAAAGACTTAAGACAGGTATTTACAAGTGATAAATGAGTTACATCTCAACATGTTAGGTCTAACGTTGAATTGGAAGTTTCTAAAATTATATTAGAAGATTGTGAATTTTGGTCTCATTGTCAATGTGTTATCCGAATTTGTGAGTCTTTAGTGAGAGTGTTTCATTTGGTTGATAATAAAGAAAAGGCAACAATTAGTTATTTTTATAAAGCTATGGAGAGGGCGAAGGGAGCAATCAAGGCTAATATGAAGAATAGGCCTTCTTTGTATACACCGTATCTTGCAGTCATTAATGAGATATGTGAAAGGCAACTTTTTTCTCTATTGTTTGCAACTGAGTCATTTTTTAATCTTAGTGTCTATTTTAGGCTAGGTTTTACAAAGAAAACTGAAGTTAATAGGAGAATGTTATTTACTATTATAACAGTTATTGCCTATGAGATGAATCAAAATATTTTGAGCTCATAAATGGATCTTTATAAGTAGTCTTCTAAGAATTTTAGATTGTTAATTGCTATTCGACAAAGAGGAAAACTTTCTCTAAGTATGAGCTATTTCTCTTTTCTTATTTATTGAAAATTAATTATCACTTATTTTGTTTATAACGCTACTTTTATTGTCTTATGACTTACAGTTTTTTAGTGGGATCAATTTAGAAGTGGTGTTTTAGAATTGAAAATGTTTGCTATTTGAATTTTAAGTCAATGTGTGAGTGCAATAGGTTATGAACAAAATTGGAGCACATTTGAATACATTCATTCCAAGCAAAAGGAATAGATTGGAGCACAAGAGATTAAATGACTTAGTATTCATTCGTTACAATTTAAAGCTTTAGAAAATGTATATTATTATCATTATTAATTTCGATATAATTTATTATAATTTTTAATAATTAAATTTGATTATTTACCATGACTTTGAATAGAATAAGTAGTTTGGTAGATCCAATTTGCATTGATATTATCGATCTTTTGGCGGATCGGATTTTTAAAGAACTAAGTTTGGTAGATATGAATGACTTGGAAGATAATCTTCGATGAGAAAACATTGACATGTCATTTGGTGCATTGAATTTGAATGATGATGATGATGAGATTCCTTTCAATGATGAGGATTTTGTATCAAATAATAACTGAGGTCAATGCAGTTATTATAGGTATCCTCTCGTAGACGATTGAATAAAGTTTCAGGTTTTTGTTTTTCTTCTTCTTTTAATTTTACGTATATTTGATGAATATGTTAAATTCTATATAAGTAATGTAATTATAAATGTTTTTGTTTGAAGTTTCACTTCTACTTCGTTGTTTCCTCATTATGAACTCTTGTCGTAAATTGTAATAGTTTAAGAGTTAAGGATATTTATTTTTCTTTTTATTAGTTTATGTAATTATTATCTATTATATGATGAAATTGTAATACTTTTGGATTGTTCTGAATTTTATATTTGTATGATCAAGATTGTCTTTTTCATATTAATTGTGGTTATTATTTATATGTGAAATATCTAAAAAATTATTATTATTTCATATTAATTAAAATTATTATTTATTATTATAATTTTTAGAAATATGGTTGATGTAAACTCATAATATATATAATACAACAATATAATATAATAATGAATTGTTTGCAATTTTTAAAAAAATTCAGGTATTATTTTATAAGTTTAAAAAATTACCCAAAAAATGATATCTAATATTAAGTGGTATCGATACAATACTATACTAGAATCTAATTCGATATAAAAATCTAGACTGTCTTCCCAACTTTGCTAAAGACTCGTCTTTTAACAGGAAATTGGAAAGACCTTAGAGGTGTAAGATGACGATGGCCAATCTTCCGTTACCAGTTTCCACTACCAAAAGCATTTCGCATGGACCGCTTTTAATGTTAAGGACAGATATATGCAATCTGAAACATGTTTGTATGGCCTTATATGTCCTAACCGAAGGTAGAACAAAGATATTCACTTGATATATTTGTGTTAAATACTTGATAGTGTGTCCACATCCAGATCCAGAAGTGCAAACAAACATTTATTTTACAAGAAACTGCAACGAAAGTGTGGTAAATGAAGCTCACCTACTCTACTTTACGTTCAATGAGGACCCTCCCTCCACTGTCGTCTCACCCCCCCAGTTTTCGTCTTCAAATATTCCTCACACTTGCATACTCAACTGGAAATAATAACAACAATGGTGGTGGCTTACTCGGGCTGTTCAGACCCAGAAATGGATTTGGCATACCCGGTTTCAAAAAGGGTGGGGTGACATTGCCGTTGGCTACGTTGTTGGCTATGGTGGTCCTACCCGTGGCTACCCTAGATGTGGTGTTATAAGGCCTACAGTCGCCTTTAAGGAAAAGGGTCCATGCTACAACAAGAAGTTGACATGTCCAGCTAAGTGTTTCGGTTCATATAGTCGGTCAGGGAAGGGCACGGTGCCGGCAGCGGTGGCTGAGGTTGTTCTATGGATTGTGAGAGTGTGGTGCTTACTGTTGGAGGAGCTGTGGGCAACTAGCTACGTAGTTTGTTGCGAGCACGCCTATTCCTATGATTAATATGCGCGATTTATGCTTTAAAATTTGATTTTTCTTTTCAATTTTTGCTTAAATCTAGCAGCAACAAATTACATCTATAAAATAGTAGTAGCGTAGTGTTAGAAACACACAAGGGAAGGGACAGATACTTCCATCTTGGCTTGGAAGCCACCACTGAATACTGATGGGGTTCAAAGATTACGAAAACGTTAAAACAGAAGTGGCAAGGCCTCGACATCTGGGATGAAGAGTTGAACTTCTGAGCCAGAAAATGAACATGGTTCAGGCACAAATTGTTTTTATTTTTTGAACAATTAAAGAAATGTTTTTAACAATTTGGGATCTTCCCATTGGACTACTTGTAATTATTTCTATTGCCCCCCTCCTTACCACTACCAGGGCAATTGCATCTTCATATTGCATGGGCAACTGCATTTTCAGATATCTCCGAGGCTCGAAACTGAATAAAATTCAGCTTAATGGGTTTTCCATGAGGACCAACTTTTCTGTCTCTTTCTTTCTTGCTTATTAGGATGTACTTTCAATAAGCAATGCGGATAATACTAAATAATGTTATACCAAAAAAGATGGCCAGATCCCATGACAGTACTCCCAAAATTTACAGAAGACATATATTGCACTCAAGCAAGTAATGATAAGAAATGAAACCGTTCTATCAAAGGACTGAAGCAAGTAAAATCTGTGTCGAATTTTACGTGTCTATGGGCATATACAACCTAAATCCAAATATTCATGGCACCGATCAAATAGCATAGAATCATATTGCTGCCCTCAATGCTCCTCTTGCAGCCTCCCTTTTCATCTCTGCAGCTTTGCCACTGCCACGGAAATACATGTACACTTGCTGCAGACATGTCATTAGCAAGTGAGAATTCTCCATATGTTGGAGCAAAATAGCTCAATGGAACAATTTAACTTCAATACATTTAAATACCTGCAATACCCAGATGCTGACCATGACTTCAAGGCAGAAAAACCCAAAT
Source organism: Erythroxylum reticulatum (assembly GCA_025504915.1). Lineage (NCBI taxonomy): Eukaryota > Viridiplantae > Streptophyta > Magnoliopsida > Malpighiales > Erythroxylaceae > Erythroxylum > Erythroxylum reticulatum. The sequence goes on along the minus strand of JANSVA010000002.1, from coordinate 28,189,030 downwards.
CCAATAAAGTAGAAGATCTAAAAAGTGAAAACAATCAAATATGGTCCAACATAGAAAATTGTAGCAACTTTGTTGATTCTAACCAATCTTCAGATTGATATCTTTTGAACTGAAATATTTATCGAGGTACGAAGGGAAAAGGCAAAACATGAGCAAAGAGACGAAAACAGAGAAGGATACCCCAGGTCATATTCCTCTACTGCTGAATTTTCAAGAAGATATGTTTCATTTACATGGAAGCCAGTTGGGCCAAACATACACAAAACATATTTCAAAGCCACAATAGTAGGCTGGAAATATACCACTAGATCAGACATCTTACCCCAACTAAAGCTTTGTCACCAATAACGTCAATTGCAGACAAAATACCACTGTTCCAAAGTCAAAAATCAGACTAATCAGGTACAGGCATTAATTTTCAAAAGCATCATCAAATAAGAAACTGAAAAACTTCTGAAGACATACGTAAAAGATTTTCCTTTGAAGAATATAGGAGGAGCAACAGCAGCGACGACGCAGAAGCAAATATGAATCTGCAGCAAGGGAATATGTAATAAAAATTAGGTTTCTTTCAATTCTAAAATGAAAGTTGGTGTGGACAAACAAGAAGTACCAGGTAAAAGAGGAAAAACCATCCAAATTTCAATGCACTTTCCGTCCTGATAAAAGTAATGTCAGCATAAGTACATTGTATATATAAAACAACAAATTCACAAACAGAATCCATCGTAAGAAGGAAAGTAAGTACCTAAATGTACGATATAGTGGACGATACCACAAGACATAGGCTCCAGGAACTCCTGATATGAAGTAGATAATAGCAAGAAACCATATTCTCACACCTAGAAAGAAAACATGATAAAGTAAGAATAGAAAGAATATGGGATATCAAAATGAAAAACTTATATAGAACTTGAATAAACGAGGAGCAAAGAATGAAATTGCTAGTAACCTTCTCCCTTTATCCATGCAGATGTAACAGCTATGACATTCCAGAAAAGACAAAGAACCAACCCTGCACAGAAATCACGGTCCATAAACAACACAAACTACAAGAATACAGCAATAGATAAATTCCAAAAGAAAAGAACAAACGAATAAATAAATAAATAAATATCTGTTTCGCCAACGCTTAATGTCAGGCTAGATCAGAGAATAACATAATGACATTCAGTTTGAAACAAAATAAGTTAATCCAGTTAGCCAGCTCTATTGTAAGCATTAGGAGAATGAAGTTGATCAAAACATGTTGTAAGATCAATTCAATTAAACTTTAACCCCTAGACATGAAGACAACTTTGATTCTAGTGATTGAATTTTCATACTTTCTAAATTAATGCTTATATAATAGTTTTCCCAAACTCATTAAAATAAAATAAACAAATACCAATTCATATTTTCAGCAAACCTTAATTAATAAGCTAAATGCATGATGTAGAAAGAGATAAAAATAACTTGAAACTATTTTCATAATCATGCCTGATTTCTCCATTTTGGAAACTTCAATCCACAAACAATTGAGAAAAACTAAAACCAAATCTCAAAGCATATCAAGAAATTTTCAGTGACACTTCTGTCCATTGATAGTAATATAAGCTTGAAATGTCCATGCACTGATGAAAATACCTAGAAATGTTGAAAACGCAACATATTGAAGTCTTTGCAGATGTATGGGAATTTCGTTCGCAATATCATGGTGGATAATTGGAAAGAAAGGTGGCCAATTTTTCTCCTCAAGGACAATTCCAGCTGTAGAAAGGAACTAAAAATCAAAAATCCATTGCGGGATATGTAGCACCACCAGAACTTAGTCAATTAATAATTTTAAAACCTAAAAGATATTACCTCGTGCAGCAGCATCCTCTCTCCGTTTTACATCCTGTATGCAACAAAAGGTTTAGACTACTAAGACTAACAGGAAAAATCATCCTTGTAAATAAAAGGATAACTACATCGTAGTGCTCTCTGTTATTCGTAATAACCTTACAATGACTACCAATAAATGCCACAGAAAAATAACAATGGATGAATATATATAGATTCGATGATTGTTGATAATCCAACCAAAGGTTTGTCACACAACACCAATTCCATGCATGGGTACATCCTCGTTTAAAAATTTTAAAATGGACAATTATAAGTTCATCTTCACATAAATTATGAGAATGGAAAGTTAGTACTAAATCAGGTTTTGCGTCAGTACTACTAACCTCACAATGTCTCGACGTACAAAAGCCACAAACAATAATAAAGGATAAACATACAGACAATTGATGATTGTCCAACCAAAGGTTTATCAACTAACATCAATTGCACGAATCATTTCATTCCTCATATGAAACTCATTGGACAATAATAAGTTCGTGATCATATAATTTATGAGAATGAAAATGAGCAATACTAAATCACAATGTTTCATTTTAGTTCTACTAACCTCACAACATCTACCTACAAAATGCCAAAAACAATGATAAAGGATAAACAAATACAGCTAATGATTGTTGATAATTGAACCAAACATTTAACACCCAATATCGTGTCTGCTAATGAGTACATTATTTAGTTAACACTCATTGAATGGACCATTATAACCGTATCATCTTATAGACAATGACAACGGAAAGTTGCAGAGGGTTGTCACAAATGTCAATTTCTGAAAGGCTAGACCTCAGTAATTAAGTTTCAGGTACATTTTCCATACCTTCCATACAGACTTCCAGTAGTAACACGTTAATATATAAACACTGGAAAAGTTTTATATTAACCAACTCTTTAAAAGGCATCACAAGATTATTGAAGAACCAACTCAAATGTTAGGCATCGGAGATCGTGGAAAAGGTGATATGATCATTCAATATGCAACAATTCAAAACTTCACAATTCAATGGACAAGAACCTGCTCCCTTCTCTTTAGCTCAGCCTCTTTAGCTTGGAGTTCCTTCTCTTTCTTCCTTAAATCCTAGATAGACAGCAAAATAAGAAGAATTGCTAAATGCTATAGAGGAAAGATACTATGTTTGTTTCCACCAAACTGAGAGCTTACTCGTGAATTATTTGAATCAATTGGGATGTCAACTGTTGCACCATGATTATAATTGAAATCAGCCGGTTCTGGAGGAAGTGGAGAAAGCCTAGAGTTTGTAGCAGGAGGAACACTCTGAAGAAAGGAAGCATCATGAGCAAAAACTTGTAAGCTCCTAAACAAAATTAACAAGGTTCCAAATCATAACAATGAAAAGCATGAATAAATGTTAGGCTTACTGATGTGTAAAATGCACCCCCACTATACTTGGACTGCCCCGATGACTTCCCCCTCACAGCTGGGTCCTGAGTATACGGAAATGATTAGAGAATAGGCAATATAGGCTTCCAAAGACAGAAAGCAGGAGACAGAACCTTAACGTAGAGCAGAAAAAGTTCAAATAGTCAAGCATCTACACCTCCATAATATGTTCAAGTGTAAAAAGACAAAGCTATGCTTGCACAAAGCACATAGAATGAATCGCAGAACTAAAATCAGCTCTCTAACGCAAAGCTATAAGCTTGGTGTCCCAATAGACTTATGGCACCAAAATCATGCAACGAACTTCACATCGGAAAAGCTATACTTGGTAAAGAAACCAAACAAATCAGCCATCAAAATTGGTCATTAAACCCTAGACTAATTTCTCAAAATTAACCAAAACCAGTACACGTGATCATCTCCAAAACCCGTAAGAGCCCAAACTGAAAAAAAAAAAACAGATCCACATGCAACTAAACTACTCTGCTCCAAAATAGAGCCAAAAAGAGACTCACAGAGAAAGGGTTGACTTCGTCTTCATCGAAAGGGTTGGGATCGTAGCGACCAGCCATGAAAACCCAAATAATCAAAGAGAAAATGAAGCAGAAACTACAGGAAACAAAGAGATTCAAAGTATAAATAGAAAAAAGGGCAAAGGGGAAGACTTGTAAGGGAAGCCAAGTATTGAATTGAAATGAAGACAAAAAGTGAAGAAATTTGAGAGAGAGAGAGAGAGGTTGTTGGCAAGCTGCACAGGGAGACAAAGGCAGGACGACTTGGTAATTATCGGACTCTCTTATTCAACTGATATTTAGGGAGTCAAGCATTTGTGAGGAAACGGCGGGCACTTGTAATAAATAATTATCATGAAAATGCTTTTCATCTGATTTTGCTTTTTAAGTGTTCCTCTGTTTTACTCGCTTCTATTCTTACATTTTAAATTGGTATTAAATGTTTTACGACACACCCTGTCCATATGCTAATTCAATGTGTGCCACTTCCAACGTTAGCCTTATGTTTTCGTTCACATCCATCCTGACAAACAACGTTGTTTACAATACACGGTGAGCGCAGCGTAGGACAAGCCCCGGCCTGCAAGAACGAGATGGAACGCCTTCTGGTTCTTGGTATGGTTAGGGTGTTCCTCATGAATGGATAAGATTTAATTAAAAATAAAATAAAATTGATTAACTGGGAAAGTTAGGCTTATATCCATGTCAAATAATAAGCGATCAATCATATTGCATAAAATAATAATTGCTATGAAAATTGAAATAATGAATTTAATTGCGAGGGACTAGTGATACGAAGCAAAATTACAAGTATAAATAAGGCTGTCTGTGGCTGTCTGAGGAACTAAAGCTTAGTATATGCAAAATCCTCAGATTGCTGGTGGTGGAGTCTGGTTCAAGAGTCCAGTCCACCATTTATATGCTCTGATCGGTAGTGGTGGAGTTTGGCTCAAGCGTCCCCCATTGGATCTCATTGGTTGTGCCGCAGCCGCCTATGTCCCCTACGTCTTTGAATGCTTCTAAATGGATCAACCCACTTCCTGTCTTTCTTTAGAGCTTCATTCCACCGCTCCTTGAAGATCTGAAGTTCCCATGTAGACTGCCTTCGTATCTGTTCGTTGTCACACGTACAAAATACCTGTTAACATTCTAGATACAACAACCATGGAGATTGAAGATTAGAGAAGATCACCAATCTCACCTCAATTCGAGGATCCACAGTTGCAGGACCATGTTTCTGGAACCAGAAAAAGGGATGATTTCTTAGTGTTTGTTATAAAGATGTCATCTACAGCTACTATAAGTGTTTGTTACCTTGGTCAATTCCTCGGGGTTTGAAGTCTGTTGATTACGAAAAAACAAAAAATTGTTAGTTGCTAGATTAATGCAAGTTATAAACTTGAAAAATCAAATGTAAAGTGAAGGACCTTTTCTCCAGGAGTCCCATCCCCGCCCAAAGTTTGTATTCCCTGATGAACAACAAACTCACTATCAATGACACCAACCTTCTTTGTCCGATCTCCCTGTAAATTTCCAGACTCCGTTATAAGTTAATACAACTAATAAGGCAATAAGCTTTCCAATGTTCAGTGAAATTATTACAAGGAGTCATAACAGGAAGTGGGATCTAGAGGACATTTTCACTTTCATATAGCACAAGACTCGATTGATAACTACAAAGCACGATGCTACCGTCAATGACTTCACAGAGAAACTTAAGTTGCAATGGCACAAAAAGCAGAAGCAGTTATAGGGGGAAGACTTCACATCAATAGTGCGGATTTAGTAGGAGATGCTGATGGAATCGTTGAGACATCACCGAATATACAAATATTGCAGACATCGTGTAAACACTCAGTGATCATATAATAATGTCGATGAGGGTATGTTTAATTGTAGCAACCCAATCACACTGTTTCAGTTGGCTATCGATTACAACCAGATAGTTTGTGAATATATATTGAAAAGAGACTGCTATAGGCCACGTGAACTAGTTCACAGGCTTTAAATAAATAAACAGAACTAAGCCACAAAAACAAATAACAGACGTAGAAAACAACGTCTCAATAAACACCAAAAGTTGCACCGTAACACTCACGTTAATAATTAGGCACAAAAGGAATATAAAGAAACAGCAAAAGCACATTGTCGGATTATTATACCTGTGCACAGTATCCTAGTTTCATATCCATTCCCCAGCCATGGACTAGATCGTTCTGAACAAAGTAAGGAGAACAAACGGAAGTAGAATTTAGTACCAAGAAGGTTAGACCAGGTTCTCAATAACGGCGTATTAATACAATAATCAATTGCCTCATATACGATGTTAAAGAAAAAATTCTACAACTAGAATCTAATCAAAGTCATAGTCCATCTCAAAGAAGAAAAATTAGGAAAAGCATGTGAAAGTTCCTCCTTAGAATGTGTTTCAAAAATTAATCCAAGAGGGTCAAGAAATGCTAATAACAGAAGACATAAAATCTTCACTAGAACAAAGGTAATATGAAAAGGTTGGTCATATGTATAATTATATATATAAACTTACATACACATCTTACCTGTATAAGATGCCAAGTACAATACCAAGCTGATCTTGAAAATACTGGAGCCATACCTTCGACAAATCTATGGAAGAACATGCACAAATTAAATTATTTTGAAATAGGCCCGTGTTTAAGGGAATTCCTGCAGGACATCTGTAAGCTAGCAATAATATAGTTCATGAAGTTGGTACTCAAGCTCCTAGGCATAATTGAATTATTAGGTTTTTAAAGCCTGGAAACATACTATATCTATCACATTCTGGACACAAGTACTTCGAAACTCTTCCAGTATATAAAAGCATCAGTGATAATAAAGGACATCGTTTCTGACATGATTAACAGTTGGATAGCCCATACAAATGAAATCAATACAGATATTTAGATCAGCAGCAAAAACAACCAACGCAAATATGAGAGACCACATACCCAGTGCATGGTGGCCCCTCACTAGCATCTGAACACTTAGTACTGCCTCTGCTGTCATAGACTCTTCTGCATGGATTAAGACAAGGTCAGTAATTTTAAAGCACATAAGTCTAAGATCCCAAGAAAAAGTTCCTAGAACTCAATACATTCACCTATGAACCTTCTTTGTTCTGGCACGAATGGTGATTCTATGATGTATATCTGTTGAATTGGGGTCTAAAGCTGGTTGAGATATCTCTAGCCCTTCTGATCTCACAATCTCTAAATACCTGTAAAAGTAAAATTGGCTAAATTGTCTCCTGTACGTGTATCACCTACGAATGCATATAGCACAATAATAAAAATAAAAAAGTATAGAAGACAAACAAATTGAATTTAAGCAAGTCTAAAAAGTCCATGGCTTTACCTTCTGGGATCAAAATTCTCCACCCCCAAATCTTCATCCCAGAGAAATATGTAGTCATAAACAGAAACAATAGCTGGATGCAGAAACCGTTTTGCAAACCACCTGAAAATGAACCAGGTTCTATCAAAACTATTGCTGAACCACAATTTGAACTGTAACTTCTATAGTATGCATGCAAGTACGTCAA
>JANSVA010000002.1:28165148-28177389 GCA_025504915.1 Erythroxylum reticulatum | reverse complement strand
GAGAGAGTTCATGGAGGTGTGATGAAGACTTTGTCGAATAAGGAGGTTGGATTTGGATCGACGGCGGGTTGAGAGAAAGGAAGAAACTTAGGAAGAGATGTTTATTTTTGGGTGTTTTAAAGATTTATGCAAGTAGGAGGTTTGGATCTGTATTTGAATGAGTTTCCTCCTATCAAGTTAGTTAATATATGCATGCAAACATGGGTAGGTGATTAAAGAAAATTCATTCGACAACTAGAAGGAAGTTGAACTTTTATGTAACGTTTTCTTCGTTGAAGTTAGCAATGCTAACATGTATATGAATAGGTTTTAGTTCACATAATGTTCTGCAAAATTGGTTAGTTTCATTTTCTACACTTTGTCAAGAAAACTGAATCTTTTATAGTACATTAGAGAGGAAGAAAAGGATCTTGTAGTCAGAAGTTTTTGCTTGTTTGCTTGCCAATGCCCTGCCACGACTTTCAATCTGATTAATGGTTGTCAACATTTTGGTTACAGTTTTTGGAGTACATAGAGATGATATACTTAGACAGGGTTATGCAAGTGTTCGACAACATAGATCACTTGTTTGACCTGCTTGATGGGCAATTTTTATGCGGTGATGGACAGTTTCTATAAATAAACATAGAATCACACTCCACAATACCATATTAGCTACTGTCAACAGTTTCCTGACAGAGTCAAGTGGCCTGCTAAATTGGGTCCTCCTCCTTCTCCATACTTCAATGTTGGGATGTTTGTGTTTGAGAGCAAGTATGAAATTTTAGCTTCTTCCCTAATTATTAAAAGAGGGCAACAGTAGCTTAACGTAACCTTCATCTCGTGTGTTGTAATTACATAGGACTTTGTAAACATGTACTTCAAGGATTTATAGAAGCCAATTGCTCTCGCATTACCTAGATAATGTGGAGCTTCATGGAGTGAAAGTTGTTCACAATTGTACATCGGTACGCATTTTGTATATAAAATTTTCAGTGAATACTTAATTCTCGCTCAGGCTTAATGAGCCCATATCTACAGCGGTTGAAGCCATGGGGATACACTTGGAAAGAGGAAAATATGTAGAGAGAGGACATAAAGATGTTACTACGAAATGGTATGACATTTCTAATGACGAGTCATCGGACTACAGGAAACATGTGGAAACCCCAGCTGATGCTGAACCTGTTAACATGCAACCATTCACTGTAGTGCTCTTAGAGGCCAATGTCGTTTAATATGTCAGAGCCCCATCAGTTGCTTAGAGAAGAAGAGTCTCAAACAAAATTAAGGGTCATTCCCTTTTCCTTAAACTAAAATTGGATCATCTCAAGGAAGAGCTTTTGATCCATAGTCTTTTGTTCTTCGTCATGTGTAGCTGGTAATGGAGTAAGTCCCTAGTCCTAAGTGCTAGCCTACGAAATAAGCTTCACTAGATAGATGTGTCAATGTTATTAACTTGTCCAAAACTTCTAAGAGATGTAATACTAGTCTCTTTACAAAGGTACCTGCCATTGTAATCAATTTAAAGCAAGCTTAATAAGAATACACAAGTTTCTTATACTATTATTTCATTCTCCTTAGTATGTACAAAAAGAACATACATGGGAACAATTTCAATCTACATGTGCCTAGTGTGCAATGGTTTCAACTCAGAAGAATGCAAAGAAGTTAATTAGAGATGAAATTTTAGTATTCAGTGTGTATACAATATGTTTATGGCCTACATTTAGAAGCAATCAAAAGCCTACTAGAATTTTTCGATCAATACTTAAGCGTCTAACGAACTAATACTTTTCGTTAAACACAGTGAAAAAAATAGTTTTAAACCTCAGCATCTAATCAATTAATACTTTTCAAGCATTAATTTATTGTGATCAACAAATCTATCACAAAAATAATATAATTCCTTTAAAAATATATTCACATGTTTGGTCTATAATCCATATGTTGATTGAGAACACAAGCCATCTCTTTTGAACCTCATTCTACCTTACAATCATTGTCAATTGTTGAACCTTTAACTATATTATAGATTTAAGTAAAAGCTTTTTTTTTTTTTGAGTTTTGGCAAGGATAAAGGCAATCAACATTTTAAGCATCTACGTGTCCTAATGTTCTCAAAATTTGGGAAGTTTTTCTATAGATCAACAATCTAATTAGTCTTAAGTAAACAAGGTTTTATGTAGTGGGTATAGAGCTTTTCTCACAATTAGAGAATAAAAAGTTAGAATTATAACAACCTTGTTAATAGGAAATTACAGATAGTAGACGAGGAAATTTATGAAAGTATGACCCAACTTTTTATGTAATTTCTATATCTATAAACAGTGTAGACACATTCCTATCACAAGGAAAAAAGAAACAATATAAAAATAGCCATAGTTGATCATTTTTAATGAACATCCACTTATTTAATAGTTTTCCTTTGTCCTTCAGGAATTGATGATTAATTAAAAGCTTAAGTCCGTAGATGCCCATAAAGTACTTATATTGGCCTAAAAAACTACAAAACTAAACATACACCAACTCTAAACACTTAGCATGAGATTTTAACCAAACTTCAACAAAATAAGATCAAGAAATGACAATGATACTAAGGAAAATGGATAACTATTAAGTAAAATAACTTAAAACACTAAAGTTTGGAACATAAGAAGTAAATAAGTGTTGGGTTGCCTCCTAAAAAGTGCTTATTTTATGTCATAGGTTTGGCTCCTTTTATCCTTACCTAGGCTCTATGGAAGGATAGGAAAGTATGTATATAGCTCCTTTCTTATTAAATCTCTTGCTACATAGGGTTCTAGTCGATGCCTATTCCACTTGAAGGCTTTTGGCTTCTCACTCCATGCCTCTACAACTTTATAAGGAAAGAATTTTAATGTTTATAATGGTTCATACATCCTTGGGTTCAATACAATTTTCAATTGAGAGTTAAACAAAAGTACCTAATCTCCTTTATGAAACTTTATATGGGTGATCTTTTTATGAAACTCCTCATAAATCTTGGCATTCTTATTGGCATCTAACCTCAACTTATCAAGCTTATTGAGTTGGAGTAATCATCATTTACTTGCAGCCTTTCAATCGAAGTTAAAGACCATAATTGTCTAATAAGTTTTATGCTCTAATTAGATCAAATGGTGACAAAATTTCTCATAAATCAACTTAAAGGGTGTTGTTCTTATCAAAGTCTTAATAGTTATATAATAGTCCTATAAGGCTTCATCCAACTTCATTGCCAGTCTTTCCTTAATCTAGTGACTGTCTTTTTAAAGATACTTTTGATTTCTTGATTTGTAACTTCCACTTGGACACTAGTTTAAGGTTGATATCCAAAGGTAATCTTATGAGTCACTCCATACTTTCCTAAGAGGGCTTTACATTAATGTTTAGTAAAATGTGTGCCCCTATCACTTATTATAACTCTAGAAGTAACAATCCTAAAAAAGCACTTTCTTGAAGAGCTTTACTACCATGTTATCATTATGATTTAGTGATGCCATAGATATTACCATTTTGTATAAGTATCCATTGCCACAAGAATATACTTGTTACCATATGATGATAAAAAGGGACACATGAAATTGATCCCCACATGTTAAAGATCTCAACCTTTAGGATTTTATTGAGAGGCATCTTATTCCTTTTCAAAATATTCCTAGTACTTTGGCACTAGTCACATATTGTTACGTACCTATGAGCATCTTTAAAGAGGGAAGGCTAATAACAACTCACATAGAGAATCTTGGTGGGTATTTTTAAGGAACTAGCATGACCACCATAATAAAAAAAACATGGAAGTAAAAGAATATATTCTACATTTTATCATCGGGTACATACATTCTAAAAATTTTATTGACAATCTGCTTAAATAAAATAGGCTCAGTGTAATAATCGTATTTAACGCTCAAGAAGAACTTCTTCTTCTATTGGTAGCTTAAGTTAGATGGTAAGATTCCATAAGCAAGGAAATTCATGAAATATATATACCATAGAACTTTCATTTTTAAGAAGGAAAACAATTGACCATCCAAAAAGCAATCATTTATTAGTATCTTATTGAATCTATTCTCATCTTGCTCTTGCCTTAATCTAGAAATATGGTTAGATACCAAGTTTTTTTTTCCGTTTCTTATCCTGAATCTCCAATTTAAACTTTTAAAGGAGAAGGATCCATCTGATCAATACTAGCTTGGTTTCCTTTTTGTTTGAGAGATATTCGATGATGGAATAATTTGTGTAAACAAAAATCTTCATCCCTACCAAATATGACTTGAATTTCTTAGTGACAAACACCATTATCAATAGCTCCTTCTTGGTGGTAGCGTAATTAACATAGGCTTCATCCAATTTACAAATTGCATAATAAATGGTATGCAACTCCTTATTCTTTCTTTTCTCCAACACTACTCCTATTGTATAATCGCTTACAATTCACATAATCTTAACTGGGAGGTTCCAATTTAAGGGTTGTTAGGAAATTGGGACGAGATTCAATCCTAACCATAGTGAAATAATTACAAAACTTTTTTGTATTTTAATTTCCCAAATACCAAAATCACTTTAATTCTATAAACTGATTAACGCATAAATTATAATAAATCATGAATCTTAATTTATACCTTATTTTGATTAATTTCACTTAGGATTGCATTCACATTCATAAGATATATGAAGTTGGGTCTAGGGAACTTACAAATAAGAGTATAAGGAAGAAGTTTAAGTTCTAAATATGGAGTCTTCTCTTCACTCTCATTGGATGGGGAATTATCTTTCGTCAAACATTCTTAAAATGGGTTGTTTAATTCATGCTTAACTAAATCCTCTCTCAACGTTGGTCGTTTCATGTCAATTATATAAAAAAAATTTAAGAGAAGGATATTTAATGTCATTAAGTAAATTAAACTCAGCCTTCTTATCACCAATACTCAAGGAGAGCTATTCATTCTTCACATCAATAATGGCTCCAACTGTGGCTAGGAAAGGCCTTTTAGGATGATGGGGATTTAAGTATCCCCCTTTATCTCCAAAACAACAAAATCAATATGAATAAAAACAAACTTATCAATCTTAATAAGTACATTCTTTTATATATCTATTGAGTATTTGATAGAATGGTCTGCCAATTATAAGATGATTGTGGTAGGCTTTAGATCTTTCATCCTAAGCTTCTTATAAATAGATAAAGGTAAGAGTTTGACACTTATCCCTAAATCATATAAAGCTTAAAGCTCATATCACCGATAAGACAAGGTATAGAGAAACTGATAGGATCCTTAAGTTTAAGAGGTAACTTGTTTTGAATTATAATACCACAAATCTCTATTAAAGACACAATTATAACTTTAGCTTTCTTTTATTAGATAATATCTCCGCATAAGAGGGCATTTCTTTCAAAGCATTAGTAAACGGGATATTAATGTATAACTTTTGAGGAACCTCCAAAAAATTTTTCGAATTGCTTACTTAGTTTTGCTTTAGTTAGGGAAAGGGTATAGGCAACTTAAAAGATGTAGGGAGAACATATTTGGGTTCCTCTTTCTCTTCTTATTTCTCTTCACTAATATCACGTTACTCACTTGGTTTCCCTTTCTCTCTATTATTATATCTATCCCTGACCTCCCTCTTCTTAATGCTCTCTAATAGTTTATAACTTCTTAATTTTTAGGATTTTTAGGTCTTTTAAAAAGCTGAGTTAGCTGTACTTCTAACATCTTATTGCGGGCAACTATAAAGTCCATATTAGAACTTAGCTTCCTAATATTCTCCTTAAACTCCTCTTTAGTTAGGAAGTTATTTAGGATAGACTCTAGGTTAGGTTTCTAAGGAGTGGGTATTAAAAGATCTAGGTTAAAAAAAAGTGGTTATTTATTGTTCTAAGCTGAAAGGTTAAACTTGTGTTTATAGGAGAGGTGTAGATGGTTCCTCTAATCAAGGTTATAACTAATGGAGAAAAGGTTGTTCTTTTAGTTGGGATTATTAATGAAGTTAAAATTTTTAAGAGAAGAATCATGTAAATATTGGTTCCCAATAGAAAATCTATAGTTAAATTCCCTTGAGATCCACAAATGTAATAAAGCACAATAGTAGTACAAAGGGAGTTAATATACATATGGTCAAACTTTTGAGACGAAGTGTTTATCTTAGTAGCCAAAAGATTCAAGATATTTAAATCATACCAAAACATTCTTAGGAGTGGCTCTCTAATAAGATATGATTAGATCATATTGATTAGACTTATCTATTTTATTTTGGGTGATTATGGTGCTCGATTGGTAAAATTGATATTTATTTTATTTTAAGAGGTGGCAAGTAGAGATTGAACCAAATTTGTTTCGAAATATCTAATCAAAGAATCATTTTTAAAGTCACAAACTTTAGGAAGATGCAGAAAAAGACTCCAGATTGTTAAATCTAATAAGGCGAGATCACGTCTAAAGTCAAACTCACTTTAGAAAGTTTAGCTTAATTAGGAAGCTTTATTTTCATCCCTATTATATAAGGATTTTGATTTGTTCTAATCATTATCTCAATATTTACGTAAACATTGGTTCCCAATCAAAATCTATAGTTAAATTCTCTTGGGATCCACAAATGTAATAAAGCACAATAGTAGTACAAAGGGAGTTAATATGCATATGGTCAAACTTTTGAGACGAAGTGTTTGTCTTAGTAGCCAAAAGATTCAAGATATTTAAATCATACTGAAACATTCTTAGGAGTGGCTCTCTAATAAGATATGATTAGATCATATTAATTAGACTTATCTCTTTTATTTCAGGTGATTTTGGTGCTCAATTGGTAAAATTGATATTTATTTTAATGGTAAGTAGAGATTGAACCAAATTTGTTTCGAAATATCTAATCAAAGCATCATTTGTTAAAGTCACAAACTTTGGGAAGATGGAGCAAAAGAGTCCATATTGTTGAATCTAATAAGACGAGATCATGTCTAAAGTCAAACTCACTTTAGAAAGTTTAGTTTAATTAGGAAGCTTTATTTTCATCCCTATTATATAAGAATTTTGATTTGTTCTAATCATTATCTCATAAATATTTATAAAATATGGTTTTTGAGAGGGAAGAATATGTTTATTCTTAATTATTTATCTTCTTTCTTCTATTTTGACGTGGACTAATAGCCATGAGTGGCAAAATCTGAATGTTCTGATTCAAGGGGAATTAAAAATGAATTTGTAACTTTAGGAGGTTTTGTTCTAAATCTAAACTTTATTTTAATTCAAATATTTCTTCTTTCTTGTTCTTTTATTTATTGAGTAATTAATATTAATTGATCTAAAAAATTAATTTAGTATTTATTATTATATTGCTATTCATGAGCTTACTACTCTGCAATTATCATAAATGATTAGTACAAATAATAAGTAGGTTATTTATACATTTTCATATTTATACATTTTCATATTTAACTTATGAGAAATAAGAAAACTAAATTAAAAAGTTATATTTATCTCAATTATTTAACTTATAGCTTATTCTCTTTCATTAAGGTTATTACTAACATTTAATTGATATGAAATGAGGTTATACTCAATCAATTAATGGTAGGTTTTGATTTGAATGTCATATTTGATTCAATTAATTTAGGAAAATTGGTACTTTAAAAAAAATAAAATTAAGACTTATTATGACTATCATGGTAGGTTTCATACTAAATGCTTGAGTTATGAAAATTTATTTTTTTTAAACTAATGATCATAAGTGTTATTATATGAGATTCTTATCTTGAATTAGAGTTAGGTAAAATTGAATTTCTCACTTTTATAGTAAGTTGATTCATTTTGTTTCTTGTCAATTTTAGCTTATTAGTTAATTAATCACAACCTCATTTTGCTTTATCAATTTAAATGAAGAAACTAATATTTAGTTATCTTATAATTTGACTTAGTTTTGTGACTACTACAATAGTTCAAGGAATTAAAGATTAATTTTGAGGGTTTTGATGAATCATTCACGCTCTCATTAGACCATTGATAACTGTTTAGTGTCATTTACTATATGCAACTGTATACTTAATCTATAGTCTTATTCATTAGAGCTCCACCAACAATTGCATCTACAAAAGTCTTAATATTTTAGGTCATACTGTTGTAAAAGTTTTGGACTATCAACCACTTATTCAATCTGTGATGTGCACACAACCTTAAAAGCTCCATATACCTCTCCTAAGCCTCACATCTTCCCTCTAAGCAAAAGTGGTGATCTAGTTCCTTATCTATGTAGTATTGCCTGAGGGAGGGCACTTAGTTAAGAAAGTATAAAAGAGTTGATCCTATTTGGTGATTGATCCTACTGATCGAATCTGTAACTATAATCAAGAAAGCATAAGAGAGTTAATCTCATATGATGATTGATCATATTGATAAGTTTAATAACCATGCTAAAGCATTATCCTTCAAAGAGAAAGAAAATAGTCTGAGCTTAATGGCATTGGGGTAGACACCATTGAACTTTAATGTATTACAGTACTAAAAAAATATAGATAGGTGGTAGTTAGGGTCTTTGGATGGTGATCCTTTAAAATGATCTACTACACTATAGATAAAAGAAAGGGCTTTTGCCCAAAGTTAATAGCTTCAACATTGTAGGCCTCGAGATGCCTTAGGAATTTGGTGTAGAGAATTTTTTTAGTAACCTCATGTTCTTTATGGCCATCTTTACCTCCTCAGATTATGTTATCTTCTAAAACTCTTCTTTTTATGTGTAATGTCCTTTCAACCTCAGGGTCTAACTTAATAAGATTCCCAAGGTCACTAGACTAGCATATATAATAAGTGACTTGCAAAGGAGAAAGAATAAATAAAATTCAACAAGTAATAAAGAAACTGAAATAAAACAAAATGAAAATCCCAGTCTAATCAATTTGCAAATTTTTCACTATTAACGCTTTGTACCCTAAAAATGAAGCCAAAAACTTGATATATGAACTATAAATATTTTAACCAAAAGTGTATAGTGTATTTGTAGATAGAATAGGTAAGCATGAGTTAATGTTATAAGTACTATTGACTAATTAACAACTATCTAAAAACTTAATAAGTTATAAAAATGGTTACGATAGCTTGAATAACAAAAAAAAATCTAAATGCTAAAATAAAGCAATGATCTAGAATAAAACAATCTATGGTGAGCTTTTCCTAGGATTTACTGTATTCAATTTCACTATGACTTATTGAATGATTTTAGTTTCTTGACTAGTAAGAATTATTAGCTTAGATTATATTTTGCATCGAGACATACAACCTCTATTCTTTAGATTAACTAACTAAAATCTCTTTCAAATCAAGACAACTTAAGAATGCATTAATTTGTTTTATGAACTCTCTTGATAGGTTTTACCCTAACCTAGGAAGATCTTGCAACTTTCTTTTGAATAGTTATCCATAGTGTAATCTAACCACAAATCTTATCTCTCAAATCTTGATGCATGAATCCAATAATTGAATGTTCTGCTTTCACTCTTTCAATTTAATTAGTTATAAAAATATGGATAAATCATAAGAATACAAAAATTTATCAAATCAAAGAACCAATCAAAATATATTACATATAAGGATGCATTGTACCTAAACATATATCCTAATTAGTTTATAATTAAACAAAGAGTAACAAAAATAAAGATAAAAAGATCATTATTCTTCAATCTTGAATCTTTAACAAATATTTGTTAAAATCTTGTCTAACTTCTAAGAGTAATGTAATATCAACAAAAAATGTAGACTAGCTTCTAGTTGGCTTTCCATTACTTTTCCACTATTTCTTAGCCAAAAGGCTCTTTTTTTCTGCCATCTTTTCCTTAAATTTGAAACCTAGCTTTTTAATAAGCTATACGATCCTAACATGAGTATATATGTAATATGTTATATTGTGCTTATAATTATCTAAAAATCTTTCACACTAATATGAGACCTATATGAAGACGCGTAACGTTATGTGTTTCATACTCTAGGTGATAACACGGAGTATATAGGGTGATGAGGAAGAAATTGAAGTAACCACTTTGCAACATGATCATAGCATGATAGAGTATAAGTTCCATGTTTAAAATCCCTTCTCCAAATCTTCCAAACTTGCTCCAAGTTAGTCCAATTATTCTCAAATTTTGCTCTTTTTCCTTAAATAGGCGCAAAAAAGACTTGAAATAAAATAATTTTAATATTAAGTACCAAATCCTCCAAATTTATCCAAAATTAAGAAATATTTATAGAAATGATGCTAAAAGTAATGTATGACTAGCATACATCATACTAGTTCTAACCATATTTCTATTATCTAATCTATCAAAACAAATAATTGAATCAAAAGAAAATATTAACAAAAAATAAACAAAACTGAAGCAACTAATAGATGAATAAGATCTAGATACTGAATTCTTCTAGAACTTTTATATGCATGAATTTATCTTGATTAAATGATTAACCTTAGTTTCTTGGACTTATAGAAATTTCAAAGTTATAATCATATTCTTTCTAAAGAGATAAAATCCATATCCTTAAGTTGATTCATTGAAATCTCTTTCTAGTTAAAATTTCTAAAATTGAATTAACTTGTTCGATGCATTCTCTTGATAGATTTGACTGTAATTCAAAAGATTTTTGTAGTCCTATCTCTAAGATCCTATGCAATTCTTATTATTCATACCACGATTTATTCATACATATGATTTCTCATTATCTATTTATGAATTCCAAAATTGGATAAAAAAAGCTACCATATTTTTCAGGCCAATCAATATCATTAACCATGAATAATTTGTAACAAAACTTGGATCTTTCATTAAATCAAAATATCAATATAAAATAAAACTTTTAAGGTTTATTCCCAATTATATCCATCTTGATTTAATTTATGCTAAGATAAAAGAAACCAACAATAATCAATAAAGAAAACAAGACAAAAAAATCATCCTTATTTGTATTGAAATTTAGAAGTTTTTGGTTGAATCTTGATGGAATCCCTTTCATGCTCCCTAAAGTTGCTTTGTTCTTAAGTCAATATGCTTTAATTTGGCTCTTTTTGACTACTCTTCTATCTCTTTTATTTTAATTCCAAAAGCTCTATTTTATTTAAACAAACTTAAAAATTCAAAAAATTTCACCTAGCACAAGTATAATATATATCCTTATTGTTCCTATGTTTCTCACATCTGCTTCAAATCCTAATTTATGTAAAAATTACTACCAACATAAGTACCATATATGGATCTTTGTTTAGGCCATGTTGGCCTTGTAAATTCCTCAATAGTGCATCTAATCTAAAGGCTATACACATGGGTTCATGTTTCTGTTGTGGTCTTCATATGGCAACTCGTTAAAGAAATATAATGGAATGGTAGCCTATGCGAGACATAAAACAAGACTATTTTTGACTTATGTTCTAAACATTGGTCCATATTTAACTAGTGTTCATCAAAATTCATGCTAAAACTTCTCCAACTTGCCCAAATTTATTCCTTTTCTCATTAGGGGGATAAAACAAGGTCTATAAATAAAAATAAGCCATATTGAGTACCAAATATAATAAAAAACATCTAAACATTTTAAAAATGCTCTCAAACTCACGCAAACAATATAAATAATTAGCACTTATCACATATCATCATATGGCTATCATGCTACTTTTAGGATAATAGTTTAGTGAGAGAATTCTATAAGATTCTCTCTAGTGAACACTTAATTAAATCTTACAATTTTTATCTCAATTATCATCATAATTAAAAGAAACTACATAAATATATACTTAGACCTTGATGAGACTTTAACTCATTTCGTATACCTAGTGATTCTAATGTTCTATAATACATTATTACTTTAACAATGCAAGGAACTGTGTCAAGTTCATTAAAGAAAAATTTGATCCAAATCATCATTTACACTAAATAAAAATGTATTATAGCTTGAAATAGCACTTGATGCTACATTGGAACTTTCTCAACTCAAAGTAATATTGTTCTAAATAAAATATACCTTAAACATTATGTTCTTGAACTTAAACATTAAACCATAAATTTAATAATGGATATCTTTAGTGCTTTATAAATATCAGATACCTTAAATGCTAAACACTTTTAGCATGTTATCTATTAATTGAATTAGAGCAATGAAAGCAACTTTTTTATGTATCTTAATAGATCTATATTTCCAAAACTTAAGTTGCTAAAAGTTGCTTTTGGACTATCATATCTTTAACGATTAAAAATATGAATTGTATTTCCCATGTATTCAAGTTAAAGTAGCAT
>JANSVA010000002.1:28145711-28160700 GCA_025504915.1 Erythroxylum reticulatum | reverse complement strand
TTGTTGCACATGATAGGATTCTTATTACCATGATTCATCATAATTTCCTTATACTATGTTTTTTATCATGAAGTTCATTAATTTGATTTAAGAACGAAATCAGTTCATAAAGAAATGAACATCAAATTAATGAAAATTGGCTTTCGATTTATTAATCAAAATAAAGTTTGTACGAAAGTGCCAAAGGTGATTGCCTTTAAAGCACTACTGTAACAATCTCTCACTTGCACTAAAGTCAATCGCCTTTGTATCTAATACCATAGGCGAGTACACTAGAATTAAATCTCATTTGAGGAAGTGGCTTAGTCAAAGGATTAATGATGTTCTGATATGTGGGCACTCTCTCTATCTTCACATCACTGCTATTAATGATCCTCCTAACCAAGTGATATCTCTTGAGTACGTGCTTGGGCCACTAATAAGCCCTTGGTTCCTTGGTTTGAGTAATAGCCCCATTGTTGTTACAATACAATAGCGTCAAGTTTACAATGCTCGGAACCACTCCAAGTTCCATAACGAATTTCTTGATCCAAATAGTTTCTTTTGCCGCTTCCGTAGTTGCAATGTACTCTGACTTAGTCATTGAATCTATAGTCGTCTCTTGTTTGGAACTCTTCCAACTGATTACTCCACTATTCAGTGTGAAAACATAACCTGACTGGGATTTGGAGTCATCCTGGTCAGATTGAAAACTAGCATCTGCATGCCCGCTCACTACGAGATCTCCATCTTCATATACCAAGAGTACGTCTTTAGTCCTTCTCAGATACTTTAGAATATTCTTGACAGCCACCCAGTGACACTCAATAGGATCCGATTAATATCTTCTCATAACACTTAGAGCATACAATATATCGGGTTTTGTACATAACATAACATATATGATTGCTCTTATTGTCAAAGCATATGTGATTAAACTCATGCGAGTCCTCTCATCTTGCTTCTTAGGACACATAGATTTTAAGAGTTTTATCCTATGATTCATGGGGGGAAACCCTCTTTGCTCCATGCTAAACCTCTTTAGCACTTTATCTATATATGTAAATTATGAAAGACCTAGCAACCTCCTTGATCTATCTCTATAAATCTTTATTCTCAGCATATAAGTTGCTTCTCCAAGGTCTTTCACAGAGAAATTCTGGGATAACTAAAATTTGACATATTGCAAACTTGAGACATCATTTTTGTTAGTAATATATCATCCACATATAACAAAAGGAATATGATAGCACTCCCACTAACCTTCTTATACACACAAGGCCCATGAGTGTCACTCCCATTGGAATCACATTTTCAGCATTTACGTGTTTTTGTTTTTCTACCGTTAATATCATGGAGTAGGCTTTGTTTACCTGTGGCAACGGTTCGAGTAGCATGATCTGACTTACCACGGTGGCGTATTCTTCTCTGAGAAATCTGTTCGTCTTGAAAAACTCCAGGTTTTTTCCGACGTTCTCACAGCCACATTTGCTCATCGGCATCAAAGAGTAGTCATTCCACAGCCCCTTTAGTTTTGTAAAATATACTGTTCTGGTATTGTTACTTTGTCTTGAGTTGCTGACTTCCTGCGTGATTTCATATAGGTGAGGCCCACCGCTTTCTCCATAACATCCTTTTAATTCATCCCAGAGATCCTTTGCCGTAGTTACTACTAGGAATGATGATCATGTTGTCTGCTTTCTTCCATTTCTTCATAAGTTTTTCGTTGTTAACAGGAGGTTGTATCTCTCTGTTCACAAAACCAACTTTTCCCTTGGCTTTTAAGGAAATGATCATGGATCGACTCCACGATAAATAGTTGGCTCCTTCAAGAGGTGTATTTACTAGTGGGGTTTCTAGGGTTATCTGCTGCAGTAATGCTGTAGGCTTCTTCATCTACGACGCTTACTATGCTGTCTTCTATCTCCATTATTTGGAGTTACAGGGTAGTATATTTTATGGGATAAGGCAGAAACACTGCTCTAATATCATGTTATATTTTGTAAAGAAGATAACTCTCTTATTACGAAAGAACGTAAGAGCTACATATATACAGATGTATTGCTGTACGAAGGTTACGTGCAACTGGAAAAGGAAAGAAAAATCACTCTCTCATTTAACGAACTATATTCCATAATGATTATATACAGTTGGTGAAATGTCCATCTGACTATCGTGTGCGTGTAATGTGAGAAGAGGATGGTGAGACGGCCTGGTGACAGACCCAACGTTATTAGACAAGTCCTTTCATGTAAAATAAATAACAACCGTAAAATTGATGCGGTGCCATGACCGAGGCCGGCACTCCTCCCACCATCATTATTTAAGAATCAGATGTTCTGTGCTTTTGAGAAGCCATAGGAAAACAAATGTTTTAGTGAAGAAACGAGAAAAACATGGATTTTGAGAGGCTTTCTCGCGCTCTCTCTTTCTCTAGGTTGATTTCGTTAAATCTTCTCTCTTGCCTCCCTCAGATGACGTTGTTGTCCTCCCTAGCTTTGCATATGATTGACAGACAATTTACGGAAATTTACTTGGTAAGAAAAGTGACATGCACGCCTTACTAAAATGCTGTCTTCTGTTAGGTATTCAATTCCCGGCTGCTTTCATTTTTAAGACTACTACTAGTATTACGATCCGTCGTGAAAGAAATCCAATCCAAAAAAACAGGAAAATGCATTTTCATTGAATATACCATAATTCGTGTACATATCAATCTCATTTGAACACAGAATAGAGATGATACCGAGGAGAATCGAGATGGTCAGGGCAAAATGATATCTCACTAGCATTCAGGTACCAACTGCTTTCATCAAAGCTTTAAGACTCGTGTTATTTGCAAAGCCAGATTCAAATCTTGTGACAGACCAAGCATTGTGTTACAGAAACTTATGCCACGGAATATCAGCTAAACCACCTCCCTTGCACTTGCACCATATGTCTGTGTGAGAGCACCCATTAAGATTCTTGAAGCACTAGAATCAACTCATTAGCACACTTAGCCAACAAACCACCTCTCCTGCAGGAAAATGAGCGCAACTATATTACTAAATTATGAACTCAAATGGTTCAGGCTTTTAGAAGCCGGTACTGAAATCCAAATTCTCCTCTGTTTGGACGTCAAGAAAGTGGAGAGGAAAAATTGAAAAAGTTTAGGAAAGATGAGAAGAAGACACAAGAAAATCTCAATAAATGAAGATACCTTTTAAAAGTTAAATTATATTTATATACAAGACTAAGTAACACGTGTAAAATAAATCAAAGCTAACTAACAGCTGTATATGTGCCCTTTTTGGTTAAAGCTAATAATCTTTTATATTGAGCTTTGACTTTCTTCTTTCTGCTGACCTTATTTCTGGTAGTATTAACAATAGGCTTAATGGGCAGGAAAAAGAAGAAAGACAGAACGCTTGCCTGATAAGGGATGGCAGAATCTCCCGAATTTTTTGCAGCTGCATAAAGCACTGTTTGCAGCATTCTAATCTGCATAACCAAATTGCACTCAGCTCTAAGTTCTCTGTGCAAAATAACTACAATTAATAGATGCATCTATCAAAGCCACCTTTTTTCTGCATGAAGATCAACCCCAACAGCTGGAGGTGCTGTAACAGCTGACCGTATTACTGGGCCAAACACTGCAACAAGCTTCAATAGCATCTCCAGCGAGACCTTTGCATTTCTACAAGGTTACAATAAAAGTTGCATAATTGTGAGAACTTTAGCTTCTGTCATTTGAAATGCAGGTTGATACATTGACATTTTTTTTTCTCTAGACAGAGCAGAAGGTCAGATTGAGAATTAAATGAACATCTTTATGAGTTGTTCTTTCAACAACCAAACCCTTCTTGTTCTGTCCTTGTGATTTTGTTAGTGAAAAGCATAAAGGTCTTCTAACTGCTACCAAGTCGAGCAGCGAATCCCATGGACAGGGTTGGGAATGCTTACTACTGCACATTTAGAAGCAAATTACACATTTCCACAAGGCCCGTAGAATATTAATTAGAACTGCTGGTTATAGAGTCATGCGGCTGAAATTAGGTTAGATTGGCAATAATTCCAAGTTAGCAATACTAGAGTTCAAATTCAATAACAATTACCTCTCCAACTTGCTTTCTAGTAAGCCTACAAGCACAGGAAGCAAGCAAGAAAATAAATACAAGCTGACTATCTCCATTTTCTCCATGAGAACACTGATCACATCTGCTTGCACCTGAGAATGGTTAGATTACCATCAGAAAAATCAGATACACAAGATACCCAGAACATGCTTTTGGTAGTTCTCAAGAAAACCTATAACATAAGATAAGATCTTATAAATACCCACAGAATGATCTGGCAATTTCCTCATGGCATTAATAGCACCTTCCATGTCATTTCGTTCCCAAAAATGTCTGACAACCTGCAGAATTACAAAAGAGCTACTTAGACTAACCAAATAGAAGACATGAGAAGAATCTATAACAAAACCTATAGAAAAGAAACAGTGACAGTACTGAAACATGCACAAACTTGTCCCAACTGGTCGCAGATATAGAAGTCTCTGATAGTAACATCCTTCATTGTACAGCAACTTTTTACGAAGTCAAGACTGAACTGCTCACTTTAAATTGAAAAAGACGACACTAAGGATAGAGATCATATGTCATGCCATCATCTAGAGGCATTGTGGTGCATAATTAGCTGTAATTTTACCTGTAATTTTGTCAACCGGGATTTCAGGGCACTCAAGAATATGTCATGAGTTTGCATCAGATCTTCACTAATATTCCTACCACTGGCAGAGGTTGGCTCGTGCCCAGAAATCTGAGGATCTTCTTTCTGTCATCCGAAAAAGGAAGCTCACTTTTCTTGATATTAGCTATAAACTAACAACTCAGCAACAATAACGAATAACAGGAAAAGGTATTCTCAGACCAAGCTATATTCGCACCCTTAAGGAGAGTAAGTAGTAGGTTCAGAGACCATAAATGCAACCAATAAAATAGTCACTAAGAAGATAAAAAACAACGTAAGCAAACCCAGTGGAGTTCAGCTAGAATGAGTGTCTTACACTATTACTCAAAAGGGTTACTCTTCGACTTCACATTTCACTGTTCTTATATTCTATTAAGTACAAAACAAACTGTATTCAACGTAAAAAACAACGTAAGCAAACCCAGTGGAGTTCAGCTAGAATGAGTGTCTTACACTATTACTCAAAAGGGTTACTCTTCGACTTCACATTTCACTGTTCTTATATTCTATTAAGTACAAAACAAACTGTATTCAACAGACGTTCAAATGAATTTAAGCTTCTCCATCAAGACCATAAAAATTTTCCCCGAGTAACTATCATACCAGTATGGGGTGCCAACTACCCGCTTCACAGGTAACATGAGGAGTCACAGTAGCTGGGGCAGTTGACGTTCTATCTCTTTCCGGTAAGATGTGAGGGATCATGCTAGATGTGGAGGAATGTTTCCAGTTAGTTTCATGCACAAAACCAGAAGTGGGAACAACAGGCATCACGTCTGTCTTTGGTATAATATGTGAAGTCTTATTGGATACTGAGCTGGCATTACTATTAGTTGCAGGTATGGTAGAAGGGGCTGTGTTACATGTTCTATCATTTTCTGGTATAACTTGAGATGCCTTATCAGATGTCATGCTGGCTTTTCCATCAGTTTGGAAACTGCTTTGAGGGTTCACATCAGTGGCAACTATAGGTGTCCTGCTTGTGTCAACTACAGCTTGAGGAGACCATTGTGTTACTTGATGCTCATTGGTAAGTTTCTCCCGTCTTTCAAACTTCTCAACCAGAGTTCGAATCCTGCCTGCCACAACTGCAACTGCAAGAATGAAGATTTTTAAATTGACAATTTTTACAGGCAGCTAAATATTCCAAAATCATGCCCAGCAACCCAACATACCTCCACTGACAATTTTTACAGAGCCAATCCCTTTACTGTCATCCACAGATTTATCACCTGAAAAACAAAAAAACTTTTCATTACTAGATAACGCCGAAGTAGACATATGGGAAATGAAAAGTAATCACAAATGAAAAAATTTCAAACATGTATGCTAGGTGGTTGTAGCTTAAGCAAAAGATGGAACAAAAATGAGATTTTGGTGGGACAAAGAACAAATTAAGGGAGGCATCAAACTGTAGATATTAGAAGAAATTCATGCCACCACATCTGGTAGTCACAATTAACAGACTACATAGAATAAGCATTGTTTGTCTTATTGTATGAAGAACGAAAACAAGAGATGGTACACATGAAAGAAATAGATGTGAATGTTAATACAGTGACATAAGTGATAAAAACAAAGATTGTATAACAAAATCAAGAAATTGGATCACTCAGCAAGTTTATTTTCAAAAAGTATACTTGCAAGACAGCTTTGGCTTGTGTTTTTGTTAATTTAATCAAAGATAATGGAACATAGAATCGATTCGGATATCTGAAGCAAAATTACTCTGGAAGAACTGTCAATATCATGATCAAGGGCTAAAATCCAGGGAAAGCATGTGAGAAAGGAGATGATGTGAAAGAAAGGATTGATAGGATGATGTTGTCAGGTGCTGAACTTGAATAGTTAAGCATTAAAATGCCATAAAAAACTTACAGTTTTCTTGCATAGAGATAACATCTGGTGAAAAGTTTTTTTCAATCTTTTCAGCTACATTCTTGATATTGGAACTCATTTCCTCACTGTATTTTTGAGCTCCAACTTTTGGTACATTAGGGTTTGGCAAGTGTTCATCAATAGTACAGTCCTTCATGTGTGCCATATTGCTAAACATTCCAGACTCTGACAGTTTCTCAACGTCGTTTTTGCTATTTGATGGCCTCCGAACATGTGCTGGTCTGAGCAACATGCCTGGTTTTGTCCTTGAAAAAGTGAGAGTTTCCCTTCCAGAGTTTGGAAGGTCCTCCTCAAGAGGAGTTTCCCGAGGGACAACAGCTGGGGCAGTAAATGACTTGTTAAGTGCCTGCCTGCTTGCCTTAGTGTTCAATCCCACCACAGGGCTCTGCCTCTGTGTTGGCAGAGTAGACCTTTCCTTCAGATCCAATGCCGGAACCACTTGTGAAGAACTCAAAGGTGCAACTCTCTGTGAGGTGACAGGGTTTCCGCCAATAGCTTTACATAGAAAACAGATTTGTTTGTTAGATAGACCTAGATAAAAGAATGGAGTGCAGACATGCATCATCCCTACAGGCTATAATTTATTTTCCAATTTGAGTGTACTTGTCTAAACAAACAGTACCAATAAAAGATGGTGATGTTTTACACATTTCAGAATCCAGTAATCTAAAAGTAAAAATCAAAATTGAAACAGTACTAGTTATTCAGAATCCATCTAAAGATGAGAACTCATGTAAATTTAACACAAGCACTCTACTTTTCTATGTTAAACATTTTCAAAACTTAGTCAGATTACAAAAGGTTATGAAGCGATTAAGTTTCTGAATGAGGAAAAGTCAATGATAAATCCAATCACATTGAGGTTTTAAGAATGAATTGGTGATAGGAAGCAACAGGTTTCTTAATGGAGAAGTCGTAAAAAAACACACTGCCAACTTACAGTCCACACATATGTTCTTGATCTCATGTATCTTGCATTCAGGAGACCTAGAATGTAAAGCTTCAGTGGTTTGTGCAAAATTGTCTATTTTGTCGGGAGATTGAATTCCGGAAGAGCTAAAACTCTGCTCTCTGCAGTCAATTTCTTCAGATATGAAACCAGCTCCATGTGGTTGAATAAGCTGAAATGCAACTTCCAATTTCAAGTGGGGTAATTGAAGCAAACATAAAATTCGGATCATTAATTGTTTGGCTCAAAATTTAGAGACCAAAAGGAAAAGGCAAAAGGGACCTTTATATTGGCCACCCAAACCCCTACAGAGTTTTGATAGTATGAGCAACCCAAAAGTTTTCCTTCATGAATGCAAAGATCACAAAGTGTCGACCACCCCATATCAGCAGCATCATGGCAAATTACAGGCTCCCAAGAATAAACCTGCATTTTGAGCAAAATTTATCACACTTATATACTGTGTAAAATACATTAGTAAATTTTGTCAGAGAAGAATCAAAACCTTCAGGCTATCGTCTAATCCACAAAACAGCGTCCTCCCATCAGGATGAAAGGTAATTGAGCGTACACCAGCAGCCTGAACAGATAAAAAATGTTGTTTTAGAAAAATGGATTGCAAAAGTTTAACAGTGACAAATATACAAGAAAAGGCAAGGTTAAATTAGAAATTAAGCACTTTGATATAAAAATTTCAATTTTCTGCTAGACAAAGCAAAAACTTAGATACCTCTGCTCTGGTAGATCCAATCAATTCAAAGGTTTCCAAATCCCAAAATTTCACAGTTTTGTCTGCAGAACCTGGAAAGTAACCACCTCATTAGAAGTTAGAAAACAATTGAATGGTAACAGAAACAAACCAAACAAGGAAGAGAGAAAGACAAAGAGACATAAAAAGACAATGGGAAGCAGAATGCTTGACAGTGCCAAAGGGGGTGAGGATGAAAATTTGAAGTTAAAATCCTTAGGATACCAATGAAAATTATGAGGATCATTCTCATTTCTTGTTTTCATTCCTATTTGCCCATACCCAGTCGTATATAAATATGAAACTGAGAAGAAGAAGAAAATCCTTGATTCCTTAGTTTTCCCTTCAATAAAGCCAACTAGTGAACAAAAAGTAAATGTTGCATAGCTTTTAATTCCCATTAGTGAATATTATCATTGAATACCCAATAATAAAAGAAAACTTGTATCAAAATTTTAATGACTCGTAAGTGCAAAAACTTGGATGTCCAACTCACCAGTGGCCAGGAGAAACTCCAAGGGGTGGAAATCTATGGATCTAATATGCCCTTCATGGAATTTAAAATCATGTAAAAGCTTTCCAGCCGTAAGATCCCACACCTATATGACAAATTTGGATAAAAATCATTGGAGTAAGAATAAGGAAAGCTTGGTAAAAAGGTCATTGCCTACCTTTACAACATTATCGTATCCACCTGAGACCACCCAGCGTCCATCAGGAGTGAATTTAATGGTGCTAATTCCCTGTGTGTGCCCCTTGTATGTGTGAATGCATCCCTTCTTCCTAATATCCCAAATTCTCAAATTTGTGTCTGTTGAGCCTGATGCGAAAAATTCGCCAAATGGATGGAATTCAACAGCAGTAGAATTCGCTCTGTGTCCAGTAAGAGTGCGAACCACTAAACTTCAAAGACAATAACAAGTATATCAAAAATCTTTCAAGAAACTGTTCTGGCAATTACATAGGGCATTATACCATAATCAACCAAGAATATTGAAGAGATTTAGAAAGGCGGAACACATATGAAGATTGTGTAATTTGGACACTAACTAGGTGGCATGATTCAAAGCTATCAGATCTGGCAAGTGCTCCCCTATCTCGACAAAATTATGATGCCACAATTGGCACATCAGAGCATAACATACTATCAAAAATTTGCTCTAATTTTCACTAAGATAAGAAATTTCAACTGATTTGTTAACATACTCTTAGCTTCTTCCAAGTCCCACAACTTAATAGCTCCTGTAGAAGCTCCGGCAAGTACCAATACTTCAGCTGCATCAAAGGCTACAGATTCAACTGGACTTGCATGACCACACAAGCTCTGCAAATTCAAAGACAAATATGAAATATTATTTCATAGAAGTTATGCCTCATGGCAAATGGGTCCACTCCACTCAAACAAGTGTTCCAACGAAATCTCGAAGTGGGATAAAAGTTATGAACCATGTATTTCATGCTTTTGAATCTGTAAAGAAAAGTCTTGAACTGAATAATTGGGGACAACCAATAAGTGGAAATGGTACAAGGACAAGTCAGTTTGAAAAATGAGCCGTGATCATCATATTAACAGAGACATTGATAACCAAATCTGAAACAAGTAGTCCAACTAGAACACACTCCAAAGATGAGCTACATAACTGAAAAGAAGATTACCATTAAGGAAGATGGTCTGCCAATTGCCCAAAGATTAACTTTGTGATCATCACCACCTGTGATAAACAGTCTACAGGCCTTCTTACCAATACTAAGGCAGTTGACATTGGTAGAATGCGCCACAAATTCCTCTATTTTTCATTCCAGTCAAAGGAACAGCATGCATCCAGAAAAAACACGGAGATGGTTCCTTTTTCTTAAAATAGAAGCTCAATAAAGAAGAAAAACGAGCCCCAGGAAACCATTTTAGAAAAGAGCTAGAATTTCATCAGACAAACTAAACGCCAACATCACACGCAATAACAGAAAAGAGAAAAAGGATACGAAGCTTATAACCACGCTTGGCCATTCTTCAGAGAAACGAGAAAAACCAAGATCGGCGACCTCTATCAGCCGGGAGCGTTAAATCGAAACACATCCAAAAGTGGAAGGGCAAGAATTTTGGATTGAGTGGCAATAGTAAGAAGATTTTAATTCTTTCTTCTTCTTGATCAATGATTCGAGTGGTGACACAAAATGACTTGACACATACAGAGAAAGTAAGAATCAATGGAATTCAGATTTGATTCGTCTACTTTTCCTTTTACCCCTTTAATCTTAATCCGCGTTTACAGTTTAGCGTAATGTTTAGTTATACTCAAGCGTCATTGTCTGTTTGTTGTCCCCAACATTAACATATAATAATCATCTTTCCTTATTTAAGCAGAAAGCCCACAGGCATTTGACCACCCTAAGTGAGTTCTTAGGATTACTGAAAAGGACTTGTGTATTAGTAGCATTAGTATTATTATCAGACAAATGCAGGTAGTTTGGTTAATGACAACCGCTTAAAGATTCCTTCAAATTGTTGGTTAGTGTGGATATGGCATGGCATGGACATTTGCTTAGACAATTAGTTAAACCCAATTTTATGGCATAAGTAACCAAACCATTTAATTCATGTAATAGAGCTAAATGCCACCAACTCTAAGCCTAACCCTATGTTGTGTGCCAATGGAACATTACTACTAGGTAATAGGTATTCTATTTATCAAGCAGTTCTTCTTGGTCAAATATTACATTAAACCGGTGCTTGTGCTTGTCATGTCTTTGTAAGACAAACACGAGTGCTTGATGGTGAATATCCTACTACAACTACTAGAGCCTTGCCCAAATACTCTTAACACTCGTATGTTCATTCCTTCTTTGTCTACATTTGACATAACTTGTTCTACTGTGTATATATATATATATGTTTGGTCTACTTCTTTCCTTGACTGAAAGGCATTTTCCTAATGCAAAACAGAGAGATACAATATATTTCTGGGTGCTTAATTTGTTTTCCTGATAGGGAATCAAACCTATGAAGGAATGTTTTAGCATTACAGCATCTTAAAGTAATTTTGTCAGCGCTTTTTCTTGTGCAAAAACTCATGAGGCGACTGGAGAGAAGAGAGGTTGGTCTGTTCTGTAGCTTGAAATTGCATTGTCCATTACGTAAGCACAACAATTTGGTCCGCCTGTCATCATAGCAAGGCCATTACCATATCCGTATCTCTTTCAGTCTCTCCACCGGCCTTCTAGTCCTTTGGACGCTGCATGTAATTTAATTTATCTTTTAGCAATGTAAGTTGAACGTGGATGTCCCAGTCAAATTCAATGCTAGGTTCAACGGTCATTGGAAAGAGTTGTGCAAAATGTCATCTTTCTTTTTTGACGCCTTAACCAATTTTCTGTTAAAAAAGGATGCCTTAACCAAATTATTTAAAGTAGTTTGGGTGGTTAAGAAGATTAAAGTTAAATCCTGGATTAGATTTAGTTTCTTTTGCGAATCCTTTGATATGAGCTTGGCTAGTCTTGTCTTTAATTTATTCAAATCAGTATTAAAAATTTGGGGGCGAGATTCGATCCCATATGTAGTGGGATAATTATGAAATAGAATCTGTTTGATTTCCTAATATTAGGATTATTTGAAATTATATAACAAGAATAACAAATAAATTATTTAAAGTATGAATAATAATTCATATCTTATTCTAAACGCTTAATCATTTTTCTTATCCTCTCCCTCGAACTATTTCTTAAATCGACCTATCTCAACCACCGTAATCGCATAAATGTTTGGTTTCTAACGTTATCTACAAAACACGTTGAAAGGACTCTACCACTATTATAAAGATAGTTAAGCAAAGGATTGTTAGCTCTATTAGAGCTTAAGCCTATTTATAATAAGTTTTAAACTCTTTAATAATTTGATTGAAATAAAATTGCAATTTCAATTCAACTTTAACTAGAATTATAATTAAACACTAAATTTTCCCAAACAAGATGAAATATCTCTATTGATTCTTATTTATTAAATATATCATATTTATTCATAAAGTTTCTCAAATTTTGCAATCAAGTCCAATTTATTTAAAAAATCTTTTCTATCTTTAACTCGTTTTTTGTGTGTGATCAATTAGGTTCCCAAATATATTGATAGACATAAACTATCATTTTAAATCATATTTAGGATTAGATAAATTAAATTTTTTAATTTATTTGTAATTCCCTAATTAAATAATTTATATTCAAAGATCAAGATTGGTCTTTAGCAATATATCATGATCATCTAAATATTTGTTTAAGTAGTTTTAACTAACCTTTCGAGCATAATTTTTATATATAAGATAATCATTTCATTATATAATATTTTGATTAGACATAGGGCATGAAAATAATGTCTGCTATATTTGATTCCAATCATATTAGTTTCCTACCATTAGTAATTGATTCAATTAATGATACTTGTAAATTATTTTATAAAAAATTATTCTATCTTGGCCAAGGATTTCATGAATCAATACTAAATGAGAACAACAAAATATCCCTAATTACTTTAGGATGATAAATCCTATATTAATCACTTAATTATCTCTATATAATTCATGATGTATCCAACGACTACTGACTAGGCTGCCCTTGATTAAAATAGGTCATAAATAATATCGAAAGATAGTGATCCCTATATGAGATACTTTGATGATCTCAAATCAAATGATTACGTACGCAATCACCACAACGAGAATTTTCATAGATATATAAGTAGTGTTCTAAAAGTATTTCTCATATAGGTTCAATTCAGTGAACTTTTTATCTAACAATCACCAACATATTTATTTAAGTATCTTCATACTTTAGTCTATGAGATTCATAAGGAAGAAACATAACGTGTGTTAATCTTTTAACACTTTATTAATGTCCTATCTTAATATACCAATGATTAAAAACAATTTATGGATAATGCATAAATGCAATATAAATCTCATAATTATGATCTCGTCATGATTTAACTTGTAATGTATATTTATCTCATAGACTTTATCGTATACATCTAAATATGTATAAGATAAAGAATGCCTTTAAAATTATTTTGTCATTAAACTACAAATAACTTTTTGGTTATAGGGCATAAACCCACAATGTCCTACTTACACTAAGTCTATCATTTAAATATCTTATATCGTATATCTATATGACGATCATGTTACTGCTAAGATTATGATTTAGTAAGAGAATTCCACAAGACTTTCTAAAGTAAGTACTTGCTTAAATCTTTCAACTTTCATCTAATTATCATTATAATTAAGAGAAATCACTTAATACATACGTGGCACTTTGATGAGATATTAAATCCCTTTACATGCTTAATTGCTCTAATGTTCTATAGTATATTATTGTTTAAACAATGTAAGGAACTATACCAAGTTCATTACTTTTTGATCCAAATAATCAATGCTACTAAATAAAAAATGTATTATAGCTTGATTAACAAGTAATGCTACATTGGAACTTTTCTAATATCAAAATAATATTGCTCTAAATAAAATATACCTTACTTAGGATTTACTTTTAAATTTAATTTCCATGTAAACTTAAACTTAAATATCAAGCAATATTAGAATAATTGATATCTTTAAACTTCACAGGTATCAAATATCTCAAATACTAAACGTCTTTAGTATATTATCTACATACTTATATTAGAATAGGTAAAAAATTTCCAATATATCTTCATCTATCTAATTCTGGTAATTATTTTGTTACCTTTTTGCATCCAATATGAATTATTTTTAGACAATTATATTTTCAATAAGTAAAAATATGAATTATTATTCTCTCTATAGGGAATATATCTCTATATACTCCTACTAAAGAGGACAACTATGCTCTTATTAACATTCTTGTAGACATGATAAATTCACAATCATATCTTAAACAAACTCGTTGAATTCATCATGAAAGTGAATCTTTCAACATCTCGTAGCTTTTCAACTATACGTCAAATGTATCAACAAAGACATCAGTTCCTATTAGATGTATTGTTATGAGATTTAAGCTTTTCAAATTTTATCTTACTCCTACCATTTATTTTGAGAATCATTCTCCTAAAAGTATATGCTAATATTCAATTGGGTACATAATATTATATCCAACCTTTTGGATACCTCATAACCTTCTATTTTCTAATTAGTTATAAAATTAGTGGATAATATATGCATAAACTAATCATGACATCCCATAATCATTAAATTTGAATCTTTTGGAGTCTTATCATTTCATTTCTAATATGAAATCTTGTTAATTGATTTAGTTGAAACTTTCAAAGATAAGTTATAGTACTAGGCATAACTATAAAAGAAATAAATATTGTATCATACAATATCTCATACTATATATTCCTCCTTACACAAATTCATACTCTGATGAAATTTAATTGTAGAGATATTCCCTAGAGAATCTCATTCTTTATAGATAACTGAAAATTTCATATCTCATCATATAAATCTTATCGAAGTGATCAATATTTCATTTAATACTTATAACTATATCACCTAAATTCATGAGTAATATAATGAAATATAAATATCATCCTCTTATGAATTGTTATTACATACAACAGATCATATATATAAGATTTAATAATTCAATACCATCATCATCCTTTCGCTAAAGGATGATTTAGTTATTATTCTTCAACTTAGCAAGTTTCATACGATTCA
>JANSVA010000002.1:28090049-28107912 GCA_025504915.1 Erythroxylum reticulatum | reverse complement strand
TGCAGTCACAAGCATATCCTTTAACAATTGAAAAGATGTCAAACATTTATCATCAAAATTAAACACAACATCTTTTTAAGCAATTCAGTCAAAGGTCTAGCAATCTTAGAAAAACCCTTAATGAACCTACGGTAAAAACTAGTATAGCCTAAGAAACTTCTAATGGATCTAAGTGGTGGAAGTTTCTTAATGACATCAATTTTTGCTAGGTCTATCTCTATACCTTTGCTAGAAATTTTGTGACCTAAAACAATGCACTCCTGTACCTTAAAATGACATTTTCCCAATTTAGCACTAAATGGGTCTCTTCATACCTAATCAAGACTTTCTCTAAGTTATCCAAGCAAGCATCAAATGAAGTACCAAACACAGAGAAGTCATCCATAAAAATTTCAATGCAAGATTTAAGCATATCAGGAAAAATAGCCATCATGCATCTTTAAAATGTAGCTGGAGCATTGCATAACCCAAATGGCACGCGTCTATATGAAAATGTGCCATAGGGGCATGTAAAAGTTGTTTTCTCCTGATCTTTCGAGACTACCGGAATCTGTAAATATCTACTATATCCATCTAAGGCACAATGAAAATCATGTTTAGCTAATTTCTCAATCATCTGATTAATGAAAGGTAAAGGAAAATGATCTTTCCTGTGGAATCATTCAACTTCCTATAATCTATGCACATTCTCCACCCAGTTACCTTCCCAGTGGCTATTAATTCATTTTTCTCATTTTCAACCACAGTGGTGGCTTCTTTCTTTGGCACCACATGCACAGGACTAACCCAACTAGAATCAAAAATTGGGTAGATAATACTTGCATCTAAAAGCTTTACTACCTCATCTTTCACTACCTCCTTCATGTGTGGGTTAAATCTCCTTAGGGGCTAAACTATCGCCTTGTTTCCATCATCTATGAAAATGTGGTGTGTGCAAAAGGAAGGGCTTATACACTTGATATCTGTAATGGACCACCCAATGGCCTTTTTGTGGTCTCACAGTACCCTCAATAGCTACTCCTTCATGGCACCTGACAAACAAGAGGAAATGATAAATGGTAAGTGCTCAGATGGGTTAAGATAAATGTACTTCAAATGACTCGGAAGAGGTTTAAGGTCAAGAAAAGGGGGCTCTTCAATTGACGGCTTCGGAAATAGCTTGGCTGGATGTTGAAGAGGCTCGTATGCTCCATAGTGTGTCCAATATACCTGATCTAACTTAACTGCAATATCCTCCAACTCTTCTTACAATTCTTCCCCTAACTCTTCGATCATTCCTTGCGCTTCTCCTTCTAACAAATCTACACAAACAATAGACGAAACATTAGTATCAAAAGAATAAATATCAATAAAATGACAAGAGTCAAGAGTAGAAGGATGCTTCATAGCATTGAACACATAAAACACTAGTTCTTCATCTTGAAGTCTCAAGATGAGCTTTCCACGTTGCACATCGATGATGGTCCGTCCAGTGGCCATGAAAGGTGTCCCAAGAATGATAGGGATGTCTATATCTTCCCCCATGTCAAGGACTAAGAAATTCACTGGAAAGATGAACTTGTCGACCTTAACTAATACATCCTCAATGATTCCTCTCGGATAAGTAATTGACCTATCTACCAGCTGAAGTGAAATAGTAGTGGGTTTGGGCTCTGCTAATCCTAACTTCCTAAAAACAGAAAGAGGCATTAAGTTAATGCTCCCGCCAAATCCATTAAAGCCTTATATATATGTAAATCACCAATAACACAAGGAATAGTAAAACTCCCTAGATCCTTAAGCTTCGGTGGTAGCTTTCTAGAAAATATGGCCAAACACTCC
Organism: Erythroxylum reticulatum; assembly: GCA_025504915.1. NCBI lineage: Eukaryota > Viridiplantae > Streptophyta > Magnoliopsida > Malpighiales > Erythroxylaceae > Erythroxylum > Erythroxylum reticulatum. The sequence goes on along the minus strand of JANSVA010000002.1, from coordinate 28,106,091 downwards.
TTATTTAGCTTCACCTTGACGTACTCCTCAAGCCTCCTCTTATTAGACAAAGTATCTTTTAAAAACTTAGCATAAGAAGGCATCTGCGCTATGGCCTCAACAAAAGAAATGTTCATATGCAACTTTTTAAATATCTCGAGAAAATGACCAAACTGCTTATCTAATTGCGTACCTTTCAACCTTTGAGGATAAGGAATTCGAGGTCTTATTGGATGTGTAATGGGGTCAGGAAATAACTTTGGATGATCCTTCTTTTTAGCTGGTGCTTCCTTGGCCTCCTTGCCACTCTCCCGACTCTCATCTTGTTCACTCTTTTCCACTTCTTTATCCTTCTGCCTCTCTTGAACTTCTTCAAGTTGTTTGCCACTCCTTAATAAAATAGCCTTTGCATGTTCTCTTGAGTTGGCCTCAGTAGTGCTAGGCAATGAACCCGAAGGTCTTTCCTTTAACAAACTTACAATTTAACTCATCTATTCTCCAAATGTCTGATAGAAGATTCTTGGTTCTGCATCCTAACCTCAGTAGTAGAAATGTACTTCGAGAGTAGCTCTTCGAGATTAGATTTCTCTGTTGGTGTAGGATTAAGAGCCTTAAAACCTATAGTTGGTTGTCTCTGAACATTGGATGACTATGGTTGTGCTACTTGATCATTCTGCCAAGGGAAATTTGGACGATTCCTCCACCCTGGGTTGTAGGTGTTAGAGTATGGATCCCCTCGCTGTCTGTTATAATTGCCCACATAATAGGCCACTTTTGTCTCTTGAGCAAAAGGATTCCCGACTTGACACTTAGAAGATGCATGGGAATCTCCACCATAATGTTTGTAAACAACACAACTCCTTAATGAAGAGCTAACTCCTCCTCTCACACTATGCATCAAATTATCCAATTTCTTCATCAAAACATCCATTTGAGTAGATAAAGCCACTGTATTGTCTACTACACGAGCTCCTGTAGGTCGTCTGGGATGCCTTTCTATATGATACTAAAAACTGCTAGTGGCCATCTCGTCAATTAACTTGTAGGCTTGATCTGGAATTTTCCTCATTAAACTACCTCCTGCGGCAGCATCTATAGTATTCCTAGTCGATGGGTTCATTCTTGTGTAAAAAGTATTGACCTGCTGTCATGTAGAGAACCCATGACTAGGACACTGTGCGAACATATCCCGTAATCGCTCCCATAGTTCATATAAACTTTCATTTTCATATTGAGTGAAGGAAGTGATCTCATTCTTCATCTTTACAACCTTGGCGGGAAGGAAAAATTTTGCCAAAAATAATCTCATCATCTCATCCCATGTAGTAATTGATCCTGATTGCAAACTAGTCAAGCATGCTCTGACTTTATCTCTTAAAGAAAATTGGAATAACCTTAATCTCACTGTGTCTTCCGATACTCCATTCTGTTTAAACAAATCACAGATATCTTGAAAAGTCTCCAAATGGATGTTCAGATCCTTTAAAGGCAATCCTCCAAATTAAGATGCTATCACCATGGATGTAATGCTATGAGGAATCTCAAAACTCATAGCTATAATTTTCGGCCTTATAATGAGAGGCATGAGTCTATTGTTGTGCCCTATAGTCAAATTCATCATAGTCAACTCCCTTCTCTTTTCAGTATGTGGCATCAACCTCTTCTCGTGCTATTCCATCTCTACGGACTGCTCTTCTCTAATCCTTTCTGCTATATTACTACTTCGAGCCAATCTGGTTTCCTTACGCAACCTCTGAGCAGTTTTTTCAATCTCAGTATCTAGTAGCAAATTCTCGGGCTTTTGACCACGAGTGAGCATAAACAAAATGGAACAAATAAAAAGAAAATAATAATAGAGATATGAAAGGAAAATAAAACACTCTTGAAGAAAAGCAATCAAGCAAATAACTAAAATACGCAAATAAACGACAAGGTAAGAATTAAATCTGAGACAATTAACATCGTCTAATCTAATCACTCACAATAAGGAATTTATCCTCGGCAACAGTGCCAAAAACTTGTTGCGGTCTAAATAAAAAAATATAAATTCAATTCTATCTAGACCAATTAGAGACAAGTGCACCCCATCGACAAGTAATATAAAATGGTAAGAACCGGATATCGTACCTAAGGGAATTTCAACACACAAGATAGTTAAATTAAATGATGAAAAATTACTCGGATGATCAAGAATTGATTGATTTGAAAATAAAATAAAATAAAGTAAGCAAATTAATAACAATATGAAAAATGCAAGGTATGGATTAAAACAATTTGATTTAATCAAATGAAAAGCGTCGGTTAAGGTGTTAGATTTCAATTGGATTAGACACTAAAAATTGTAACAATGGATTGATCTAGGAATTACTTCACTTAAGCAAGTCGAACCCAATGTTCATGGGAATTCCCTTCTCTTCTAAATCCTAGTTACCCACTTGGTTCATAGATAATTTGGAATAAAAGGAATTAAATACAAAAAGCCTAAAACTAAGTTCGTTAATTGTAGTTATCCTCACACAAAATCTTAAAGTTGGTCTACACTTAATCTCAAGTATGTCGCTTGATTAATTTTCTGACAAATTAAATCCCATTGGTTGTGGCATTTAATCATCTAAGATCTTAATCTAGGTGAGCAAGCTAAATTAAGACTAAATATGCATTCAATCAAGCAAAAATCAATACCACAAAAATTATCCTAATCCAATATCAATCTTAACATTAACCGAAATGAAAAACTTACTCACACATATTCATCAATGTAACATAAATCATGGTCATAATATATGTTTGCATTGGTTAAATCCACACAGTTAAAATAAATATGGAATAAAAAAATAAATTAAGAACACCCAATGTTAATTCTTCTCCCGCTATTGTAGTTGCTTGGCTAACTTTGTTTCTCCTTTCACGCCTCCAGCTATATTGCTTCATTTAATGTCCACCAGCTGCTGCTTTCGTTGTTGTCCCTTTACCCAGCTGCATGCACTGTCCACTTTCCACCTCCTATTTTGTTTTGGTGTCTCCACCAGCTGCCACGTTAATCTGCTAAACCATCAGCTTCTTCAACTCCACCAGCTGCTTGCATCTTGCTCTCCACCAACCAATGTTATTTTCTTTTAGCTAACGTGTTTGTCATTTTTTTAAGCCAACAGCTGCCTTCCTCTCCTCTTGCCATAACTCCTCAGCTATTGTCTTGGTTTCTTCCACCTTAACATAGCTGATTCGTTGCCTCCTATTTTCACCAGCTCATGCACGTTCCTTCTTTTATCTCCACTTGCTACTTCGTTATCTTCACACCAGCAACTAGATGTCAAGCCTAGCATGCAATGTTATAAGTGGAGGATTTGTTTAGTAATAATGTAATGTGAGTGGAGTCTAAGTTAGCACCAACGTCCCTTTTTTGTTTTCTCCAACTAACGTATTAAATCTATCTCACCAGTTGCCTTACGTTCTCTTGCTTCAACACGTGTATAGAGAGTGTATGTGAGGGGTGTGTGTGAGTGGCCCTGCCTCCTCCTGCTCCCAGCTACTTCAATGTCTACTTCAACATTTTTAATTCCTTGATTGCCGCCTCTCTTTTTGTCTCTTATGTACTAATTGATTTATTCAGAATTTTGTTTGGTCCACCTTTCACGCACATTCACACCTAGCTCTTGCATTTTGTCAATCCTTTGCCGCCAGCCTCCTTTTCTTTTGTGTTTATGTTCCAGTCTCTCTAAATCACGCCAGCTGCCTTCTTTTGTCAAATAAGCACATGCACGTTGCCGCTCTTACCTTGTCGCCAGCTAGCTTCATGCCTTTTTAATTAATTTTTTAAATCCAAGGCAAACTTAAACATTGTTGTGTTTTGTTAGGTATAAAGAGCTCCCAATTTATGACCTTTTTTCTCTCATTGTCCAAATCCAATATGTGCCTAAAATTAAAACAAATAATTATTTATTAGTGCAATTTAAACTTTAAATGGACAATAGTTTAGCAAATTATGTATCAAAAAATTAATACAAAATGCTCATTGACAATTGTCGATGACAATGGTGACGCTACGATATTGATGTTGGACAATTTTGTCCTTTCCCATAAAGTTGGATAGCTATTAATTATATTTTTTGACTTTTTTAATAACTTATTAGTTAAGTTACGTAATTTGATCTAGATAAAGTTAATAAAGTGACCCAATAAATGGTCTAAATCAATGGGTCAAAGTCTAGATGGAAAATGGATCTCAATTAATGTAGACCAAACCCATATTAGCCTTGTGATGGGTAAGCCCGATATGGAAGCTATATATAAAGGTTAAGGTCTCCTGCAGTTGCTTAAATAATTAATCGTAAGCATAAGGATTTTCTGACCCATTAAGAGAGGTTACGTTTTGATAAAACTGTAGAAAGACCTTACCTGCATCCCAAAGAGGAGTTCCCGTAAAGACGGCGGTGGATTCACGCTCGATTCACCTTTGGAAAGCTCGTTTGAAGTTACGGAGATCAAAATTAGTATTTCCGCATTTCTTTGTTTTTTTTCCCTTTCACATTCAATCTAGGATACATAAGTAAAGTGTCGTTATTTATTACACATGGTATTAGAATGATGACGTGATCAGTGGTTAAAAACGAAGAATTTTCGATTTTCTCTCCATAAGGTTATCAAAATTTATTTCTTAGTTTTTCTTGCTTTTTATTGCATAAAAATATTATACATGTGTATAGCCTTGAGAAAAGGGGTGAAAACTAGTCTGGGAACGTGAAAAATTGATCTAAACTTTGTCAAAAATCACCTTTTTCTAGTGAGGTGCTCCTCACTATCAGGCACGCGCTAGACACGTCAGGCCACACGTGCCATACATGTCATGTGATACTATCCGAACACATGTGATGCATGCTCCAAAGTAAGTGGGCACATCTGTACGTTACCGCGCGTGAGCGACACACACCAGACTCGTCCTTCGCATATCTGATGCGAGGCATGCTCAGTAACGTACGGATTGCTATAGTGTTTTAAAAAACACAAAAATTTCAGATTTCTCATAAAGGTATCCCGAGGTGTTTTGGGTCAGTTTTCGGGTCTAAAAAATTCATAAAGTTAGTTTTCCCATTTTCTGGATTTATTACATTAGTAATAAATTAAAGTTTAACTCTAGAAAAGGAATTACGATATTTTAAATCTGATTTCAAGTGAATTTTCATGTTTCGGACATCAAATGAGGGAGATACTTTAAGTTTTTATGTCTCGGGTCTTATGTTCAGTCTTTGGGATTGCATGATAGTCACTCAGAAAATGAATTAAGACATTCTAAATCCATTTTAGAGTGAATTTTCATGCAACAAACTTGCCATAAGGGAGATATATGAGGCTCTCGTGTCTCGGGTGGTCAGTTTAGTGTTCAGTGACACACGATAGTCGTTCTAATGAGATTTTTCCTTTACAAAAGTCTCAAATGAAGTTTTCAGAGAATATTTTTAGCACGAGTGTGTGACAATGAGACTGTGCATTCAGATTTTTTCATTTATTGATGTTACATTGTCACATACCATATGCCCATAAAGAATGTGAGGATAACATAAAGTTGTATCTCTTATATTTGTGGACTTTTTGAGTGCTGATAAGGATGTAGACACCACAGTGGCCTTTCGAGTCAGTATTTTGAATTGTTCTATTTACACGTTAGGGAATGTCTTTGGTCTTATGTTTGGTTATTCTGCCTACAAATGTTGGACTCATATGAGATTTTGAGATGTGCATAAATGCATTGGATAGAGGAAACTTGTTGCTTGAATGATCTATTCACCCATAGGTGGTAGTGTTATAAGAGTTGATGGTTTGTACTCTGATCACTCTTATTTGGAGGTCTAGTTGCATATATTATATATTCAGTCCACAGGTGTTTCATAATATGTGTGAGCAGATTTTCAGTAAAGATATTATTTAATGGCTTTGAGTATCGCTGTTGTCATACATTTGTGCTGATTTAAACATTGTTATTTTGAAGTCACCTTTTCAGTCAACAAAATTAGTTTCACCATTAAAACCCTGAACGGTTTTAATATAAAGAAGTGGACAGAGGATAAATTGAATGCTACGGAGATAGCTGAGGTTGATATGGCTATATGGATAGATAGGCCACCTCTACCTACATCTATGAGCTTGAGAGCTTATAAAGCACTTATAAAACTTGGGATTGGTTTAACAGATTATAGCTGATGACCATTAAGAGATCCATACCTAACCATTTACTACGTGGACTTCCGGACACAGACATAGCAAAGGAGTTTCTTGATAATGTCTCTCAGAAGTACATAGTCTCACCTAATGTTGAGACAAGTGTCTTCATGAAATAATTATTCTCCATAAGATATACAGGAGCAGGGGGAGTAATGGAGTACATATCAAGAATGATTCATCTTTATAGTAGATTAAAGATGTTAAATATTCCTCTTCCTGATGTCTTCATCATTCACCAGACTCTGAACACACTCCCTCCAGAGTTTAGTAATCTGGTGATGACATATTATTCGCTAGATGAGGAATGGGACTTTAATGCTTTGATAGTCCATTGCGTTGCTGAGGAGGAGAAACTCAAGTTTGCTATTCCTATAACCCTCGAAGCAATTAAAGGGAAGAAAAAGATGAAGTTTGCTAAGATCAAAGGTAGAAAGTTCAAATCTTCTCCACATTCTTATGTTTGTCAATCCAATGCTGGTAAAGGTCCTAGGGACATAAAGAATTCAGTAGCATGAGGTTTAAGAGGAAGGACTAAGATCATCAGGTAACTTATTAGCTTATTAATTTATGAATCTAATTTGCGATAGTTGCATTAAGTATTTGGTGGTTATATTGTGGAACATCTTATCAAGGTGCTTCCACAATGCGTTGGTTTATATCTAGGGTAAAGCAAATCTAAAGGGAAGGAAGAACTGATGGTTAATAGCAATAAAGAAGTAGAAGTAATATCTATAGGGAATGTATATACCTAAGCTTGTAGTAAGGTTCATATTGGATTTACACGACACATTTTATATGTGATCTTTTGATTAATTTTGGATAAAAAGGGTTAATGTTTTGTATTTAATGCTTCTATTGTACAATTTTTGTTTGATGCAAAACATAATGGTACAATTTTCTTGTCACATGGTTTGTATAGAATGTGTCTTACCTCGAATTAGATAAATGCTTCTTCGTATCTTGCTAAACAATTCATAAAATGAAGGACTCTAATAAATAAGAAGTCATCCATGGTGTGGCATAAAAGCTTAAGCCACATTTCTAGAGCTAGGGTTGAGAGATTGATCAAGAAAAGCATTTCCCAATTCTATATTATAATGATCTGGGAATATGTGTTGACTATTGCAAGGGTAAGTTGACTAATAAGATATTGAGATCAACTCATGCTTTTGACGTAACATCCCATGTTCGAGGCTAGACCCCAAAATAGTGAATTAAGTGTGTTGTAAGAAATTAGAAGTGCATTTCATACTCATGCATCATTATGTATTCACACATATATAAATATTTATTTTTGATACATTAAAATAATTGTATATATATTCATTAACATTTTTTGGTTATAATTGATCGTTAAATGCGATTAAAATCTACATTGTGAATTATTGGTATTAAAAATTTTATTAGAAGATTAGTACTATTTCAAAATTTTTGGTGAATTTTAGAGAATTTTTGAAAATTTGGGATATTTTGGACCAATAATAGTGTGACATGTGGAAGTTTTATATGAGTGACAAATGGCTCACATGCATGAAGCCATGTGTCACTAGGATAATAATACACGTATACGTATGCTAGAAAGCCAAAAAAAAAATAGATCACTATAACTCTTGTTGTTCTTCGGAATGGCTTTGGTCTTCACCAAAAGTATTCATCACCAAGCTATCCCTTGTTTCACTCATTAACGAAACACTGTTTTGGTTCTTACATAAGTATTGTCTTTTTTATCTAACTAATATTTTTTGCTGCTTCATCGTGTTGTTTCCTTCCAACCATCGAAACCCTATTTGTCAGTTTAACTACTATAATTTAGTTACAGACTCAAGTAAGTTATGTCTTGAGCTTTACTGAGTTTTGTAAATGATTTTGATGATGGGTTAGTGTTAGAAATGAATACTTACATGAGAAGGATTAAGCATTAGAGTTTTGGTGAATGCATGTGCTAAATGATTTACATGAAGAATTGATTTTGTGATGTGGGAAAAGCATTAAAATGGAAAGTATAAGATAATCAGAGGGAATCTAAATCTGTATAGTGTAGAAAAATTTATAAATTCAAAGAAGTTTTAAAAAAACAGTAGAGAGAGAAAGTGTATTTTGGTGTTTATGTTTAACTTTTGGATTTTTTTGAATTGTTTATGTTGAGATGAAAGTTTTTGAAGTTCTTAACTTTAGAAAGATGTGAAAAATAGGTTATAAGTTCTATTGAGAATTGTCACTGTTCATGAAAACAAAAATTGTAGTAGAGAGAGGAAGAAGAAGGTGATGGATTGCATGGATGATGTTAGTGTTTGAAATGTAAATATGAACTAGAGTAGTTGCATTGCACAACATGAGTATTTTGGCTATAACTTCTTCATTTGACCTTTAAATGACCTAATTATTGAACCAATACACTCCTAAGACATTGCTTTTCCTCTCCAAAAAAATTTAGAGCCATCTGAATTGATTTGAAAAGAATGATTAGATGAAAGTGAGGAAATGTGCTGGAATCTTATGAACTAGAGAACTTTCATTAAATATGCTTCGGTATTTTGATTATATCATGACCTGTAGACTTCGAAATGAGTTGATTCTTAATTCAGATTAAACCTGAGAAATATTTCTACAACTTTCTTGAAGAATTAAAACTTTAATTCTATCTCTAAGACTTTCAAAATTGGCATGAAATTGAGTCTTAGCTTAGGTTGTAGCACTACCAGGGATAGAAATCATGTCCTGTAGTTATTGAATAAACTGTATTAATATAGGCTGAATTATACTTAGATATTTATCACAAGTTGTAGCTTATTTTCTTAGCTTTGAATTGGAATAAAGTTTGTAATTTTTTATATTAGGATTGAGAGATATGAGATGTACAACTTAAATGCATGATCATGCATTAGCTAAAATTTCAAATGTACACAGTTTGTAGTATTCTGAGTATAAATAATAGAATAATAAACTAAATTGTTTGATTTTGGTGTCATTAGAAACTTAAGATATATAGGAACAATTTTATAGAAGAAAATGTTATAGAAATACATCATTTTCTTGCTCTTATTAATTATACAAAGTTGACCCGAATGGGATGCTTTCAGCAAAAACTGGAATAGTGAATGAGTATGTGAATAGTGAATGAGTGTGTGTGAATTTGGCACTATTGGAGTACATCAATTTGTTACAGAAATACGCTCGAGAATTTTTCATTGCACATGCATAATACATGACACATTTGTACATATGTTTACTCAATTACATAAGCAGTACATTAATGTCAAATTGTGTTAATGTATATAGGAGAGCAAGTAGCACAATCACATCTTTATATTACCAGAACGTCAAGGCAATAGGCTTAAAGGAGCAATTGTGAGTAACCTAAGATGGTCTCACCTTGATTTATTTTGTTTATTACTGAATTGAATTTGATGTTGATGAATGTGCACTGAATTTCGGACGATAATTGTCCGAGGCATTTGATGCATATGAATATCATTAGAAGTACTACTTGTATGTGAATGAGAATGACTAATTGAATTTGATATGTATTGATTATGTTCTGAATTCTGGACATGAAGTGTTCAAGGAGTTTTGATGCATGTGAATATCATTAGAAGTGCTACTTATATGTGAATGAGACTACCTAAATGATTCTCAACTAAATGCGACTGAATGTTATGAATGACTGTATTAACTGAGATAAGGTGAATGAAAGTAATTGATTGTATTGAATAAATTATGGCATGCATTCCATTTTAATACATGTAATATAAAGGTAGTTATGACTAATGTTGCTACTGACTGAGATTGCTACTGAAAAGAGCTTAAAGCTCAAACATATGTGGTTAGAGCCTAAGGCTCACTATGATCAATGAGCCCGATGAAATGGGATACTGAAAAAGCACACAGTCACAACAATGTAAAAACAAATGTGTGTCTCATACATATAGCATTCACATATGATTTGAATTCATTAAATGATTTGTAAAGCTGGAAGAATGTTATATGTTGAAATACATGGTATTAAACTAATTGTTGTGTTTTATTCAAGTGTAATGAAGTGATAGTTTGATTAAATTATTTATCTGAAAAACAATTTGTTTATGATAGAACTTGATGCTAATCAAGTTGATATGAACTGTGTGACAATATGTTTACGATTGATTGTGTTTTATAACATGAGTGAACCATTGAGGATGGTTACTCTACTGAGTTCTCAAAACACATCAAAATTGATCTGTTGACAATTTCAGGTTTGAGAGTGAGATGACTTAGCTTCTAAGACTCTATAGAGCCATATTTTGTGCAACTATGACAATCAATCATGGCTCAAAGGTCAGTCAGCTGGGAATTAAAGACATAGTCTGTTATTGTCTTTTATGCATTCCTCATGTTTGTAGCTTACTGTGTAGATTGAGTTGTTTATGCTCATAGGACGATGTTGTATATATATGGATGATGTTGAACTTAAAGCTATAATGTACATTATGGTTATGATATAAAATGAGGAAATTTTGGATTTTAGCAAATGTGTGATTTGTGATTTTAATTACGATGCCATGTGATATAGTGAAAGTGAGATAGTTAACACGTCATTTTTGTCAAGCATGTACATGTGTGACCGAATGGCGCAGGTGCCTATGTCAGATGGGAGTGGGGTGTTACATTTGATGGTATCAGAGCATGGTTGGCATCCATAGGGATATGTAGGAATGTTAGATATGAAATGATGTGAAAATTCCAAATGATAATTGAAGTTATTGTGTGTTATAAGTTATCTAACGTAGGCAATCAAAAGGAACACTCAGCTGACATAGGATTGGAAAGAGCTAGTAGAGAGTCATCGGTATCTCAACCTGAGTAAATGCCTCCAAATGTTTCTGAGAGAAGAGAAATGAGGTATGATAAACTGTGAAAGCAGGGGGTTGTGGACTTTTACGGAAGCACAGACCCTGTAGAGGCTGAGGGATAGTTAGAAAGAACTGAGAGGGTCTTTAATTAGATGGACTGTGAGTCGGATGAGAGGTTTGACTATACTATATCTCTATTGCAAGGCCTAGCTTACCAGTGGTGGAAAATTGTTCCAGGCAGTACCACCAGGCTTTCCAACTAAATTGGGGAGATTTTTTGAGGGCTTTCAGGAAAAAAAAATATGCCCAAGATCTACATAGATAGAAAGAAGAAAGAGTTTATGGATTTGAAGTAGGGCAAGATGACTCTAGTAAAGTATAACGTGAAATTTAATGAACTAATGGGTTATGCCATTGCCTTGATTCCTACTGAGAAAGACAAGTGCAGAAGGTTTGAAGACGACCTGATTATAGGAATCTGGATGAGGTTAGTTATTTCTAATATAGGTAATTTTACAGAATTACGGGTTACCTCAATCCGTATTAAATAGTTATTGAAAGATAGTCAGACTAAGCACAAATCTAAGTCAGGACAGAAGAGGCCCAGTGATTCTCAGGGAGATTCTAGTAGAAGATTCAGTAAGCGACTTTCAGGTCACTGACTAGATCTAAACAATCGAGAGTCAGACAAAGAGGTAGTTTTGTACAGTCCAGAAATAACATAGATACAATATCAAGTCAGTTGCTAGCTTGTGAACATTGTGGAAATAAACATAGTGGTGAATGCTAGAGATGGACAAGAGCCTATCTTTGGTACAGTTCACTTTATGATCGGATCAAGGGTTGTCCTGTGAAGTCTAGAGCACAGTATGGTGGAAGAGGAAGTATGGCAATAAAACCCACTGTTCAGCAGAATCAAGCAGGTGGGGCTAGATAAAGAGGCCGTGGCAGAGGAAGGACGAGTTCTGGGAATATTACTAGGAGGACTGAGGTGCGGAGCAATTAACCGTAATTTCAAGCTAGAGTATATGCATGACAAGGCAAGAGGCTCAAGAGTCTCCAGATGTCGTTGCAGGTTTGTTATCACTATTTACTTTTAAGGTTTATGCATTTCTAGATCTTGGATCTACTCATTAATTTATCACATCACATATGGCATCTAGATTGTATTGTAATAGAGAGTTACTGAGATGTAGATTAGAGGTGAGTACACCGATAGGTAGTACCACCGTGATTAGGGAGGTCTGCAAGAAGTGTTTGATTCGAATTGATCAAACAGAATTAGAAGCAGACTTGAATGTATTACAGTTAAAAGAGATAGATATCATTCTAAGCATGGATTGACTTATAGGGCCATCATGAACTGCTATATGAAGGAAGTAATTTTAGAGTTCCCTAATCAGCTAAGAGCAGTGCTCAGAGGTATTAGCCAAGTAGTCTCAGCCAGACTGATCTTATTTGTGAGTGCTTTGAAGTTAATGTGTAGAGGATGTGAGGCTTATCTGGCCCACATAATTGATACTCGAGTTGAGCAAAGTGTACAGGATATTCCTGTGGTTAAGGGATTCCCAGATGTGTTTCCTACTGAGTCACTTGGTTTGCCTCCAGATCGGGAAACGGAGTTCACGATTGACTTAGTTCTAAGTGCTACTCCTATATTTATTCCTCCATATAGGATGACACCTGTAGAGCTAAAGGAGTTGAAGAGTTAGTTGTACGAACTGCTTGAGAATGGATTCATTAGACCCAGTGTTTCACCCGGGGGAGCTCCAATATTATTTGTAAAGAAGAATGATGGCACTTTGAGGTTGTGCATTGATTATAGGAAACTCAATCAGGTCATAGTGAAGAACAAGAACCCATTGCTTAGAATTGATAACTTATTTGATTAATTGTAGGGAGGTCAAATGTTTACTAAGCTCAATTTGAGGTCTGGGTATTATCAACTAAAGATAGCAGAAGCTGATATACCAAAGAGTGCTTTCAGGAGCAGGCATAGGCATTTTAAGTTCTTAGTAATACCGTTTGGGTTGACTAATGCTCCAGCTGTATTTATGACATTGATGAATAAGGTGTTTAAGCTCTACCTGGATTGGCTTGCAATTGTATTCATTGATGATATTTTGGTGTATTCGAAAAGCAGTGAAGAATATGTTGAGCATCTGAGAATGATTTTGTAGCTTATGAGAGAAAAACAATTATATGCCAAATTTAGTAAATGTGAATTTTGGCTGAATCAAGTTGGGTCACATAGTAACTAGGCCTGGAATTTAAGTAGATCCAATGAAGATAGAGGCAGTAATGAGATGGGAGACTCAAAAGAATCTATCAGAGATTCGGAGTTTCCTTGGATTGGCTAGACATAACCAAATGTTTGTCGAGGGGTTTTCTTTGATCTCAACGCCTCTGACTAAACTTCTGAGGAAGAATGTGACATTTAGATGGAATGAAGAGTGTCAGGGAAGCTTTAAGGATTTGAAACATTGGTTGACTATAGCACCGGTGTTGACTATTCCCTCGAGATCTAGTGGTTATGTAGTATATAGTGATGAGTCACATCAAGGAGTGGGGTGTGTATTGATGCAGTATGGTAGGGTGATAGCTTATGCATCGAGACAATTAAGGTCTTATGAGATGAATTATCCGGTATATGATTTATAGCTTGTAGCAATAGTCATTAATCTAAATATTTGGAGACATTATTTATATGGTGAGACATTTTAGATATATACTGATCACAAGAGTTTGAGATGTCTGCTGATTCAAAAAGAGCTAAACATGAGACAGAGGAGATGGATTAAGTTATTGAAAGATTATGACTGCACGATTTAGTATCATCCGGAAAAGCAAATACTGTAGCTGAGGCACGAAGTAGAAAGTCACATATCAGTGTTGCTCAGATTCAGATATCGAGGTTACCAAACCTGATTCAGTTAAAAGCTTTGAAAGTGAAGTTAAATTTGCATAATGAAGCATTTACATCCATATTAAAACTGAGACCAATCTTGCATGATAGAATTGGAAGGGTTTATAGTGATGATCCTAAGATGATGAAATTGATTGAGAAGGTTAAGATGAATTTAGATTCTAACTTTGAATTGAGAGATGAAACATTATGGCCAAAAAAGAGACTGTGTGTGCCTAATATCGATGATCTGAGGAAGGAAATCCTAAAGGAAGCTCACATGGCTACTTATGTTATACATCCTGGTATGACCAAGATGTATAATACATTGAAGCAACATTTCTAGTGGCCCAGAATGAAGAAGCAAGTGGTAGTATGTTTCTAAGTGTTTAATTTGCCAGCAAATTAAGTTTGAGCATCAGGCTCTAGTTGAAAAACTTCATTCATTGCCTATTTCGGAGTGAAAATGGGAACGAATCACTATCGATTTTATTATGGGATTGCCTAAGACTCCGAGACAAAATGATGTGATATGGGTTATGGTGGACCGATTAACTAAGTTGGCCCATTTTGTACCAATACAGGAGAGCAATACACTAGACTAGTTGGCCCAAAGGTATATGACTAAGGTTGTGAGAATGCATTGGGTTCCTGTGTCCATTGTATCGGACAGGGATCCTGGATTCACTTTGAGATTTTAGAAGAGTTTGCAGTCAGCTATGGATATAAAGTTGAATTTCAGTATTGCATTCCATCCTTAGATAGATGGACAGAGTGAGAGCTCTATCAAGACTATTGAGAATATGCTTAGAGCATGTGTATTGGAGTTTCAGGGAGCTTGGGATCAATACATTGCATTGATTGAATTCGCTTATAATAAACATTATCATAGTAGTATCAGAATGGAACCATATAAGGCACTGTATGGTAGAAAATGTCGCTCACCTCTATACTGGGATGAAGAAGGTTTGAGAATAATATAAGGCCCCGAATTGATCCAAGATAAGGTAGATAAGGTGAAACTGATCCGGAGTCGAATAAAAGCGGCTCAAGATAGATAGAAAAGTTATGTGGATCAGCATCGTCGGGATATAGAGTATAATGTCAAGGACAAAGTATTTCTGAGAGTGTCGCCTTGGCAAGACATATTGAGGTTTAACAAAAAGGGCAAGTTAAGCCTGAGATATATTGGTCCTTATGAAATTCTGGAGAGAATTGGACCTTTGGCATATCAATTAGCCTTACCTACTGAATTGTCTCAGATACATAATAGTATTTCATGTAAGTATGCTCAGGAAATATAGGTTTGATCCTACACATGTGTTACCAGCTCAGGATATTGAAGTTACTAGTAATCTGGGCTATGTTGAGAAGCCAGTTCAGATAGTTGAGTATCAGATAAACCGATTAAGGAATTGGAAAATTCTAATCGTAAAAGTCTTGTGGGATAATAATTTAAGTAAAGAAGCAATGTAGGAAACTGAGGAGCATATGAAAAAGGCATATCTCCATTTGTTTCCTCAATCAGGTAAGAATTTGGAGGACGAAATTTCTTAAGTGTTGAGTCAAGAGAACTTCACTTCTATTAATTTTGATGACAATCAAATAATAATAATCTTAGAAATGTATGAACTGTTTTAATAAATTTGTTAAGAATGTAGAAAAATGTAAGTAGCACTTAGTCAACTCAGAGGTGCACAATAAACTCCAGACGAAGCGCTACACTAGACAAAGCGTGATACCAGACGAAGTGCGACAACAGATGAAGCGTAACAACAATCGAAGCGTTACACCAGACAAAGCGCTACACCAGACGGAGCACTACACTAGACAAAGCGCAACACCAGTCGAAGCGTGACAACAAACGAAGCGCAACAACAGACGAAGCGATATAATAGACAAAGTGGAATAACAGACGAAACTTAGTAAAAGAAGAAGCATTATTCTAGACGATACAAAAGGAAGATATTTTAGAACGTTAGACAGTTTGTTAGTTGGAGTTAGTTACAGGACTCAACTAATAACCGTTTCTAGAGGATTCAAGAAGCAGTTTTCAAAAAGACAGTTGGAGACTTAGGCTATAAATACTAGTTCTAGTCAAAGACTAAAATAA
>JANSVA010000002.1:28079061-28089949 GCA_025504915.1 Erythroxylum reticulatum | reverse complement strand
GAAAAATGATTTCTTAAAAGTTTTGAAATCTACCGTTTCTCCAAATATAGCATGCTTTCTTTTTCCGATCCAACAAATTCTGTCTCTAAGACTTTCAAAATTGGCATGAAATTGAGTCTTAGCTTAGGCTGTAGCACTGCTAAGGATAGAAATTATGTCCTATTGTTATTGAATAAACTGTATTGATGTAGATCGAATTAGACTAAGGTGTCTTCACCAAAGTTGTAGCTTTTTCTCGTAGCTTTAAATTAGTATAAATTTTGTAATTTTTGTATATTGTAATAGAGAGATATGGGTTTTACAACTTGAATGCATGATCATGCTCTAGCCAAAATTTCAAATGTACACAGTATGTAGTTTTTTTGCATAACTTATAGAATAATGAACTAAATTGAATGATTTTGGTGTCATTAGAAACTTAAGACACAGAGGAACAATTTTCTAGAAAAGAATGTTACAGAAATACATCATTTTCGTGATCTAATTGATTATACAAAGTTGACCTGAATGGGTTGCTTTCAGCAAAAGTTAGAATAGTGCATGAGTGTGTGAATTTTGGCACAATTATATTACAATTGATATGTACATCAATTTGTTATAGAAATATACCCAAGAATTTGTCTTTGCCTATGCATGATACTTGATACATTTATACATGTGTTTACTCAATTACATAAGTAGTTAAGTAATGTGAAATTGTGTTAATGTCTATAAAAGAGCAAGTAGCACGACCACATCCTAATATTGCCAGAACGTCAAGAAAATAGGCTTAAGGGAGCAATTATGAGTAACCTCAGATGATCTCACTTTAATTTGATTTGATATTACTAATTTGAAATTGATATATATGATGAATGTGTACTGAATTCCAGACAATACTTTTCAGATGTTTTTAATGCATGTGAACATCATTGGAAGTGCTATTTGTATGTGAATAAGAATGACTAATTGAATTTGATTTGTACTGATTATGTTCTGAATTTTGGACATGAATTGTCTGAGGAGTTTTGATGCATGTGAATATCATTGGAAGTGCTATTTATATGTGAATGAGACTGCCTAAATAGTTCTCAACTAAAAGTGACTGAATGTTATGACTGATTGTATTAACTGAGATAATGTGAATGAAAGTGATTGATCGTATTGAATGAATTATGGCATGCATTCCATTTCAATACATGTAATATAAAGGTAGTTGTGATTGGTAATGCTACTGACTAAGACTGCTACTGAACAAAGCTTAAAGCTCAAACATAGGTGGTTAGAGCCTAAGGCTTACTGTGATCAGTGAGCCTGGTGATACGGGATACTACAAAATGCACATAGTCACAACAATGTAAAAACAAATGTGAGTCTTATACATATAGCATTCATATATGATTTGAATTCATTGAATGATTTGTGAAGCTGTGAGAATGCTATATGTTTGAATGCATCGTATTAAACCATTGATTATGTTTTACTCAAGTGTAATGAAGTGATAGTTTGATTGAAATACAATTTGTTGTGATAGAACTTGATGCTAATCAAGTTGATATGAACTGTGTGACAATATGTTTCTAATTGATTGTTTTTTATAACATGAGTGAACCATCAAGGATAGTTACTCTACTAAGTTCGCAAAACTCATCAAAATTGCACCGTTGTTAATTTCAAGTTCGAGAAAGAGATGACCTAGCTTCTAAGACTCCATAGAGGCATATTTTATGCAACTTTGACGATCAGTCATGACTCAAAAGTCGGTCAACTGGAAATTGAAGACATAGTTTGTTATCATCTTTTATGCATTCCTCATGTTTGTAGCTTACTGTGTAGACTGAGTTGTTTATACTCATAGGCCGATGTTGTATATATATGGATGATGTTGAACATAAAGCTACAATGCACATTATGCTTATGATATAAAATGAGGAAATTTTAGCTTTTAGAAAATGTGTTATTTGTGATTTTAATTACAACGCCATGTGATATAGTGAAAGAGAGATAGTTGACACGTCATTTTTGTCAAGCATATGCATGTGTGATCGAATGGTGCACGTGCATGTGTGACCGAATGGAGCACGTGCAGAGGTTGAGGAATGGTTAAAAAGAACTAAGAGGGTCCTTGATCAGATGGACTGTGAGTCAGATGAGAGGTTCGACTATGCTATATCTCTACTGCAAAGCCCAGCTTACCAATAGTGGAAAACTATGCCAGGCAGTACCATCAGGCCTTATAGTTTAAGATGGGAAGACTTCTTGAGAGTCTTCAAAGAAGACTATATGCCCAAGATCTATATGGATAGAAAGAGGAAAGAATTTATGGAGTTAAAGTCGGGCAATATGACTGTAGCAGAGTATGAAGTAAAATTTAATGAATTGATGAGTTATGCCACTGCCTTAGTTCTTACTGAGGAAGACAAGTGTAGGAGGTTTGAAGACGGCCAGAATATGGGAATCCATATGAGGTTAGCTATTTCTAATATGATTTTATGGAATTACGAGCTGCCTCGATCCATATTGAACAATTGTTGAAAGATAGTCAGACTAAGCACAGATCTGAGTCGAGACACAAGAGGCCTAGTGATTCTTAGGGAGATTCTAGCAGCAGGTTCAGTAAGCGATAGAGCCGAGCTTTTAGGTCATCGACTAGACGTAGACAGTCAGGATTCAAATAGAGAAGTAGCTTTGTATAATCTGGGAATAATAGAGATACAGTACCAGGTCAGTTGCCAGCTTGTGAACATTGTGGGAATAAGCATAGTGGTGAATGCTGAAGGTTGACAGGAGCCTGTCTTCGATGGGGATCACTTGATCATTGGATTAAGGATTGTCCTCTGATGTCTGGAGCACAGTATGGTGGGAGACAAACTATGGCAACGGAACCCACTGTTCAGCAGAGCTGAGCCAGTAAGACTAGACAGAGATGCCGTGGCAGAAGTAGGATGAGTTCTGGGAATATTACTGGGAGGACTGAGGTGTGGAGTAATCAATCGCAGTCTCAAGACAGAGTATATGCCATGGCAAGGCAATAGGCTCAAGAGTCTCCAGATGTCATTGCAAGTGTGTTATCATAATTTACTTTTGAGGTTTATGCATTGGTAGATCCTGGATCTACACATTCATTTATCACACCGCATATGGCATCTAGATTGCATTGTGATAGAGAGTTATTGAGATGTGGATTAGAGGTGAATACACTGATAGGTAGTACTACTGTGATTGGGGAGGTTTACAAGAAATGTTTGATTCGAATTGATCAAGCAGAGTTAGAAGAAAACTTGATTATATTACAGTTAAAGGAGATAGATATTATTCTAGGCATAGATTGGCTCACCGCTTATAGGGCCATCATGAACTGCTATACGAAGGAAGTAATTTTAAAGTCTCTTAATCAGCCAAGAGCAGTGTTCAGAGGTATTAGCCAAGTAGTGCCAGCTAAACTGTTCTCATTTTTGAGTGCTTTAAAGTTAATGTATGGTGGATGTGAAGCTTATCTGGCCCACGATTGATACTTGTTGAGCAGAGTGTACAAGATATTCCTGTGGTTAAGGAATTCCTAGACGTGTTTCTCGCTCAACTACCTTATTTGCCTCCAAATCGGGAAACGGAGTTCACGATTGACTTAGTTCCAAGTGCTGCTCTTATATCAATTCCTACATATAGGATGACACCTGTGAAACTAAAGGAGTTGAAGAGTTAATTGCAGGAACTGCTTGAGAAGGGATTCATTAGACCCAGTGTTTCCTCCTGGGGAGCTCCAGTGTTTTTTGTATAGAAGAAAGATGACACTTTAAGGTTGTGCATTGATTATAGGCAACTCAATCGAGTTACAGTGAAGAACAAGTACCCGTTGCCTAGAATTGATGACTTATTGGATCAATTGTAGGAAGCTTAAGTGTTCACTAAGCTCGATTTGAGGTATGGGTATTATCATCCAAAGATAACAGAGGCTGATGTACCAAAGAGTGCTTTTAGAAGTAGTTATGGGCATTTCGAGTTCTTAATAATGTCGTTTGGGTTAACTAATACCCCAGCTGCATTTATGACATTGATGAATAAGGTGTTTCAGCCTACCAAGATCGGTTTGTAATTATATTCATCAATGATATTTTGTTGTATTCGAAAAGCAGTGAAGAACATGTTGAGCATCTGAGAATCATTTTGTAGCTTATGAGAAAAAAATAGTTATATGTCAAATTCAGTAAATGTGAATTTTGGATGAATCAAGTGATATTTTTAGGTTACATAGTAACTAGACACGAAATTTAGGTGGATCTAATGAAGATGGAGGTAGTAATGAGATGGGAGACTCAGAAGAATTTATCGGAGATCCAGAGTTTCCTCGAATTGGCTGGATATTACTAGAGGTTTGTTAAGGGTTTTCTTTGATCTCGACCCCTCTAACTAAACTTCTGAATAAAAATGTGGCATTCAGATGGAATGACGAGTGTCAAAGAAGCTTTGACGAGTTGAAACATCAGTTGACTCCAACGTCGGTGTTAACTATTCCATCAGGATCTGGTGGATATGTAGTTTACAATGATGTGTCACATTAAGGATTGGGATGTGTATTGATGCAGAATGGCAAGGTGATAGCATATGCATCGGGACAATTAAGGTCTCATGAGATGAATTATCTGGTATATGATTTAGAGCTTGCAACAGTAATCTTTGCTCAAAAGATTTGGAGACATTGTTTATATAGCGAGACATTTCAGATATACACTGATCACAAGAGTTTGAGATATCTGCTGAGTCAGAAAGAGCTAAACATGAGACAGAGTAGATGGATTGATTTATTAAAAGATTATGACTGCACGATTGAGTATCATTCGGTAAAAGCAAATATTGTGACTGATGCACTGAGTAGAAAGTCACATAGTAGTGTAGCTCAGATTCAGATATCGAGGTTCCCAAGCCCGATTCAGTTAAGAGCTTTGAATGTAGAGTTGAATCTCGAGCATAATGAAGCATTAACAGCCACATTAAAACTGACACCAATGTTGCATGATAGAATTAGAAGAGTTCAAAGTGATGATCCTGAGATGATGAAACTGATTGAGAAAGTTAAGATGAATTCAAATTCTGACTTTGAATTGCGAGATGAAACATTGTGGCTAAAACAGAGACTGTGTGTGCCTAATGTCGATGATATGAGGAAGGAAATCCTAGAGTAAGCTCACATGGATACTTATGCTATGCATCCTGGCACGGCCAAGATGTATAATTCATTGAAACAACATTTCTGGTGGCCTGGAATGAAGAAACAAGTGGCGAAGTATGTTTCTAAGTGTTTAATTTGCCAGCAGATTAAGACTAAGCATCAGGCTCCAATTGGAAAGCTTCATTCGTTGCCTATTCCAGAGTGGAAATGGGAACAAATCACTATGGATTTTATTATGGGATTGCCTAAGGCTCCGAGGCAAAATGATGTGATATGGGTTGTGGTGGACGGATTAACTAAGTCAGCCCATTTCATACCAATACGGGAGAAAAATACATTAGACCAGTTGGCCCAGAGGTATGTGGTTGAGGTTGTGAGATTGCATGGGATTCCTGTGTCCATTGTATTAGACAGCGATCCCAGATTCACTTTGAGATTATGGAAGAGTTTATAGTCAGTTATGGGCATAGAGTTAAATTTCAGTACTGCATTCCATCCTCAGACAGATGGACAGAGTGAGAGAACTATTAAGACTGTTGAGGATATGCTTAGAGCATGTATATTAGAGTTTCAGGGAGCTTAGGATCAATACATAGCACTAATTGAATTTACATATAATAACCACTGTCATAGTAGTATCAAAATGGCATCATATGAGACAATGTATGATAGAAAATATTGCTCGCCTCTATCCTAGGATGAAGAAGGTTTGAGAATGATAGAAGGCCCTAAATATATCCAAGATACTGTAGATAAGGTGAAACTAATTCACAATTGAATAAAAGCGGCTCAAGATAGACAAAAAAGTTATGTGGATTAGCATCATCAGGATATAGAGTATAGTGTCAGGGACAAAGTATTTTTAAGAGTGTCACCTTAGTGAGGCGTATTGAAGTTTGGAAAAAGGGCAAGTTGAGCCCAAGATATATTGGTCCTTACAAAATTCTTGAGAGAATTGGACTTTTGGCATACCGATTAGCCTTACCTATTGAGTTATCTCAGATATATGACGTAGTCCATGTGAGTATGCTCAGGAAATATAGGTATGATCCTACACATGTGTTATCGGATCAGGATATTGAAGTTACTAGTAATCTAAGCTATGTTGAGAAGCTAGTTCAGATAGTTGAGTATCGGATAAAACGATTGAGGAATCAGAAAATTCCAATAGTAAAAGTCTTATGGCACAATCATTCAAGTAAAGAAGTAACGCGGGAAACTGAGGAGCATATAAAAAAAGCAATACCCCCACCTGTTTCCTCAATCAGGTCAGAATTTCGATGATGAAATTTCTTAAGGAGGGGAGAATTGTAACATCCCATGTTCGGGGCTAGACCCTAAAATATTGAATAGGAATTAGAAGTACATTGCATGCTCGTACATCATTGTATATTCACACGCATGTGAATATTTATTTTTAGCTCATTAAAATAATTGTACATGCATTCATTAACATTTTTCGGGTATGATTGATTGATTAAAATGTGAATTGTGACTTATTTGTGTTAAAATTTTATTTGGAGACTATTAATATTATTTCAAAATTTTTGGTGAATTTTAGAGAATATTCAAAATTTTGGGATATTTTGGACCAATTATAGTGTGACATGTGGCAAGCTTATATAAGTGACAAATGGCTCACATGCATGGAGCCATGTGTCACTAGGATAATAATACACGTACGTACGTGTGCTAGAAAGCAAAAACTAGATCACTGTAACTCTTGTTATTCTTCAGAATGGCTTTGGTCTTCACCAAAAGTATTCATCACCAAGCTCTCCTTTGTTTCTCTCATCACCGAAACATTGTTTGGTTCTTACATAAGTATTATTTTTTGCAAAACAAACATTTCCATCTAGCTATTGTTGTTTCTACTTAATCGTGTTGTTTCTTTCCAACCACCAAAACATTGTTTGTCAGTTTCACTGCTAGAATTTGGTTACAGAATCAAGTAAGTTATGTCTTAACCTTTATTGAGTTTTGTAAATGATTTTGATGATGGGTTAGTGTTAGAGATGAATACATGTATGAGAAGGGTAAGCAGTAGAGTTTCGGTAAATGCATATGCTAAATGACTTAGTGTCTATTTGGATGGGCTGATATCAATAGAACTTTTCTCAATAGAGCTTTTTTTAGTAAAGCTTTTCTGAAAAGAGCTTCTCTGAGAAGTTAAATGACTGCTTGACTATCAATTAAAAAAACAACTTTTTTAAAAGAGCTTTATACAGTAGACTGTTTGGCAACATAAAAATAAAAAGTATTTTTATTAATTTTAACTATATTTTATTTTGTAATAAAATTATTTATGCATATAAATAAAAGTTAAAGTATATTAAACAATATGCAAAGCACAATGTATTAGGTTTACATTTGATTTGAAATAATTCAACTACTATTAGGTCTTTCATGAATGGAGTAGGTTTACATTTTCTTTACATTTATTTGACAAATTCACTTCAATCTTATAAGAAATTCTTTAAAGAGATGTCTCATTTTTTTATGAAATAAAACTAATATAAAAAATAAATATTAAAACATATAAAAAGATAAATAATATTATAATCCCAAAATAAATATTCAAGTTGAGTAAATAGTTAAACACATAACAAATTATGCATTTTATTGTAATATAAGAAGATTTGCAATATGTTCCCTCGCATCATTCATCTTGTTATTTTGTAACTTGTCTAAATGATTTTCTTCAACGTCATCATTTTTCCACTGCATATAACAATTAATTTAGCAAGTATAAGAATGGCATAGACAAAAGCATAATAAGCGTTAAATGTTTTGTGAACTCAGTATTAAAAGCATAACAAGAATGACATAGACAAAAGCATAATAAGCATAACAGTTTGATTATTTAATGAAAAAGAGGAAAGATGAGTGCAGTTTTCTGATGTATACCAATGTGATTTTATGTTTCTTTCCTATGTACCCTAAAGAAAGAAATGATCTTTCTGCAAGTTTCATGATCTACTTGTAGAATGCAGCACTTAAGTTTTGTTCTTGCTGTGATACTAGTTTTGGAACTTGTTCATTTTTTTATTGTTAAGATGTATAAAAGCATGAAAAAACATTATAACTAATGCCATTTTCATATATAGTGAACTACTACATAGCAGTGGCTTTCCTTCTGATCAATAACCATAGAGCCATGTCCATGCTATCCACCATGTCCTCTAATCAATTTTCAATCCACAAAGAGAAATAATGGGTAATTACTATCAAAGATACCCTGAAGGAAGTGGAAGCAATTGATAATACTGATTGTTTATCAGTTGTCTCTATTTACAGTGTCTCTAGTCACGAGCTTGATTGCTACGTACTCTTTTTTCTTTTTTCCTAAGAGAAGTCAATAAACTTAACAATAAAAGGAATTGCAGGATAACGCAACTTTTGAAGATCCAAAGTCTGTGATCTATTAGATGTATTTGTAACATAAGTTAGAGCAACTTCTTATTTAGAAGTGACTGTAACATTTCAGATACGTTAATTACATCAAGTTTTTGCAAGATCCCGTGCACATCCGAATCAATGTATCCCTTATTATTGGGTTTTGTAGAATGAATGTTATCGTATATATCTCGTAATCAAATGCATTACGAGGAATTCTAGTTAGTTAGTGATTTAATATGTAAGTGTCTATTAAGAACACTTCAATAACAAAAGAAAACAGAATGTATTAGATTAGCAATGTCCTAATTATACTCAAATAGAATGTATTAGGTTAGCATTCCAATCTATAGCAGTGATCATTCTCCTCAAGCAAATCTTCATAAAAACTAATCAAATACACTATTGGTTTTATAACACTAATCAAATACACTATTGGT
The DNA here is from genome assembly GCA_025504915.1 of Erythroxylum reticulatum. Classification (NCBI taxonomy): domain Eukaryota; kingdom Viridiplantae; phylum Streptophyta; class Magnoliopsida; order Malpighiales; family Erythroxylaceae; genus Erythroxylum; species Erythroxylum reticulatum. Next base: position 28,080,967 of record JANSVA010000002.1, on the reverse strand, counting down.
TTTATAGGGTGCCTATAGTAGAAATGGTAGGAAAAGAGGGAGAGAAAAGGCTTTTCAGACTTGGAATGGAGCAGATGCTTGTGTCCATAATTCATTAAGCATGTGGAGCTCTAACATTAAGGAATTATCCATCATAGATGAGAAACCTTGTAACACATGACATTAATGGAGAAGATAGAGCTAATCCAGTAGATATGACGTTAATGCTCGTGTCCTTATAGCTCAGACTATCAAACCATTTACACTTGCTTTTAAATTATCAGTTACCTTTCAGCTGACTTACTTCTCATACAGTTGCTCTAACGAGTTAAATGATGAAGGGGCAATCAAAAGCTTGGAGAAAGTGGAAAAGGCAAATTCAAATCACTTGCATGTGTGAAAAGAGAAGAAAAAAAACTATGAATATTAGCCGGTTCAAAAGAAGGAAAAAAAAAGTGAAAAAGGGCCCAACATTAACATTATAATGAATCAAAACCATCACAAAACTAATCACAAGAAAATGATGGCCTGTAATATGGTTTTCTAGGCATGGTGTTAGCTCTTAGTTCTTTATTCACATTAGCAATATAAGCAGGTGGCTAGACCAATGTTTAACTAGCATGTTAAGTTGAGTATCTTCATTGCGATTTCTATATGTACAAAATGCTCATTATTAAACCTAAATGAAAGGAATTGAAACAAAATATAATTTCAAGCAATTTGACTAACTAGTTACTAAGAAATGTACTCACATTACAAGCATGGGTGACATTTTCTGGGAACTCCATATCATAACAGTGAAGGTCAGAAAGTCAACATATGCGATTTGTTTTGTTAGGATTCATGAGACAGAAGCAGCCTTCAGCTTTGGTGTTTTCTGTTCAACAAAGGATGATGATATCATGCACTTGCTTTTTAAATTATTAGTTAGCTTTTTTTCAACCTTTCAGATATAACATTGCGTATTGGTTTTTTAGTTTACAGAGATAAAGAGAGAGGAGTCGCTAGGTATAACGAATTTCGAAGAAGAACTAAATAGGAAGAACTAACAGATGATGAAGAGGTTATACAATCTCTTTATGAAGTGTATGGAAATGATGTTGAGAAGTTAGATTTGCATATAGGCTTAAGTGCAAAAAAGAAAATCAAAGGCTTTGCCATAAGTGAGAACTTTCTTCATCTTTTTTCTTCAGTACGCAAGTTATTGTTTTGTTTCGTGTATCGTGTTTAACATCGAAAACTTGAATACGATAACCAGCCATAGAAAGCATGCATACCCAATCATAGGGTCTACCAAGACATAAACTACCATCAAAAAATTGAAGCATAATCAAAGAACTCGTAAATTATAAACACCCAAAAGCAAAAACTCGTAATAACATAAAAGAATAAACCTTTGAAAATATATAAAATAAAGTACAAACGTGAATGAAGTGAAACCTGTTTGTTCCTCAAAAAACCGATCTTGGAGCTCAAAGTTACATTATATGAACTCCTCCTGGACCAGATCGCAGAGCAGAGGCAGAGAGAAAAGAGAGGTTTTTGTTCTTGTGACTTGTTGTTCCTGTGACTTGTTTTTACTGCAAATTATATATGTAAAGTCTACCCGAAAAAGCTAAAATGAGGGGCTTTTTTTAAAAGCTCCAAATTTGGGCTTCTTAAAAAGTTGTATTTTAGCTTCTAAAAAAGTCATTTCCATTAAAAAGTACTTTTAGATTTTACAGTCAAACACTCATTTTTCTTTAAAATAGCTTTTTCGGTAGAAAAAAGTGCTTATTCACCCTCCAAAAGCTGAACCAAACAAGCACTTAGATGAAGAATTGAATTTGTAATGTGGGAAAAGCATTAAAATGGAAAGTATAAGGTAATGAGAGGGAATCTAAATCTATATAGTGCAGAAGTTTTATAAAAAAAACACAGTAGAGAG
>JANSVA010000002.1:28034791-28053256 GCA_025504915.1 Erythroxylum reticulatum | reverse complement strand
TGAATGTGCAATGTCCATTTTGCCCCTTGCCTAATGCCTTATGTCTTATACCCTTAAGTGTCATGCCCAATTTGCCCCTATACAATCTTGCAACTTTAATACTTCATTTTAATTAATCTATTTTATAAAATCATACCAATATTAACATAATAATTTACTCCAAATTTAATCCATCAACACCTCATAATTCACTTAAATCATGCTTAATAAATTAAAATTTTTTTGGGGCCAACAAAATCTCATTTCTAAGTCTTTATAAAAGTTGTAGATATAGAAGTCCTCTTCGAAACTGTATAAAGTTGACATTAATCCTAGATCTATAGAAAAAGTTATGACATTTTTCCCAAGAGATGTTTGTTTAGGAATGATTGACTTATCAATGTTGTACAATGAGATGCTTTGGCTTGTTAGTGATATTAAAGGAGCCCAATTGAAGTAGGATTGAGTTACTAGCATAAGGGGAGTGTTCTAGGTGTATGAGAATGATTCAAAGATGTTGATATTTGGTTATGAGACATGTATTAAGGATATACACTCGGGAATGTCATTGAACATGCATTGTTCATATTTGATATACATATGTGCTCATCAATAGACACTTATACAATTGTGCAAAATGTGATGTGTATGTTTTGCATGATATACAGGAACATATAGAGCACCGTCATCCAGACATTTCCAGAACTTGGAAGCAAATGCTAATCTGGAGCATAATGTGAGTCGACCTAGATGGTCTCAACTAAAATGTTGAATGCCGGACTTAGATCTGATGAAATGTGTAAACTGAAAGAAAGTGACTGATTGAGTGTATGTGATTGATGCATTCCATTACATAAATGCATGAAAAATAAAGGTAGTTATAACCAGAGTAGCCACTGAAAAAGATCTTCTAGCTCAAAATGTGAAAAAGAGCATCGAGCTTAGAAAGTAATTAAGAGCCAAAGGCTCACTATATAAAATGAGCTCGATATTCCTAACGGATATGGGACAGTTATTAATAAGCCTAGTATTTACAATGGATACGGGACAGTTATTAATGAGCCCGATATCCACAATAGATACGAGATAGTTATAGGTACTCGGTCACAACAAAGTAATAAATAAAAGTGAGTCTCACGTGTATTGCATATAAAATTGATATGTATGTTTCAAATGAATAAAATAAACTGTGTTTCTGCTCTAAATGTGAATTGTGAAATAAATGATCAAAATGATATGTGATACTATTTGATTATGATTCAAATGATGTGAATTAAGTGATTGCATGATCTGTGTGTATTTTGTGATTGAGTGAGCCATCGAGGATGATCACTCATTGAGTTATCAAAACTCACCCAAAATTTGCAATTATTTTTCAGGTTCAGAAGAGTACCCCATTAGGCAAACGGGAGTATACCTATTGCATTCAAGTAAGAGGTAGAGGTCGAGATCAGTTTGCATCTGCATTGTATTTTTTTATTTTTATACCAAGTTAAGCCTTCCACAATTACTGTATCTTTTGTATTTGAATATATTTGTTGTGTATAACTTTCCAATTGGAAAGGTTTTACAAAAGAGATTGATCAAAGTGTAATAAATAATTGTGATTTCGAGATTTATGAAATAAAGTATGGGTCTGAATTTTAATACTGATTTCTGTGTATATGTGTGAAAAAAAAATTGTACTGAGTTTTGAGTGTCTAAATATCTGAATGAGAATGTTAGCACGTCACCCTTACGGGGCACAAACTCGGATATCGCTCAAGATATCGGGTACGTGTCTTACAAAAGTGGGATGCTACATTTCTCTTCTTTCTTTCTTCTCTATGTTTTCTCTTCTTCTTTTCCTAGCTTCCACGATTTTCTATTATTTCACATTTCAAGACTACATTTTATCTTAGTCTTCCAATTTTACTCTTCCTTCATTTGTTTTATCTATTAACTCCTTTAACCCAATAAATACCATACTATACTCTAAACTTAATTCTAACATTTCTATCTAAAATTCTAATTTCTACTTATGCTTGTTAGATTAATGAGCTAAATTCTATAAATAAATAAATAAATAAATATTTGGGGTCCCATAATTCTGATCCCCTTAAAGAATTTCATTCTTGAAATTCTTACTTAAGTCTACTATAAGGTGTGGATACTTCTCCTTCATGGCTTCCAAAGGCTCCTATGTTGCCTCCTCTCTTGCATGGTTCTTTCATAAGACTTTAACCAGCTTCACAGTCTTGTTTCTCAAGGCCTTTTCCTTTAAATCTAGAATCTCCACTAGTTGTTCCTCATATGTCAAATTGTCTTTTAATTGAACCTCTAAAGGTTGGACTATGTGTGAAGAATTTGATCAGTATTTCCTTAACATTGATACATAAAAGACATTGTGAATCTTAGACAACTCTGTTGGCAAGGCTAACTTATAGACTAGAGGCCCAATCTTCTCAATAATCTCATAAGGGCCTATGTATCTTAGACTAAGCTTGCCCTTTTTACCAAATCTTAAGACTCCTTTCCATGGAGAGGCTCTAAGAAATACTTTGTCTCCAACTTCAAATTCCATCTCCCTTTATACGTTTTTTTAGCTCTTAATTATGTCTTGATCTGCCTTGAGTCTCTCCTTCACCAATTTAATCTTGTCAACTATGGCTTGTACCAAATCAGGTCACCTTCCTTATCCTAACAAATAGGAGTTCTATACTTCCTACCATACAAGGCTTTGTAAGGTTCCATTTGAATTCCTGAGTGGTAGGAATTATTTTAAGCAAACACAATTAAAAGTAAATGATTATCCTATGAACCTTTGAAGTCCATAACATAAGCTCTTAATATTGCCTCCAATGTCCGTATTGTCCTCTCTGATTGGCCATCAGTTTGTGGATAGAAAGCTGTGCTAAAACGCAACTTGGTTCCTAAAGTCTCTTGTAAGCTTTCCCAGAATCTGGAGGTGAATCTAGGATCTCTATCCAAGACTATAAAACTTGGAATCTCATGAAGTCTGATCATTTCATCTACGTATTTCTTGGCCAAAGTATTCAAAGAATCTACTTGTCTAAAAGGTAAAAATTGTGTTGACTTAGTTAGCCTATCAATAATCACCCATATTGTGTTATGCTTCTTGCTAGTTCTTGGTAATCCCATCAAGAAATCCAATGTAATCTTCTCCCATTTCCATTCATGAAAAGAAAAATGTTTAACCTTTTCGATAGGTGCTTGATGTTCTGTTTTAACTTGCTGACACACTAAGCATTTTTGGCATACTTTGCAGCATCTTTGTTCATTCCTCTCCACTAAAAGTGCTCTTTTAAATCTCTATACATTCTCGTACTCCCTGGGTGCATTACATAAGGGGCATTGTGTACCTTATCAAGAATCTCATCCTTCAATTCCTAGAAATATAGAATGCATAATCTGTTAACTACCACCATCAATCCATCTTCTTTTGTTTCTATTTCAGAGGACTTACCATTTTTAATTTCTTTTCTGAGCTTGCTCAAGTACTCATCTTACTCCTGTAATTACTTAATCTTCTCATTCATTATTGGCCTGCTTCTAAAATTAGCTAATAGATAACCAGATTCAACTTACCTCAATGTCACTTCAAGTTTGGCTAATCCCCCCAACAAAGGGAGATATACTGTCTCCACATGTGCCATAGTAGATTTTCTACTCAATGCATCTTCTACTATATTAGCTTTTCTTGGGTGGTAGTCTATCGTCAAGTCATAATCCTTCAGTAGTTCTAACCACCTTCTTTGTCTTATATTTAACTCTTTTAGTCTCATCAAATATTTAAGACTCTTATGGTAATACCTTAGTGGTGACTCCATATAAGTAGTGTCTCCATATTTTCAATGCAAAAGTTATGGCAACTAACTCCAAGTCATACGTAGGATAATTCATCTCATAGTGTTTTAACTGCCTAGAAGCATAGTTAATCACCTTATCTCCTTGCATCAACACACACCCCAACCCCTTCCATGAGGCATCACTATAAACTATATACCCATCCCTACTAGAAGGTAAGGTCAAAATTGGTGCAGTTGCAAGCCTATTCTTCAATTCCTCAAAGCTTTTCTGACATTCTCCTGACCATACAAACTTCTGATTCTTCCTTGTCAATTTGGCAAGTGGGGTCACTATCATGGAAAAACCCTTTACAAATCTTCTGTAATAACCAGCTAAATCTATGAAACTCCTCACTTCTGCTATATTCTTAGGTGCTTCTCATTTAACTATAGCTTCTATTTTCCTTGGATCCATATGCACTTCTTTTTTCTGAAATTATATATCTAAGAAACACTACTTCCCTTAGTCAAAATTCACATTTATTGAATTTGACATACAACTCTTTCTTCCTCAATGTCTCTAAGGCAATCCTTAAATGTTCCTTATGCTCTTTGTCACTCCTGGAATAAACCAATATATCATCAATAAAGACTATGATAAATCAGTCTAAGAAAGGCTTGAAGACTTTATTTATTAATTCAATGAAGGTTGCAGGGGCATTCATTAACCCAAAAGGCGTGACTAAGAACTCAAAATGCCAATATCGTGTTCTAAAAGTAGTTTTTGACACACCAGACTCCTTTATTCTCAATTGGTGGTAACCTGATCTTAAGTCTATCTTAGAGAAGACTTTTTCCCCTTACAATTGATCAAACAAATCATCTATACATGGGAGTGGATTTCTATTCTTTATAGTACATGATTAACCTTCCTGTAATGCACACACATTCTCAAGAATCCATCTTTCTTCCTCACAAAAAGAATTGGAGCTCCCTAAGGTGAAGAGCTAGGCCTAATATAACCTTTCTCTAACAACTTTTCTAATTGCTCTTTAAGCTCCTTTAACTTTTTTAGAGCCATTCTATAAGGCAGAATTGATATCGGTGCAGTACCTGGAAGAAGCTCGATGGGAAACTCAATTTTTCTAGGTGGTGGGAGTCCTAGTAATTCCTCTGGAAAGACATCTAAGAATTCTATGTCCATAGGAATTTCTTCTAACTTTCCTCCATCTACCTTCGTGTCTACCACATATGTCAAGAATGGTTCATCCTCATCATTCTCTCTGTTATCAGAGCCAAAATAATTCTAGGTAGGCTTACTTTCCTATGTCTCATAAACACCACCTTTCTACCTTTGTCCAACTCAAACTCTACTATCTTTTGTTTGCAATCTAAATTGACATTATATTTTTCTAGTGTATCTATGGAAAAAATCACATCTAGTCCCCCCATCTTCAACGTCATTAAATCCACCACTATCTGTTATCCACCAATAAATATTTCACAATCTCTATAGACTTGACTAATAATAATATACTGACTGATTGGGGTACTAACCATTAAGGGATTGTCTAATGGGCTCAAACTTCTACCATGCACAATTATACTTGACGAAACAAATGAATGAGTAGACCTCGTATTAATTAAATAATAACATCATCATTAAACAATTTAACCATACCAGCCACAACTACTTGAGTTATCTCTGTGTCTTCTCTCGTCATTGCAAACAATCTAGTTGGTGCTTGCTCCCTTGGTCTTCTTGGAGGATTTACTTTCTTGGCTGCCTCAAAATTTCCCACTTTAGTTGCATCCTTATGTCTCACAGTCTCAACCCTTTTAAAGCTTGCATATGAGTTTCCTATCGTCTTGTATACTACGGGCACTCTCTAGCCATATACCATTTTTTGTTAAATTAAAACAAGCTCCAATAAATCTGTAGCACTCCCTCTTAAAAAATTTGCTGGAATAATCGCACATGGGAATGGGTGGATTATCCCCCTCCCCCCTTCTATTGCCTTTTGCCTTTGAGGATTGATGAGAAACAGATCTCATCTTTCTGGACCTGCTTGCACCACTGCTCCTAGCCTTAGACTATATAAGAAAGTCCTGGTACTCCTATCTGCTATAGGAGCACTACCTCCCCTTCTAAACTATTTTCTTCCTTTTCTCTTTCTGTTTACTGTGCTCTTTATATTTTCCACATTCTTAACACTTAACACTGCTTCCAATAGCTGTTGAAAGTTATAGAAATTTTGTGTCACCACTTTCTCTTTGATGACTAAATGCAATCCTGCTTTTAACCTACAACATTTAACTACTTTTCTCATCAGCATCTCAGCTGCATATCAGGACAGTTACATAAATCTGTGCTCATGTTTGCTTATTGTCATCTCCCTCTAGGTGAGACTCAGAAATTTCCTTTTCTTCTGCTGGATATATAGACCTCAGAAAAATATTTCTTCTTATAAGTGGCTAGGAAATCCTTCCATGTCAACATTGGTGGTTTCATCTGACTTCCTGGCACACTTTCCCACTAATACAAATCATCTCCCTATAGCAAGCTTGCAATATATTTAACTTTTGCATCATCCTCACTTTCTATTTGCTCCAATACCCTTTCTGTATTCCTCAACCATGCTTCAACTTCTTCTGGATCAGTTGTTCCATAGAAATCCACAGCCCTATACTTCCTAAGCTTATCAAACTACTTTTCTTTCTTAGCTGGGGATGGAATAAAAGTTTGTAGCATCTGGCCTATATCTTGGACAAAAGCCTGAGCAAAGGCCTGAAATAGTCTAGGATCTAAAGGAGTAGGCACTTGCTCTTATAAAAGAGGTGAGTCACGCGTTTGGGATTGAGAGGGCACACTACCGTGCCTTATAGAGGCCTTAACATTTCCTGGGGCTCTAGACTCATCGGTACCCTCCCCTCTTCGTGGAGAGTCAGGTGCAATAGATCCTTGCAAAACTCCTAATGTTCTTCTATGAGATAGCATCTTACTCCTTTAATTTAAACACTAACAATTAGCTTACATTTCGCTTTAATCTTATTTAATACATATATTAATAATATACATGTCACTTAGTGCAATCAACCAACCCACAATGCAAACAATTAATCACACATCATAATAATCTATACCATTACGTATTCTAAGCCTAGCAATCCTTAAAAATCCTAAGCTCTGATACCAAAAGATGTTGGGCCCTGAGTCTTGTCACTTATTATAATTGTAAGAAGAGTTTTAGTGTTAGCATTGGCAGGTTGGTCGCGGTAAAGTAAATGATGATGCTAGTGAATCTAATCAAGATTGAAGTAAGGATGAAGATGAACTATCCTTCATTTCATAAAAGATTAGATGGATGTGGAAAAAGAAATCAAGGGGAAATAAAGACTTCTCTTTTAAAAAGAATAAAAAAGATGATTCAAAAAATGAAAAAAGTTCTATCGTCTGCTACGACTACAATAAACCAAGACATTACAAGTCTAAATGCCTATTGATAAAAATAAACAAAAGAAAAGTAAAGAAAAAAAGAGCATGATGGTAACACGGGAAGATCTGGATTCGTCTGAATCTGAATTTGACTCAGAAACATCAGAACAAGCAAATATATGCTTGGTAGCTTAAACGGAATGCGATGATGGGGTAATTTCTAACTTCAATGATCTTCAGGATGTTTATTTAGAATTATTAAGAGATTCACATGTTATTTTAAAACAATATAGGATAATGAGAAAGAAATTTGTTGAAAGTTTGAAGAACGCAAAACTATTAGAAAAAGAAAACGTCTGCCTTAAGAAACAAGTAGTCTATATGAAAAAGAAAGTAATTATAGATAGATTTGAGGAAATTAATCAACTAAAACAAAGGATTAATAGTCTCTCAGTAGATTTATCAAAATTTACAGAAAGTACAAAAAGGATGAATGATATGATTGGAAGTTGTAGCCATCCAAATGATAAGAGCGGTTCAGGTTTTAATGATAGAAATACTATTCATAATAGGAATATTCTTCATAATAGGAGTTTTGTTCCTAATAGAAAGAAAAAGAAGTGGTATTTTTATTATTATTCGTTGAAAAGTTGTAAGACTAACCCTAAAGGACCCAAGAAAATATAGGTACCTAAGAAAGATATAACATATACTGTAGATCTCCTTTCATGGAAAAAGCAACCATAACCAATGGTACTTGGACAATGGCTGCTAATGACATATGATAGGCAGAAGGTCTACGTTTCTAGACCTCCAACATAAGCAAGGAGGATTGGTAACTTTTGGAGATAACTAGTAGGGCAAAATAGTTAGTATCGATAAAATTGGTAAAGATTCCATTTCATCATTTGATAATATTCCACTAGCTGAAGGCTTAAAGCATAATCTAATTAGTATAAATCAATTATGTGATTTTAGTTTTGAAGTATCCTTTAATCAAAATTAGTCAAAAAGAAGGAAGGTTCCATAGTTTTTTCTACCAATAGACGAAATAATCTCAATAAAATTAACTTAGACAATTTGAAAAGTCAAAATATTTCATGTTTTATATCAATAGATGATGAAAAACTGATTTGGCACAAAAAGGTAGGTCATGTTAGCTTTAAATGTATTTCTATGTTAGTTAGACACGATTTAGTAAGAGGATTACAAAAGATAAGTTTTAACCAAGATTTCTTTTGTGAGTTGTCAAAAAGGAAAACAAGTTAAAATATCTTTTTCTTCTAAAAATATTATAACTTCATCTAGACCTCTAGAGCTTTTACATATAGATTTGTTAGGTCTAACCAGAACATTAAGTCTAGATGGAAAGAAGTATGGTCTCGTAATTTTTGATGATTTCACTAGATTTTGTTGGATATTGTTTTTATCACATAAAGATGAATCTTTTAAATTACAAAATGAAAAAGGAATTTCTATTGCTGGAATTAGGAGTAATCATGGTGGAGAATTTGAAAATAAAAAGTTAAAAATGTTTTGTGAATAGAATGGAATTTTCCATAATTTCTCTACTCCTAGAAGTCCTCAACAAAATGGAGTTCTAGAGAGAAATAATAGGACGATTTAGGAAATGGCAAGGACTATGCTATATGAAATAAATCTTCTTAAGTACTTCCGGGCAGAAGTTGTAAATACAACATGTTATATTTAAAATAGAGTACTTTTGTGACCTATTTTAAATAAAAATCCATATAAATTATGGAAAGGAAGAAAGCCAAAGATATCTTACTTTCATCCTTTTGGTTGCAAATGTAGTATATTTAATACAAAAGAAAAGTTATATAAAATTGATTCTAAGATCAATTCAAGAATTTTTCTAGGTTATTCAATTACTTCTAAAGCTTATAGAGTTTATAATCTCGTTCCTAAATCTGTTGAAGAGTCTATGCATGTAAAATTTGATGATGATTCTCATCTAGATAAAAGAGGCGATTCTGATGATGAAACTCTACCTACTCCTTTAGTCAATAATTTAGACATCTTACCATAAAATGATCCACATAATAAAGTAAAAGATATTTATGAAAATTTTAGTCTAAGAAAAGACTAGAAATATAAATTTTCTCACCTAGAAAACTTGATTATAAGAGAAACATCAGAAGGAGTGAGAACTAGATCTAAATTTAGAAGAGAGGCAAATGTATCTTTTGTTTCTAAATTAGAACCTAAGAAAATTGATGAAGCTCTTCAAGACGAAGCTTGGATTTTAGTTATGTAAGAGGAGTTAAATCAATTTACAAGGAATAAAGTTTGGTCTTTAGTTCCTAAACCATCTAATAAATCTATTATGGAACTAGATGGGTATTCAAAAATAAATTACATGAATTAGGAAAAGTAAACCAGAACAAAGCTAGATTAGTAGCTTGGGGCTATAATCAACAAAAAGGAATAAACTATAATGAAATATATGCTCTTGTAGCTAGACTAGAAGCTGTTAGGATTTTGCTTGCATATGTTGTTTTTCATGATATAAACTTGTTTCAAATGGATGTGAAAAGTGCTTTTTTGAATGGTTTTATAGATGAAGAAGTTTATGTAAAACAAACCCCAGGTTTTGAAGACATTGATAAACCAGATTATGTCTATAAACTTCATAAAGCTTTGTATGGATTAAAACAAGCACCTCGTGCTTGGTATGATCATCTGAGTTTTTTTTAATTAAAAATGACTTTATTAGGGGTCAATTAGATAAAACTTTATTTAGAAAATATATTTAAAATGATTTTATAGTTGTACAAATATATGTAGACAATATCATTTTGGGTGTAACTTCTTAAAAATTATGTTCAAGTTTTGAAAATCTTATGAAAAGTGAATTTGAAATGAGTATGATGGATGAATTAAATTTCTTTCTTAGTTTACAAATTAAACAAACTAAAGAAAAGATTTTTGTTCATCAACAAAAATATCTCAAAATTTTTTTAGTTAAATATAAAATGGAGAATGTTAAACCAATGTTAACTCCTATGTGTGCTTCAATCCTCTTATTTAAGGATAAACTTGGTAAGAAGACTGATTAAAATCTTTTCAAAGGAATTATTGGTTCTTTGCTTTACCTAACTGCAAACAGACCTGATATATTGTTTAGTGTTTTTTTGTGTGTAAGATTTCAAGCAGATCCTAGAGAATCTCGTTATATTTCTATCAAAAGAATATTGAGATACTTGGCAAGTTCTACTGATCTTTGCTTAATGTATGAGAAAGGTAAAGATTTCAGGTTAATTGGCTAATGTGATATTGATTATGCTAGAGATATGATTAACAAAAAGAATACAAGTGGAGGTTGTCACTTTCTTGGTCATAATCTAATTTCTTGGTCAACCAAGAGGCAAAGTTCAATTGCTCTATCCACTGTAGAAGCTGAATACATATTAGCTGTAAGTTGTTGTTCACAGATGATATGGATTAAGAATCAGTTAGAGGATTATTCTATACAAGAAGATCAGATTCCAATCTTCTTTGACAATAGAAGTGCTATTAATCTCTAAAAAAATCCAATACAACACTCAAGGGCAAAGCATACTGAAGTTAGACATCATTTTATAACAGATTATGCACAGAGAGGGATCATCAATCTACAATTTGTTGAGATGAATCTACAATGGGCAAATATCTTCACCAAACCCTTAAGTGAAGGTAGATTCAAGGAAATCATACGAAACCTAAATATGGTGATGTTAAATGACCATTGATCTGAAACTCCATGATCCAGACGATTCGTCTAGAAGAAGTTGAAAAGTTGTAAGTTTTTAAGTTAAATAGTAATGGTAATTTACAAACGGTAACTTTTCAAAAGTGTGTATAAAAAAAAAGAAATCATCTCAAAATTCTGCAACACCTTACACTCGAGATTTTTCTTGAAAAACTTCAAAACTGAATTGTTCAAAGTTCTTTCAGCAAATATGATCCAACGCTCTATTCTAAAGTTCAAATTCTTCTCAGTTTATGCCTTATCTCTTTTCATATACTAACCTCACTTCTTTAAGCGAAATAGATTTCTATGTTTAGTGTTTACTTTTTACAGATTAAAAAAATATCGAAATCTCTTATCTATGGAATACTCGTCAATTTCACTTCCTCGAAGAATAATCAGATGAATATCGAACTTGAGATTGAAGTAGTTAGCTAGAAGAATTTCTTCAACATCCGAGAGACGGTATATTTGAATGAAATATATGAGTTCTAGAAGAATGCGAAGGCAGTAGACAAAACTTCGATATCGATGGTAGATGGGTTGTCGGTAATAATCACACAAGATTCTATCAAGAAGGCTATTAGGTGTTCAAATATTAGAGTAAAGCAGTTCAACAATATAAATTGGAACGCTCAAAGTCATATAGACAAAGCCAATATCAATCGACAACTATATTGATCTAGTAATCTAGGAGTCAAGAAGTCTTTAAGCCTCATTTCGAAGACTAGGGTTCTTCATTCACTTCTTCTCTATTGTATCCTACCAAGAGTAGGATCAAAGGACTTGGTGACAATGAATGATGAACATTGTCTGTTTCATCTACTTACTCACTAACTCGTTAATCTTTCGTTCTTAATTATGAAGTACCTGATAAAGGCCAAGGAGGATTATCATCTAAAGAGTGGTTCTTCACCTTACGGTATGATGTTAACAAGATTCTTCAAAGAATCTAGAATCCTACTTGATAGAGAAAACAAAGTAAAGATGAATGTTAAGAGTGTTATTAATGCCTCTAATATTCACAAAACGGGAATAAAGACTGAAGCTGAAGTGGATGTAGATTTCACACCAAAAGCGAAGTCTAAGGGGGATCTTTTAGTAAGATGAAACAAGAGTGAACATGTTCTGTCAAAAATACGTACAAAACCTCGATCATTCAGAAGAATGTCAGCACAGGAAAAGGTTGAACAATCGTCTAATCTGCCGATACAAGTCAAGACGTTTCTAAAAAAGAAGGAAAGCAAGGTTCAACAACCAAATCACCAAGTGTCTTTAAAGAGGAAGACTGAGATGCTTTAATCAGAAAGGTCACCAAGATTAATGACCTTACGACAATAAGAATAGAAGAAGCAGAAAGTTTTGATTCTTGGTGGAGATTATGAGAGTAAAAAGGAGCAAGAGTAACAACAACATTCTACCAAATCACTTGTTTCTATCCCTCAAATTGAATCAGCACAATCATTTGGAGAGACAGAGATAAAAAGCAAGTTAGTATTTAAGAAGAAGAAGCCTTAACAACAACTCTCTTCTAAACCAACAGAAGAACAAAAGAAGATGAAGCTTATTTAGAAGAAGGTTTTTTCATTTGATGATCCACAAAAGACACAGACTATTGAACGCCAGCTAGTACCTTACAACCCTCCTCAACTAATGAAGAAAAAAGATTTAAAAATGAAGGTCATAGAATAATCAACACCTGATCGTAATAGAAGTTCAATATTCATCAGAGAACCTTATAAATAGATAGTTAAGGTTGAAGTTGAGCCTATAACAGTAAATGATTAGACGATACATCTTCTAAGTCCTGAAGAAGGAAGACTATATAGTATTCTACAAGATGAAAAGTCAGAACAATATCTATTGAAGATTACAAAAGATTATTATACAATCTATTAAGTAACAAGCCGAACGACAATCAAGTTTATACCAGATGTACAACCTAGAAGTCCAACACTCGTAATAAATGAAGGAAAAGGAAAGAAGAAGATGTTTCTTAAAGAATATGATGATGATCTTACAGAAGAATAGATTCAAGTGGCAGTGCAGAACATAGACTATGTATGTCATACAGCTCAACCTGTAGGTGTCTATGTATACCATCACATATCAAGGGTATCAGGAAGTCAATTTGGAGCATCTACCAAAGAAGAAAGTTTCAAGGTAGTTGGTACAATATCAGAAAGAAGGTACAAAAGTATCACAATTGAAGGTATTGATTTTAACTTAGAAACCTTTGAGCATTTAATCATTCATTTCAAACCCTTAGGTTTCCTACTTTAAGTTAAAACTGTTTTACACCTTCTAAGGAAAGTAATTTACAAATTATCCAGACCTGATGATCTCGATATCCATAAAGGAAAACATCTCGATATCCATAAAGGAAAACAACCCTTCAAATTACCTTTAATCAAAATTATAGAATTAGACGATTCACCTAGAAAACCATCAGTTTTTAAACATCCTCATCCACTTAGTGAAATACTACAAGATGCTACTGTTAATTTGAAGTTCTTGAAGAATTTCATTAAATGGACTGAAGCTAGTCACAAGCAGACGGAAGTTCAGGAAGCCTTAGCTAAAAACATTGAGGAAACTAATACTAAGGTTGATGAACTAGGTGATGCAGTGGATGATCTTCATTAGGAAATGACATATCTACGTGTTTCAGTAGAAGAAGACCTCAAGATGATCTGCATTGATATTCAATACTTGTATTTTGAAATTTTGAAGTGTTTAACATGAACTATACTTTTGATTAATAACAAATAGGGGGAGAAATTTGGAGAACATTAGAAAGCATTCATTGTATATCTTATGCATATCTTGTATATCTTGCTTTATTCATTTATTCATCTAAATATTATTTTATCTTCTAATATTATGATTATTTGTTATCATCAAAAAGGGGGAGATTATTAAGTCAAGACTTCAATTCTTTTATTAATTTTGATGAAAATCAAATAATAATAATCATAGAAGTGTGAATTGTTTTGATGAATTTGTTAATTGCGGAGATAAATGTAAGTGACACAAATCGTCAATTGAAGACGATACTTAAGTAAAATTTGAATAAGACAAAGCATCTTAGATGGATCAGACAAAGTGTGAAGTGCTTGGCCTAAAACACTAGATGACGCATACGAAATCTATACAAGATGATGTAATTGCAAAATATTCTAAAATGTCAGTCGGTTAGTTGGAGTTGGTTATAAGACTCAACTAATAACGATTTTTTGAAGATTCAATAAGCAAATTTCTCAATGAAGACAATTGAAGATTTAGGTTATAAATATTAGTTATAGTCGTAAACTAAATATAGAAGAGAAAAGGAAATCTGATTGTACAAAACATACCTAGAGAAACTCTATATTCAAGTGCTCAAGTGCTCACACAAAAAATATTCTAAGAAAAAAGGAAAGAAAGAGAGCAAATACATCTGTAACGTGAAGCTCAAACAATATCTTTTCAAGAAAAAGAAAGGCTAGAGCCTGGAGAGGCTAAGGAAGTAGATAAAGAATATTTTATGAGAAAGACCTGAAGAGGCTCTACAAGTGTAGAAATGATACTTGTAACGTTGAAAGATATAGTGAAATCTCAGACAAACTCTGAGGACTGGATGTAGCCCAAGGTTAAAGGTGAACCAGTATAAATCGCGGGGTGATATTCTCTAACTCTTATCTCTTTAATTTTTTTGTTGTTAGAAGAATAGATAATAATTTTCGCTATCACATTACTCATCAAATTAAGTGAATTGCTTTGTAATCGCATGAATTTCTAAAGAAAATCAAGAAGATTTTAAAGATTAATATCTTATACATTTTAACACAATTCAACCCCCCTTCTTATGATTTCTATATTAACAAGTGATTTACTTCACACAACCCTCGCCACACTTGAACAACACATAGTTGACTGCGCATCGTAATGCTAACCAAAATGAAAACTAGACTACTACTACAGCAATGGTGAGTCTAGGCCGATCCCATAAAGAGTGTGTGCAAAGTTTATGAAATGAAATTAATCGATGTTTAGGAAAAAGGGCGTTTAGATTTTGGAATAAGAAAATAAAATAAAACTAACCTAATTAAAATAAGTTAAAGAAAACATGCAAAAACATGATAAAGGTGGGGAATTTGGTAGGGACTCGACATCCTGAGTGATATTCAAGTGCGCATCCTGCACCAAAATGGTGTGCTAGGAAAGTCAACCAGTAAAAACCTCAATATAATTTTTTTCAAGAATATCAAACGCGTAAGCAAAAATCAGTAACCAAATTGAGCCCATTTTGGTCATAAACTTATTTAGTCATAGTAATACAATCATCAAAATTTCAATATCATTTGTGCCAATTACAAATACAGAATACTTGGAGTCACAGTTTTATTACATTGCAAAATCATTTACAAACATCTTCAATTTGGAAAGTTATTACAAGACAGAAATGCTCAACTAACCAAGTTGCAATAATTGCAGAAACTCTATTTGATACAAATTAGAGAAAACAAATGCAAACATAAACTAATCCTGACCTCAATCTCTTACCCAATTTTAGTATATACACTCGTTTATCTAATGGGTTAATTCTTCTAGGCCTGAAAAATATTGCAAAATTTGGGTGAGTTTTGCAAAATCAATGAGGCAACCATCATCAATGGTTCACTCAATTCAACGCACTTAACATGTAATTCACATATTTGCATTTAGCATAATTCATCATCTGTCACATTCTCAGTTACAAGTAAGGTAATTTTGCTTTTCAAACAAACAAACATACTTATTTAAAATGTGTATGCAATGCTTATGTAACTCTTTTCCATTTATTACGTTTTTGTAACCGAGTGCCTAATTGTCCCATATTTATTATGAATACTGAGCTCATTTATAACTTTCCCTTATTCGTTGGGGATACAGGGCTCATTAATAACTATCTCATATCCGTTGGGGATATCAGGCTCATTTTACATAGTAAGCCTTTAGCTCTTAATTACTTTTTGAGCTCGAAGCTCTTTTTCACATTTTAAGCTTTAAGCTTTTTTTCGATGGCTACTTTGGTCACAATTGCCTTTATATTTCATGCATTCATGTAATGGAATGCATCAATCATTTATGAT
The DNA here is from genome assembly GCA_025504915.1 of Erythroxylum reticulatum. NCBI lineage: Eukaryota > Viridiplantae > Streptophyta > Magnoliopsida > Malpighiales > Erythroxylaceae > Erythroxylum > Erythroxylum reticulatum. The sequence continues at coordinate 28,037,188 of JANSVA010000002.1, read as the reverse complement.
CAATCAGTCACTTTCACATGTCATTGGAACTTAGTCTGGCATTTAACATTTGCGTTGAGAATCACTATTACGTTCATATCCATATTCACAGTTTTCTTCCAGAGCTAAGTCTGGCATTTAATAATCAAATAATGTATCATATATTTCATCTAATTCACATACAAGTAGCACTTCAGTATCATATACATGCGTAAATCTCGGACCTTCATTGTTCGGCATCAACATAAAATCAATCCGCATTCATTTCAACATTTAAAAAATATTTTAAAAGCAAACAATTAATTGAGAGAAATCGTCTAGGTTACTCACAGTACACTCTAGATTATCCCTAGCTTCAATAATCTAGAAACATTTGAATGCATGCATTTATCCTGCACATCAAAATTATTCAATACACACAATGCACACACACATTAATATTTTTACAGTTATAAGCATTCATTTATGCACACATGTGTATATGGAATATATACAATGCATGCTCATGACAATCCCGAGTATTGCTTTATCATTCACATTCCTAAACATTCGTATTCCCAAACTCATGTAAATACCATGTATACTTATGGTTTATTCCTCATTAAAATCATTATAATCTAATTTCATAACCCAATGAATGATTTCATATTTTTTCCTAACATTGACTTTCGGGTCTACTATTCTTGATCATTTAGAAAATGCAAATGGGGAGATTTGAGAACACTTTCTTCTATAAAATTGCTCCCCTATGTCTGAGGTTTCTAATGACACCAAGTTCATTAAATTTGGTTCAGTAGTGTGAAAGTTATACTCCAAATATTTCAAATTGCTTTTATTCTAAGATAGTACCCTATACTCAACTTCCACCAAACAATTGCAATTTTTAGATCCCGATTAAGAATTTTATTCCTTTAGATAATTTGTATCCCTATGTCTCTAGTTTACTAAAAAGCAAGAATGAGTCCATTTAGATAACTATAGAAAAAGATATGCCCAAAATACTTAACCTTGTTCAGTGTAGAGAAAAGTTTGCCATGGTGAACTCCTCTAGATAGGAATTCTTGTGAAATTTTCACTAGTTCACTGTGGAGAAACCTAGAGTTGGCCGTGGAGAAATTTATCCAAAAGAAATCCTAGGTAAACCTTCCAGTTTGCTGCAAAGAATTCTAGAAGTTTTTCGTGGGGAACTTCTACAAATGCATACCCAGTTTTTTTCAATTTCAGGTCAGATTTTGAGACTCTTTTAGACAGAATTTGAATTTGACATCTTCACAAACAATGTATCTATACATCTCTAGTTTAATCCAAATTAAGAATCATATCATTTGGGTAACTAGAGAAAAATTTATAACTAAAATATTGAAGCATACTCAGTGAACATTTCCCTGCTACATTTTTCTAGATTTATAGCTCTTTACTTATCACACTCAACACCAAATGCCTAATCTATCACTTCTAGCTCACTTATTCATCATTTCACCATTATTCTAACTCCATTTCAACTCAATATCATCCATAAAACAAGTCCTAACCCATTATTTAACATTTATGTGAAGCAAAACATCAATATGTATACATTCATTTCTTCACCATGCTCAACTCTTTTGTCATGATCATTTACCATTGAACTATCATAATATATGCCTCATCTAAAACAACACACTTAGAACAAAGTTTAAATTACATGTTTAGCGCAAAAGCTACTTCAAATCACCGTGAAACCCTAGCTCCTCTATAACATCCCATCACCGATGGGAAGGGTAGAATAGTCAATTGGAACGGGTTATGAGTGTTTAAAATTGTCTTGGCATGTTCATGAATACACATACATGGAAATAGTGACTTTTGCACATATAAATGACTGTACATACATTCATGACATTTCCCGGTATATTTGGTCATATATGTGATTATTATGAAAAATATGATTTTTGTGTTTGGAAAATAGATTGGAGAGGGTCTTTGAGGTTTGAACATTTTCTGTGAATTTTAGAAATTTTTCTGGAAATTTTCGGGGAAATTTTTCGGACTAGAAAAATGCCAAGTGACAGACTGATTGTGTACCGGTAGTAGAAATAATTGTCAAATAGCATTGAATTTTTGGATGCATGACTTTAGGAATTATTGATAAGTGTCATTCATTGGAAATTTGGGTTTGAATGGATTAGTTTAATGAGTGACATGTGACAAGTGACAAGTGTCACTTGCCAAGCCACGTCTTAAAGCCACCATTTGTTTAATTTTGAACACTATTTTTTGCTCTCTCACGATACTTGTCTTTCATAAAGCTTTTGGAGTTTTGTTTTTGGGTTCTCTTCTTCTCTTCTTCGTAACTTCTCTTTTCCTCTTCTTCATGGGTTTTGATCTTCTCCAACTCTAAGCCTAGCTCTCATCTCTTACTTACTTCCTTGTCACTTT
>JANSVA010000002.1:28018589-28034691 GCA_025504915.1 Erythroxylum reticulatum | reverse complement strand
GTATTTGAATACATTTCTGTATGTAATAACTTTCCAAATTGGAAATATTTTACAAATGAGATTGATCAAAGTGTAATGACAATTGTTATTTCAACTTTTATGAAATAAAAGTATGGGCCTGATTTGATTACTAATTCCACATATGCTTATGATAAATGTGAAAAAAAATTTGTACTGAGTTTCAATGAGTTTTGACTATTCTAGCATGCTACTCTTGCGGGATTCACACTCTGACATCATTCAAGATATCGGGCACCTGTCTTGTGAGGGTGAGGTGCTATAGGAGTGTCTAGCATCGAATACACAGAAGTGTCTAGTCACAGAAGACACCTTAATCTCCAGTTCAAAAGACACCTTAGTGTCTGGTTACAAAAGCAGCTATAGACCCTTCTAGGCATGTCTATTTAACCACGATTAGGACTTGATAGTTTTAAAATATAACATTTCAGATTTCATAATCACATGCAAAAGTGTAGTGCATAACATATGTCTTTATTCCATTTTTCTCGAATTGAACATATCTATTTACATCCAACAAGTTAACATACCTCATGAACGTAAACATTTGCAATAAGGTACCAATAAATGCATTATGTGTTTACACACTGCATATAATTACACAAATTCCCAATTCACAAACAATTATATTCAATGCATATCACATAAATCCTTTGAAATACTTTTGTGTTCATAAGGACACATTCATCCTTGAACACACCATACATTTCAACATTAGACACATTATTTACTAATCACACATTCCTTAAGTAATTACCTTAATTAACAATCCATAACTAAATTAACTTTTACTCAATTAATTTAACCTCAATTTAAGTTCATTTCACACCTTAAACAAGTCTAATTAAGTCTCAATGTGCCAAATAAAAAGACCTAACCTTGTATAGTTCAAAAATTGCACAAAACTAAGCTTTTCACCTTCCTAACCATTTCCCACAATCGTGGGAATGTTCCTTAAAAATCCCACGATTGTGGGATGAGTGAACCGAAGGTTCACTCACCCGCAACCTTGAGTTTATTTCCAAAACTTAACTTCTTCACTTCCATTAGACACACCTTCACCAAAGTCCATTAATTTCACTTTAATTCTACCTTATTCATGCTTCAATATCTCATCAAATTCATTTCCAAACCAATTCAAAATTCATTCATAAAGCATCTTACAATCCATAATCTTTCTGGTATAAACATCTAAAACAAAAGCTATTAAACAAGTATTATGTTCCAGACCTTAATTCATCATCAATTCAATATATGTTCTATCCAATTCAAGCATCAAATAATTCATATTAAAGCATGAAATCAAGTTTAGCATTCTCTTACCTTCTTAACTTCAATTTTTAACTCCAAAGAAATAGCTATTCCAACCCTTTCAAGCAATCAACACACATCTAAGATCAAAGTGCAAATTTCAACACTAACAAGACAATATCAAAACAAATAACAAAACCTACTTCTTGATGCAGTAACTTACAAAGATTCCAAATGAAGATGAAGCAAAATCAAGCAAAATTCTAGAAGTTGAGAGGTAGTAAGAGGTTTCGGTGGAGAGAAGCAAAGTGTAGGGAGAAGGCTGCAGAAGCTTCAAACGTGAAGATGATTCATCGCTTGCCTAACTCTTTGAATGCAAGGTGTCTTAGTTTGCAATGGCCTCATATCACACATGAAAGTGTGATATTTTTCCTTCATTAAAGCAACCTACATGTCTTCATATGTGGCAACCAAATGTCACAATTCAATTAGGCCACTTGTCACTCAACCAATGTTGTCAAATGTCAATGCGTTAGCTATACCAAATGTCACTAACTCAGGGGCTTAGTCATTCTAATTTTCCATATACCAACTTAACTTGCTACTTGACAATTTTCCCAGTTCAAATATACATTTTTATACATCAATTCTCTAATGGTATCAATTAATTCCAAATCACTAAGTTTGATCCATTAAACCAAAATTCAAAACATATACAACTTACAATCATGTCACAATTTTAACACCTATTATAATTACCTTCATGAACATGTAACATTTCAACTAGGGTATAATAAATTTGATAGTTATTATTATTATTATTATTATTATTATTATTATTATTATTATTATTATTAAGTAAACGATAATAAATCAGAAAGAAGAGCAATAAATAAATAAGTTGCTTAACCTTTGAAATAAATTATTTTCTCTCTTTTAACCCTTTATTGTTTAGATATACTTTTGATGGATTATTTGAATCTATGAACGACAAATCCCAATGAGTTGGAAAAAAAATCATTTATATTCTTTATAATTTAATTCAACCAATGTTTACAACTATTTAGCTATTTAATAATTGATCAGGGTCCAACATAATTAATTAACCCAATGGTAGGCCATATTCTAACATTCTCCTATTTTTCCTAATTATAATATAATTATAAAATAGGAAACTAATAAGTCATAATTAGAAACACATAGATGAGCCAAGAGTAATTAGGAAATCACCAGTTACCAAGTTATAAAGGCCGAGTTATCGAAATTTCATAATGTTAAATTTGCCTATCAGTAACTCAAGTGGAAGGGTATTGAGTGGACATGCCATCAGATATAGATACAACAAATGGTCTCAGGTTAAATGCTAGGCAGATTTTATGACAGCGTCGATATGCAAAAGGAGAGGCTCTTTGCCTATTTCTAACATATGGGATCTGTAAAGCCATCAAGACCTTTTCCATCGTTGACATATGATTTGTTATTTCTCCTGTTTTTCATTTGTATATATTTTCGTTTATTTATTTTCACAAACATATTTTACATTTTGAATTTTGTTGTTTCATATTTATTTAGTTTAATTTCTTAATTTGATTTTTAGTAACTTTTTCATTTTATAGTTTTCATGTTACTCTAGATTTATCACACATGGATTAGTTTATGCCTATGTCCTATGAATAACACAGTCGAAGGTATGTTAAGTTGTTACATGTGAATGGATATGTTCAATTCGAGAATAATGGAATAAAGACATATGTTATGCACTACTTCTTTTGCATGTGATTATGAAATATGAAATGTTTTGTTTTAAAACTACCAAGTCTTAGTCGTGAGCAAATAGAAGGGTTTGCAGTTGCTTTTGTAACCAGACACTAAGGTGTCTTCTGTGACTAGACACTTCTGTGTCTTCTGTGACTAGACACTTCTGTGTCTTATGATTTTAGACACTTTAGCGTCTTCTATTTCGGAGACTTAAGTCTCTTCTATTTCAAATATCAAACATGGGTGTCTTCTATTCTGGTCTCGTTACTCACTTCTGCAAAAAGGATTAGCAGGCTAACTTGTTTTGTATTCTGTAACATGCTCAATTCTAATATAATCAAGCTTTATTCTGAAATAACTAAGTTTTGTTCTGATATAATCAAATACTATTTTGATATAGTCAAGTTCTATTCTGGTACTTTAAAGTTCTGTTATGATATTATGGTATTTTATTCTTATACTTGTAATCTTTGCTCTAAAGCCAATATATCCTGTTTTGATATGTTATATTCTGTTTTGAGATAGATGTTGTTTTTGAGATACATGTTGTTTAGATTGCATTTTAATATGAACAATTAAAGATTGCTTGAGATGTGATCTGATTCTGTATATGTGAATGTTAGACAATTGTTAGAAGCAGTCACCAATTTATATCTTGTTTAGTTATTTCCCCACTAAGATTTATGCTTAGCACAGTGGTTTTGCCTCTGTTTAGGTTCTGATAAAAATTTAAAGACTAGGACAAAGACAACTACAGTGGCCAAAGAGATTGTGTTTTGTTTTAGAAATGTTCAATTTGTTTTTGAGTTGTATTTAATGTAATAAGACATATTGGAATTTGTATTTTGTTTGATAATTTGTAATAACGTTAATACAGGTTGGATTTGGATTTTTAAGGCTTATATGTGATAAGTACCATATGTATGTTATATTCTGAATGTGACCCAACCTATGAAATGAAATATATGTTACTTGAGTTTCTGGAATGCTTTAGCATGTTTTAGATTGCTTCAGTACTATTTTGTGTGGCATCTGTATATCCTCCCAGAGGGTATGTGAGTGTTACACAACAACTATAAGATCCTATTAGGAATATGATTATGTTATTCGTTTTTTAAAGGGACTCAGTGACTCTTATACAACAATAAGATCCTAGAACCCTTACCTGATATCAAAAAGTCTTTTCCTTAGTCTCCCAACATGAAAGACAATTATTGTCCTCATACTAATCTCCTAGCTGTGACCCTCAAACCTTCTTCTCTAAGAAAGATTCCAGAAAATCCTTTCAATACAACAAAACACCTGTATGTACTTATTGTGGTAATCAAGGGCATATGGAAGATAAGTGCTACAGAAAACATAAATGCCCACCCAATTTCCCCTACCTAAATAATAAACAACACCTAGTCCAATCTAGAGACTGTCCTAGACCCAAGTTTGAATATGCCAATCAAATTGAAACTCACCCTAACAATCCTACTGAGCCTTATACTACTCCTTTGGACTTGATACAAGATAGCTCTCATTTCACACCCAGCTACAACCTGACACAAGAGGAATATTATCAATTAAAGAAACTACTAAGCAAAGACAAGGATAGCTTACCATCTACCTCCACCTTACCCCAAATTAACACAGTCTCTAAGAATACCTCTGCTAAGCCTTCTCGTCACTAGTGTTGTCCTTAGTATTTTGATTAGGATTTAGATTCTGGAGCTACTAAACATATAGTTTGCAGTCTTCACGTTTTTTATAAATATTCAGCTGTCAAGAACCTAACCATAAAACTTCCCAATGGTCAGCATGTACCTATGTCTCATATTGGATCAATCCAAATCTCTTCCCTACTTCTCACTAATATCCTTTATGTGCCTTTCTTTACTTTCAATCTCATTTCTATTAGTCAGCTTACTAAATTTTCCAATTGTCAACTAATCTTTACTCAATAAACCTATATTATCCAGGATCTCACCTCTATAAAGAAGATTGGTTTTGCTAGGCATCTGCATGGGCTATACTTCTTAACAACTTCTCCTTAAGTGAACTCCATCTCTTCCAATCCCTACCATCTTTGGCACAAGCATTTAGCATCCTTCATAGAGTAGATTATAATCATTAGCTATATTAGACCCTCCTGTCAAATTTTTGCATGTAAATCAATGTGACATTTGTCACTTTTCAAAGCAAAGAAGATTACCTTTCTCTTTAAGCTCTTTTACTGCTTTCTCTGGGGGCCTTAGCATACACCCTCCATTTATGGTCATAGATTTTTCCTTACAACCACAGCCGCATGACTTGGATTTTCCTAATGAAACAGAAATCTGAAACTAGAGACCTCATCAAACAATTTTTTATATATATGGACAGACAATTTGCAAAGAAAATAAAATGTGCATGGAGTGATCAAGGCCTTGAGTTCTCAATGACAGACTTCTTTGCTAACAATGGAATTCTCTATGGAATGAAAGAATCAACACATTCTTAGTATCGCTCAGCCCTAAAAATGTAGGCTTCCCTTCCTACTAAATATTGGTTTGAGTGTATCATGCATGTTGTTTTTCTCATCAATAGAATCCCCTCACCCCTCCTGTCTCACAAATCTCGCTACTCTATTGTTTTTGGTACTAATCCTGACCTTGCCCATCTAAAGTTGTTCAGTTGCCTATGCTTTACCTCCACTAAGGAAGCCGACAGAAGCAAACTCGACCAGATGGCAAGAAAGGCTATTTTCTTAATTTTTCAGCAGGCACGAAAGGCTACAAACTTCCGGACCTAAACACTAGAGAATTTTTTTTGTCCATGGATGTCATCTTCTATGAAGATTTTTCCTTTTTCACCAACCTTTCACTGATAACTCATATGTCCCTCTTGTTGTCCTTCCTCCAACCTTAAACTCTCCATAATATGAATCTGACTTGGTTCCCTTCTTACCTATGACCTTAGACTTATCTTCTTCTCCTTCTTCTCCACACCTTCCCCGTCACTCTCTCCACCTTACCTTTAAGCCTATGCCTGCCTTACTCTCCCTCACACCTCCCCTCACTCAGTTTCATCTATCCTATCCTATACCAACCTGCCCTCACAACATCAAAAATTTTACTTATCTATCTCTGCCCTTAAAGAACCCCAGACTTATAATGAAGTAATGCAATTTAAGGAATGGTAGATAGCTATGCAGGAAGAACTTCAAGCCTTAAACAAGAATAATACCTGGGAGACCTACTTACCTTAAGGCAAGACTGTCATTGACTGCAAATGGGTCCATAAACTGAAGTTCCACCCGGATTGCACTCTTCATCGTTATAAAAGCCATGTTGTCGCCAAAGGTTTTACTCAGTAGGCTAGACTGGACTACACAGAGACCTTCTCTTCGGTTGTTAATCACACTACAATCTGCTTGTTGCTTGCTCTCACAGCTTCCCAAGACTAGCATTTACACCAATGGCCATTAACAATGCCTTCCTCCATGGGGATCTTCATAAAGAGGTCTACATAAAGCCCCCTCCAGGTCTTCCTTTACCTGAGGTAGACATGGTATGTAAGCTAAACAAAACTTTATATGGCCTAAAACAAGCTAGTCGTCAATGGCATGCAAAGCTTACCTCAACCTTGATCTCTACTAGCTTTCGGTAATCCCCTTCTGACCATGATATGTTTACTAAATAGAAAGACTCTGATTTCACCAGTCTCCTTATCTACGTAGACGACATCTTATTAGCCAGTAACAATCTCCAATTGATAGACTCAACAAAAAGATACCTAGATCATACCTTTCAAATTAAGGACCTTAGACCGATTAATTACTTCTTAGGGTTGGAGTTTGCATGTTCTTCTGTTGGGATAAATCTGCCTTAATGTAAGTACACACTAGATATACTACAAGATGCTAGCTTTCTTGACCATAAGCCTTTGTCCACTCCACTGACCCCGTAAACCAGGTTGACGACTTCTGGCGATCTTCACCCCGATATCACTGGGTAACGACGACTAGTGGGCAAGCTCTTGTATCTCACCATCACAAGGCCTGATATTTCCTTCGTCGCCCGGCAATTCTTTGAGTTTCTGGACAAACCTACGACCGAGCATTTTCAGGCTAGTCACTGTGTCCTCTGTTATTTGAAGAGCGCTCCAGGTCAGGGTCTCCTCTTCCGCTGCTATTCTTCTCTCAAACTGCGAGCTTTCTCGAATTCTGATTGGGCAGCTTGTCCCGATAGCCAAAAATCAATCACTAGCTTCTGTGTCTTTTTTGTCTCCTCTCTAATTTCTTGGAAGTCCAAGAAATAAAGCACGGTCTCCAGAAGCTCCTCTGAACTAGAGTACCGCGCCCTCGCCACGACCATTTGCGAAATCAAGTGACTTCTCTACCTCCTCTGTGACCTAAGCTTCCCTCACCCAGATGCGACTTACGTCTACTGTGACAACTTATCTGTCATCTGTCTTGCCAAAAACTCAATCTTTCATGAACGGACAAAACACATAGAAATAGACTGTCATATCATCCGAGAGAAGATCGTCTCTGACGTCATACATCTTCTTCCCGTCTCCTTGCAGTCACAGTTTTATCGACATCTTCACCAAACCTTGGCTAGCTTCACCATTTCACGCTCTCTCATCTAAGTTGGGTAAACACAACGTGTATACCCCAGCTTATTGGGGGCTGTTAAAACATAATCATCTCACTTAGATGAGAGGGAATCCAGCTTATTAGGGGGTGTTAAAACATAATCATCTCATTTAGATGAAAGGGAATCAATATCCACAAACACCGACAACGGTCATACAGATCAAAGGGAAGAAGACGGTGCTGTGTGACGAAGGGTTTGGAGACACACAAGTCTTTTAGGGTTTCTTTCAGCTATCCAAGTTTTTAGACTCTCATGGGGCTGAGTCACGCCCCAACCCAAATTGTATACTCTCCTGACCTTATGGGCTTAAGTTGATAGGATTTGGGCTTCTGATGAAGCCCTATTCTTCTTTTGCTTTTCCCTTATATTTTCTCTGTTATTTCTTTTTTCTGTTTTAGTTTTGTTAGAGTTGTTACAAATTAGTTTCTCCTTAGCTATCGATTCTTTTTCTATAAATCAAGCCTATATATATTAGCCATCTACTATCAATACATGTGTGAAAAAAATTATTCTTTTTCACCAAGCAGATCAGTATCTCTTTTATCAATCTACTGTTAACTAATCACCGATAGAATCAACTATCTATTAATACAATTCGCTGATTGTCAAACAAAATAAAGAGACAAAAAGTTTTTTAAAAAAGAAGAGTGTTTTACAGGATTAAAATCGTTTAATTTTCATAAAGAACCACTCCCATTCTTTAAAATGACAATGGTACTTAACCTCTTCTTCATATCGATAATTCTCTCTCTCTCTAGATTTCTTTTCTTTTTTATGTTTGGCTATCGCTCAAGAAATGAAAATAAAGAAAGCAAATGTTCAATTGATTCCATTTCTTTTTTCTTTTCTTTCATTTTAGGTTAAAATGATGAATTAATGAATGCCTTTTTAGTTTAAATTAATAAATTATGGCAACTATTGTAAAGAATCAAAACTAGGATTAAATTTTAATCATTCTTTAGATTAAGTAAGACATATTCACTCATAAATTATAAATTATTAAGATACGTTATGACAATGTTATTTATTATCATAAGAATTAACGGTAAATTGTTTTATAGCAAGTTAAAAATTGAGATATTTAATTAATTTTTTATAATGTTAATTAATATCATCAAATTATATTAATTTCATAATTTATCCAAAATAATATTCTAATTTTGCGGCTGTTTTCATTAAGTATTTGAGCGCTCTGTCAGGTGGGGATACCGTAATAATCATTGATTTAATGAAGTTGAGTTTGCCACGTGTCAGATGGCTTGCTTCAAATTCAACTTGCAGAAGTGGAGCCCACACACGTTATTCTTGATTTGCCAGTCTAATCCTAACATAGAGTAGTAGAAGAGTGCTTTTTTGGGTGGAAATGAAATGATGAACTGCCCATATGTTTTTGTAAAGCAACGCTAACCAGAGACAGAGAGAAAACAAAATGCTAAAGAAAGAAAAAGCTGATTGGGAGCAAAAGGACACAGATCATTATTACCATTTACAATATTCATTATTACGTACAACTACGGATCGTGATATGATTTTGGGTACAAAGTTCCATGAATTGAACAACTTTTAAATACGCGTAGGATTTTTAGTTCAAGGAAAATCAAAATATGACACACTCATTAGTGACTTTCCTTTAAATAAATATCATCTCCAATTCTGCTGCTTTCAGTAGTTTCACTTTAACATGTACTCTCAACTGTTCCCATTACTTTGTGCCCCCCTTTCTCTTTATTCAACGCTAAAGATTTGCACCCATCTCCTAATCTTCCATTCTTCCTCTCCAAACACCGACAACATTCTTCTTCTTCTTCACCTCTGTAGTCTGTACGTCCACCTGAAAACTCCATTTTCATTCAAAAGATTAGTGCTTTGCCTCGGAATGTCGTACTGATCACAACTCACTGATTCTTATCATCTCCTGAAATGGGTTGCTGTGCAAGTGCCAATAAAGCTTCAGAATTTGACCAACTTGGATCTGCTACTCTCAACCCCAAGTCAACTCATGAGAGCAGAGCTCCACCTCCACCGTCCCTTGAAGAAGAAACCGTTAAAGAAGTTCTCTCCGAAACTCCCAACACCAAACCACCGCCACAACAGCCCATCAACATCAACACTTTACAAGACAACAACAACACCAACAAGAACAAAATCCACCATGAACCACCACTGTTACCACTGCCATTTGTTGATCAGAACACTACAAAGAATGATGTTAAGCCATATCACGAGGACGAGATCTCAGAACAAGAAGTCTCAGAAGTATGCAGCGTGAGCTTGAGCGAGAGCACTATCAACGACGGAGAAGAAGTAAAACAAAGAGTAATCCGATCTCCTGCACCTAGAAACCGGTCATTCCCCGGCGATAGGGTGGGGCCTAAAAGAGACCGTCCTAGCGGGAATTCGCCTGTTCAGAGAGGTGGCCGTTCACCACTGAAAAGAAACAATGCCGGGGGTGGGGGTACGGTTAGGTTGGTGGAGAGCAAGGAATCATTAGAAAGGCGAGGGTTGAGATCCGACCCGAGTAGGAGAGACCCAGGTGAGAGCTCAGGAAGAAGGTCCAGGTCACCAGCATTCAATAGATCTGCAATGGGTCGTAGAACGTTGGCGGTGAGGAGCAACCGGTCTCCGGGCCGGGTCAGAAAGGATCCACCGGAGAATGAGATGAATAAGGCAAGTGTTGTGGAGGGAAGCAGCTATGCTACAAACGAGTCACTTGAAAACCCACTGGTTTCCCTTGAATGTTTTATCTTTCTCTGAATTGCACTAAGTTTCCGGTGGAATCTTAGTCGCCTGAGTTTGTTTTAAGCCATTTTTAGTTAATTTATCTTTTGTATTGTGTATATTAGTGGACAAAATGGTAGAGAGTCACATCCGGTAACTTGGATATGGAATGCCATTATTGATCCTCAGGTTTACTCATCTATGCAAGATTGCTCATCTATGCAAGATTGCTTTTTGTACATCCAGTGAAAGGATTTGCCTATTACGCAATGTATATCAAAATTAAATTGGATATGGGCGAGATCTCGCACATAAGCAAATTGAAATTTGAGAAATCTTTCTTTACCGTTGGAGGAGAGGCTGAAGACGACAATCAATTAGTGGTCCTAAATATAGAAAACTTGTCCATACTCGAGTTTCTTCTTGTCTCTTCTTTATGGACTTAATTTTTGTCCCATTTCAAGCACAGACAAATAACAATATCCTTACGACACCATACCCACATCCCATCCAAATCCTCTCAGTTCCTTCACAAAAGATTCAGCATTGAACATAAACACAATAGGCCGATACGAGAAAACAGGCCCCCAACGAAACTAGCAGGCTCTAAGCAAGAAATCTAAATAGAATATGTCGGCCCAAGACAAGACCTGGTCCGTATCAAAAATGTACCGGCCTTAAACAATCAAAACCACAATTACAAGCAATCTTTTTTCCAAACACAAAGAAACAAGCTTGCTAATGAGTTGGACCTGACTTTCACGAGTAAAATAAAAATGGGTAATCTCTGTTCCGCAGAATTCGCAAGGAATTTGATGTTTGACTCCACATCTTCCCTGCCCAAAACAATCCATCTTTGAGGATCAAATCCCATCCACAAACTTCAAACATCCAAATATTGCAAAGGATGAATAAATAATCTGGGTGGAAGCCTCCCAAACTTTGCAAATATGTCAGCACAGATGCTGGCTTCAACCCATCAAAAAATAATGGCTTATCTACACAGGCATAAAGAGCTTTACGGTCAAGAAGTAATGCTTGTTTGTGTGCTTTGAACACTTCCTCCGGTTCATGGCTGTACTTGCTTTCGTCCAATGTTTGCACTTTCTCATCTTAAGCTTCTTCCGTTGAGCTGGTGACTGTTTCATGGTTTAAGGTGGAAATGTGATGTGCAGTGATAAATAGTTCGCGGGGGTCAGCAGCACTTTCCAGTGCGACAGAAACTGGGGCTGGGTGTGCTATAAAGGTAGGAATGTTGTCTCCAGGCATCAACACTGAAACTCCACTTGCATATACAGTCATCTGAACATTTCATGGAAAGGAAAATCAACTATGTTAGGGAGCTAAATGGTAAGTGGACGAAGCCCCGTCACAGGCTTGAGTATTGATGAAACTCTTGGGATAAAATAGGAAGTGTATCTCATGAAGAACATGTCAACCAATATTTGGAAATTGGTCATTGAGTTCGGTCAAAACTGTAGAAGCCAAACTCGTTCAGCACATCCATGACATTTTCTTGGAAGAAGCTTTTTTGTTGGACAAAGTCTATATGAAGTATTAAATAGGAGATAAAAAGTGGTCCACAGAAACCCTGCTAAGTCACAAGAAGTACTAAATGAAAACGAGTTATGAAGCTAAACAAGTAGAGACAATCACTCGGGCACACAGGAAATCATTCAGTTGTCATTGGTTTTTGAACAAATGAGTTATCATCATCAGTTCAGTTCACAGGGACAGATTTAGACTTGCAGTTTTCAGTCAAAAAGTCGATACATCAACTTTCTTTCTCATGGCTCTCCACGCTACTTCTAATAATGTAGACAAGGCAACAACTGACAAGTGAAATTGAGTTTTATGCTTGATATAATGTAGACGGTGGGAGACGGACACTACCTTGAAGACTATGTCAGCAAATATACAATCCAAATAATCTATCGCTCTTATCCATAAAACAACTTCATGTATAATCTGCGTTTATATGGCAAGGTACTATTACCATATTTATGGATTATAACCATAATTTGCTACAGCTCAATATTTCTGTCCAGATCAGACTTGCTAAGTAACTATCACTCGATATCACATCAGCTGAAAGATATTGCACGTTGTAGAGCCAATGTGTTTCATGATGATTGCTCCACAAACAAGACTAACTCTTAAACCTATAAAACCCTGGACCCCAAAAAGCCCATTGTTCCCTCAAATGCAAATCTGAAAGAACTTGGAGACCATCCTGTCTACTCTAGAACTAAGTGCCTCAACAATTCTTCACCCAAAGGTTTCTAACTGTTCAGGCTTCAGGGATACCCCCTTGGACAATCTTAAGATCAAGATGATGTAAAAATCCTTGATGAATAGTCATGTACAGTTTCACGTTGAAAAACACTTGATAACATAATAAAGTTTACGCAACTTTTCTATTGTGCTAGCTATATCCCAAATCAGAGTCAGTACTCAGAGTAAACAAGGTGGTCGGATCAAGAAGGTGGGCCTCTTATGTTTCGGAAAAGGTAAGGCAGATGGGCAGACCATAGACGTGATGCATCACACAAGAGACCTCATGGGATACTCCAAATAAATAGGTACTAACTTAATCTCCTTAGTTTATCATCAAACACAATATTTTAAGTAAATTAAAGGCACAAGGTGAAATCGGAATAAGAATAAGATGAACCAAGGCTTGTCCACAAATGAGACCTGTCTCCGACCATGGACACTGTCACACTGGCCATGCAATTGCAACGCAAAAGCTAGGTCCAGTTGAGACGGATGGCCAGTATGCATCGATGTACAATGCTGGTACTAAACAGCAAGAAGGACATCTACTCCAATCCAACCACCATTAGGCTCGGAAACCAACCATTCAATCACTAGACAACTTCTTCAAATGGGCCATTGCCCAACAGCTATAATTTGGAGAAAAGACAGTTCCTAAATGATGAAAATTTTGACTAAGTGAACGGGTGATTGTGGAAGGGAAAAGTGAGCTTATCGACCTGACTTTCAATGCTTGAGCCTTTTTTTTTTTATTTGGATATTAAAAGCATCACTCAATAGCAAGTGAGGCTAAAGGTAGATCAGATGCAGTTTAGCACCTTACTAAAATGGCCATATGGCCAACAAATATGATGAGAAATCTCAAGTGACAAGTGGGAATTGTTAGTTAAAACTTAAACGTTGCAGGAGACCAAAAAAAAGAAAGAAATGGATATAAACACGAAGATAAGGTAGGAAATCGACCTTGAACTCAAGCAGAGGAAAATGTCAAATTCATGTAATGCAGAAGCTAGGTCATTGAACTAATTCATATTGTAGAGTGGTTAATAACATGGATCCCAAGTTCAATTCTGAAACATAACCACATCTAACCTGTGTCAGTAGCTGGGCAGAAATATATCCAACACTGACAGACAGTCATAGTTATAATTGTATTTTCTGTCAGATAAACAATTAGCGTTATAGCAAAAATCGAAACAAAGAACAAATTGTTAAGAGAAGAGCGTAAGGAAAGAAAAGACAGAAACAACCACATTTAGCCCAACATTAGAAATCTTAAAACATTTTAACCTGATAAGAGTAGACGCAATCAAATCAAAAAAGAAAATTTTAGTAAAGACCAGTCAATGGCAAGTCTATACAAAGAATGGGAAGAGATGTACTCACTTTTGGAGATGGGTGACCAGGCTTTGCATGCACACCTATCTGCGACTCGAGGTCACCATGGCTCCTATCAGAGGAAGGTCTGAGTAATCTTTCAAAGATGGCCATAACCAGGAACATAGAGATGAGAATGGCAGTGGCTACAAACCCAAAAGACACCGCATTGACAGAGTTGTCAAAATGTCTGAGGTGATCTTCTCCTTGCACGTTCAACAGTGTTGGAGCTCCAATTGGTGGCGAAGAATTATAGCCACCATCCTGTGCAACCATTTTTGAAGCCTACAATTTCTATTTCATCAACTTCATTTTCATTATCATTATTTTAATCACGACAGACAGAGAGAGAGAAGGAAAATTATGGTGTGTAATCAAAAGGTAAGGCGAAGTTCTTGGCTTTTTTACACTGGAATCAAGGCATAGGACTGATGCTATATATATAGATGTATAAATATATATAAAGAACTAGTATTTTTCCAAGGACATGGAAACCGGGAGAAGCAAAGAGAGAAAGAGCATGTGGGCTAACTCTATGTTTACAACAAGGTGACCATAGAAGTGAGGAGGAGGAGGAGGAGTGAGAAAGGAAGAATCTTGGAACTTGGATAGCTCTGCTTTTTAACTCTTTATTTCTTTTGGTGTACAGAAAGAAGAAAATGGTGGTTTGGGCAGTTGAAATAGACTTGTCCGCTTATTTTAACCACACAGGACTTGCTATGTACTGTGGGTCTGTCTTGTCTGCCTTGTGCTCAGCGTTAGGGTGTAGGTAGGTCTTGAAGCGACTGCGGTAAAAAACACAAGCATGAACCATGAACATGTTCATGGGCTCTCGCTTTTGGCGCTACAGTGAGTTGATGTGGACTAAGGAGCTTCACATATTGTGACTCTTATAACATCAACTGCTCTACTAAATGCCAAGTGAGTTGAGGAGGCATAGCGTAGAAATATCTGCACTCTGCAAATACTAGAGAGTACTTGCTTGGAAAGAAATAACGCAAAGTAGATTCCGTCAACTTTATCACTGTTGGTAAACCATGATTACTAATTAGGCAGGCTTGGTAGCCACAATTCGTGCTTTGAACTTACTAATGAAGAAACTTAGACTACCAAAGAAAATAGACTTACTTCCTTTACCATATTATTGGTAATTTTGGGTAAAATCAGATTAAGCAATGCATTTAAAATTGGAAAAAGTAAAGTTTAATGGTTACAGTGATTATTAACGACCATTATTTTTTTTAAATAATAATGATCAGTTGTTGCTTTTAATATTTAGGTTATGTTTGGCAAGATGGTTAGTAATGAAATGAAATAAAATGTAATATTATTTTATCATTTAAAATAAGGGTATGATAAAAGGTGAGAATTTTACGTTACATCTTGTTCTATCATAAACAATAAAAATAAATTACCTTTGAAGGTTTAAGATGTAATATAAAATGATAAATATGTATTATCAACAAATTTTTATAATACTAATTATACTCTCAATTCTAATAATCAACAACAAGATAATACATCATTATTTTTATCAAGAGTAAAATAATCATTCCTTATTATTATACATACGTCACATTTCATTTCATCCGTCTTATAAATAATATTTCACTATATTATATTATAAATACTTTCATTCCTTCCAAACAATAATTTTATAATGTTACATTTGTTTACATTATATTTTATTATAAATTATTCCATTTTATTTTATTATATTAAAAATTTTACGTTAAACGAGGGATGTTCTATCTTTTCCTTTGTTAGTATAAGAAGATTTGTTTATCAGAACATTTGTTATCGACCCACCCAATTTTGGAACCAAATCTTTAATTTTAGGACTTGTCTTTGGGATGTCTGTTATTTTAGGAGCAATTTGCAATAAAGCGAGGGCTCGCCATTCCATGGAGTAGTCAATTGTTTTTGCTTCTTCCAAGTCCAAATAGCATTATCTACCAACTTTGTTGCCAACTTTAAGAGGCCAACGTCATATTCATACCCAACACATATCATTCAATGCGAGACATTTAACGGAAAAATATAGACACCTAACATGCAAGATTAAAGGTGTGAGCTAT
>JANSVA010000002.1:28006259-28018489 GCA_025504915.1 Erythroxylum reticulatum | reverse complement strand
AACACATATCATTCAATGCGAGACATTTAACGGAAAAATATAGACACCTAACATGCAAGATTAAAGGTGTGAGCTATGCCCATTCACTAGCCTCGTGTCTTTTTTCTCCTACCCTCCTGTAACTACCTGCAAGAAAAACAGCAAATGTTTACATAAATGGGCTGGGCATGTGGCACCTAGTAGGTGCAAATAAATGGATGCGAGAAGCTTCCCCAGCGTATTGTCAATGTATAACGTTTGAAGTTACTTTAGATTCCCCTCAAACAATTTATTTATAGCGTTCTCCTAAAAATTATTATAAGAAACGAAGTCTATTAACTAATATCCCAAAACACTCTAGTCCAAAGCTTGAATAATACGGGCAGAATATGAAGACCAAACTTTTTTTATTGCTTCCATTCCATAGTCAGTTCAATGGCAGGCAGCTATCGCCTCCAGATTGGTAGGTAACCTAGACAAGTGAGTGGGCTTGGACTTTGGGGATGAAATCCTCTGTCCCAAAAATTGTGTACCAACCCTGTCCCAAAAATTGTGTACCAAGATTAAATCCAAGCCATTTATTTATGTGAGTCCCACACAAATAGATGGCTTGGATTTAATGGGACAGAGTTGGTACACAAGTTTGGGGACAGAAGATCTGCCCCTGGACTTTGCAACCAACCAGAGACCTACAAGAAGAGAGAGCAAGAGCATCGCAAATAGTAATCCCTTTTTATATTGATGTCAGAACAGACACTTACATTTACTTTTCTCCTAACATTGTACGGTCAATTTTAGTTTCACGTGTCTGCAAAAATTTGAGTGTCCTCGCCATACCATCACCAACGCACTCACATTGTGCTATTATGATCTTTCCTTGTGTCTTCATGGCTTCTGACCAAAGATAATTGAGGGATGATACTAGGTCGAGGTTACAGCTGTTGTTGGACCCACCATAAGGCACCTGAGTTTGAGCGGTTCAATCCTTTGAAAAACACAAAATGTTCAAAACTCAGTTAATTTAAATCCGACCATTTGGACCCAAAGTAAACTACCAAGTTCAATGATAAGTCTCCCAATTCAATTCATCTTATAAATAATTGTGAAATAAAATAAAGAGAAAAAGTTTTAAAAATTAAGAATTTTTTTAAAATTTTCTTAAATTAAGTAAATATATATATTTTTAATCTTATAAAATAAAACAAATAGAAAAGGAAAATAAAAAGCTTAAAGATCAATTTTGCCCCGGAATCAGCACCAACATGTCAGCTTCCAGTGTTGGGCTTTTTAGGTTTTAACCAACAAGCTAGTATCAAAATTCTCACGACTGTCCCCTACAATCAATGGTCCAGATCATTTTTCAAATAGAACAAAGTGATAGTTGGGAATGTACAGTGTGGTCAAACATTCATGTGGGTAAAAAACGTAAATCCTTTTAACAAATTGTAGGCTATATCAAACCACGCATGTGACAGTAGGACGAGTCGCACGTGTGTGATGTTGCGTGTGTAGCCAAACAATGAGCCTCGAGGGATCGTAGTTTTGCATAAGATGAGAAGAACTTGGTTGGGATGGGACAAGGACAAGGTAGCATCAGGGAGTCGGGGTGGTCAAGTGAGTGTATGGGAGCTTAGCTCATTCACGTGAAAGGATATAATTTTCCACTTTTGCTTTTCAATTTCTTTTCTTTCTCGTGTTTCATTTCTAGTACGCTACCTTTCTCTTCTTTTGATGAAAAGTATATACATGAATATCTGCAAATAAGGTCAGACATTATTTTGTGACAGTTTGGACTTAGACTCCTGAATTTTAGCAGACAAGGAAAAAATCAATGCAATCCATACCTTGGTTAATTAGGGCAAGTAAGTACAACTTTCTTGTCTTTGACTAACTAAACAAGATTATCGACCTTCTTTTTATGGCACTAAATAGTGTTAAAGATAAGGATACAACTCAACTAACAAAAGATTCTCAAGCTCTTTGACTAGTTCAAACGTGTACAATCTGTTGTATCAAGATAGTCATAGTTGTTTAAATTTAAACTGCTTATTCATAGGATTCTATTGTAATTAAAAGCTTCTCTTGGTGGTCTCCTACGAGATAGTGCAGGCAATTGGCTTGATGGATTCACACAAAATCTAGGTTGGTGCTCATCGGTATCGACGAAACTTTGGGCTATATTTACCGAGCTCTCGCTTACGTGGAATCTGGGTTTCCGTCGGATTGAACTGGAAGTGGATTCTATAGTGGTGAGCAATATACTCTCATCCTCAGGAAACCACTCAAGGACTCTAGATCCTATTATAATGAGTATGCTCGAACTATTTTCTTAGAACTGAACTGTTGTTCATCGACATATATATCGAGAGAGCAATAGATGCACTGATTGGCTTGCTACCTATGCCAAACATTTTGATGTAGGAATCATTTATTTTAATACTACGGAATCATTTATTTTAATACTACACCTATTGGGTGCCACAATATCCTTTTAGAGGATATGTCAGGGATCTGTTTCTCCAGACTCGTTTTGTAATCTTTTCTCCTCCTCTCCAGGCAGCCGGAGCTATAGCTGAATTCTATTCCCTAAGACTCGCAGAGCTTGCCCAGAAGGCCTTCGATCTAGCCTGTGAGACCATATATTAGGAACTTAAACGGACGGTTATTAGAAGCAGGCCCATTTGATGGGAAACCCTTTTTTCTGTTAGATCAGGAAACGGTGGTAATAGGCGATGTTGGATCTAGTGTGCAGCAAAGTAGATCTCTTAGGCTTATGTTGGTGTGTGTATATATATAGGTGTAAGTGTCTAAAAGTGGTGATTTTTGGTTTATGTTTTTTAAGGCAGAGATGGAGAGGAGGAGAAAAGCAATAGCTGCTAAGATATATTCAGCCTTTAGAGCTCAAGGCAACTACAAGCTTCCTAAGCATTGTGACAATAACGAGGTCTTGAAAGCTTTATGCGCTGAGGTTGGCTGGATCGTTGAAGAAGACGGCACCATTTATCGCAAGGTTAACTATTTAATCTCTCTTTCTTCCTTTCTTTTGTAGATCTGTGTGGACATGGATCGCTTCTGGCGCTCCGTTCCCTCCAAACCCCAACGCGATCTCTGGAAGAGGTACAACCACTCGTTTCTTTGGTCACGCTACAGAGAGATACCACATCATCTCGACCACCATTGGACGGAAGAATGGTGAACCCAAGCAGGTTGGGACATGATAATGCTCTCCATTTCTACTTTTGTCCTTTCCCATTCATATTGATATGTTTTTATGGTTTAATGCTGCCTGTCTGACTGTCTGTTTCATCTCATGCTTTTGCCACTACAAGTTTAGTTTTTGGATTTATAGATGTCACTAGTGAAAAATTATATAACATTTTTCTCATAAATTTGGAGACACAAGTTACCGGACCTCTAGATTGAAGATGAGTAGTGGCATAAACAGCATCGTCGACACCATAAACGTCGTTGCCTCCGTCATCGTCTCCTTCAAGTCTCGCGTCTAATCGACGACGGTTCTGGTAGTATGTTTGGTTCATGTTTGTGATTTTTTCTAACACTTTTGGACGTGTCCATATAACATTTTTCTAATAGTGTTTCCTATGACATTGTTGCAAGTAAGATATCGTCCTCTCCCTACTTTACTCTCCTAAGATTTCCAAGTACTTCTTTTGCTTTTTCTTTATATCCCTCTTGCACCTGCTGGGTGAGTACTGAGTTTTCTAGATATAGGTTTTGAGTTTGGTGGGTGGGGAGGTCAAGATTCTCTGGGTTTGTTGCGTGTTTTTTGTTGTGAACAGTGGTCATGGTTTCTGCTTATCATAGTAATTTTCTTGCATTGATTTATTTATAGCTATGGGAGGTTCTGAGTGTTAGAGGTGTTTAACAATAACTTGCTTTTCAACTAGTATTTTATTTACTTTTCTCTGTTTTATTTTAGCACTATTTTATTTCATTATTTTTTCATATTTGTATTCGTTTTATTATTCGTATTTTTAGCACCTTTGAGTATTCTTAGTATTAGTATTATTTGCATTTATTTTATTTATATCTATAGATTTTGGTATTTTTATTTTTTCTATTTGGTGATGTTATTATTGGAAGTATTGCATAGAACATCTTTCCACTTCAGTTTTTTCTTTGCGAGCTCTTCCACTATTATGAGAACTTGTATGTATTAGACCCTTTCGGTTGGAAGAGTAGTTACTACTTAATTGGTATTGTTATTATTATTAGTATTATTTTAATTTAGTATATATTTATATATTTTTTTATTTTTATTATTAATTCTATTTAGTATTGTTGATATTTATTATTATTATTAATTCTGTTTCATTTATTTAATTATTTACTATAATTTTAGTTACGTAGAAATTTTCTGTGCTAGTTTTACCTTTTCTCCGTAACTTGCATCATTCTTATATTGTCTCATTTACATGTAGGTCTACTGGAAACAACCTCTCTACTATATAAGGGTAAGGCTGCGTACTATCAAACATTCCCAGACCTCGCTTCATTGTGAGAATTTGGACTGGTTGATAATGATGAATGAATGATGAAATAAAGTAATGAATCAAGCCTTCATATTATTTTGTTCATTCTCATATTCTTCACATGGTATCAGAGTAGTGATCTAACCCACATATATATCATTTTTTTCATTTCCATCATGAATTCAGCCAACAACATTACTCATTCTTCTGGAAAATCCTTAGGCACCATTAATGGATCCCAGTTACCTTTAAAACTTACTACTCAAAATTATTCCACATGGCGAGCTCAAATCACATCCTTACTTTGAGGACATAATTTGATGGGTTATGTTCTTGGCACTATCAAACCTCCTTCTGCAACCATTGAAAAGGATGGTCACCAAGTTTCTAATTCAGACTATGAATTTTAGGATTGTAAAGATCAACTCATACTTGCAGCTATTATTGCTTCATTAACATTTACTGTCATAAACACCATTACAGATGTCAAGACCTCAGCGGAGGCATGGAATAAACTCCAAGTAGCATTTACAAACAAGTCTGCCACCAAAATTCTATCTCTCCGGGAAAAATTGTCTAGAACAAAGCGTAATTCCCGTTCTGTAGCTGATTACTTACAATCTATTAAGTCCATTACTTCGGAAATATCTCTCTGTGGTAATCCAGTTAGTGATGTTGATCTCGTGGTGCATGTCCTTGGCGGCATTGGGTCTGAATTTTGAGATATTGCAATAGCTATTCACGCTTGGGATACCGTCATCACATTTGATGAACTTCAAGACAAATTGTTGGCTCATGAACTATATCTGAAGCAAATTGATCCCAATTTTGATCCTACTCCAATGATAGCTAATCATGCCCGAAAAAGTACAAGCAATAGGTATTCTCATCAACAGAGACAAGGTAATTTTGGTAAGCCCACCAATACTTGTCAGTCCTCTAATAATTCTGCCTTTCAAGAATCCTTGTCCAGCTTTAAATCATAGAATTCATCAAAGCCACATCCTTCCTTTCCATGCACTCACAATCGAAGTTCAGGTGTTCAAGTCAAAGTGCAATGATAGTTTTGCGACAAATTTGGCCATCATGTCAAAATTTGCTTTAAAGCTAGAGACTACTTCATAGATTTATTTTCCCAAAATTCACAAGCTCACTTTTCTCAAGATACCACAAATTCAGACTCTCCATGGCTTCTGGATACTGGAGCATCTCATTATGTTTCAAATGATCTGCATAATCTCTCTCTCCACTCACCCTATGATGGAGATGATGAGCCGCAACTCATAAATGGGTCAGGTTTGTCCATTTCTCGTGTTGGTTTTGGTACTATAACCTTACCAAATAAATCATAAAGTTAGAGAGAAAGAAAAAAGTAATAAGCATATGTGATGTTGATGGACAAACTGACAAACATCTATGAATCATCAGACTATTAAGCATTTTTTCTTAAGGAAATCTTATTACATGATTCTTTAATAATATAGAATTAACTGAGCAATCTTATTGGTGAGGTTAGAGATATTTAGCCCACATATATAGATTATTTTATACTTAGTTCTAACGAAAAGAAAAACATGAGACTTAAACAACACAACAATCAGCAATGGGTGCAGAGTTCTTTCTTTGTTTCCTCTTTTATGGCCTCCATGTTGTCTCAAGTATGTGGATCATCGAGATTGTACGTGAAGATTCCCCAGCCATCCGATATGCCGCCAAAAAGCATAGATGGGATCCAATTGGTGCCATAGTTAGGAAGTGCTGTTAGGTTGGTGTCCCTTTTTCTGACATGAAAATTGGTGAATCAAGAGCCTATGAGTAGGATCCATCCACACTCCATATTCTAAGTTTCCTGTCATCCGAATCAATGTGGCCTTTCCAGGATTTAAAGTAGTCGCCTGAACTGGCCATCTTCCCATCCACCACCACGGTTTGATTTGGTGGTACGTCTAATTGCCACATGTCAGCAACCAAGTCCCAACTCCCTGTTTCCATCCTAAACAACTCGGCGGAGCTCCGTTTTGACACAAACGATTCTGTTTTATTTGACCCAACCTCTCATTACAAAGCCTCCTACAACATGGATCTTGCCTTGCCATGTTACTCTAACACGTTTGCACCTTAATGTGCTCATATTAGTAGAGGAGTTCAAAAATAGAGTGTAGGATCATATACTCATGTTGTAAACTAATTGAAATCAAATTACAGATAAGCAGAAACATCAAATTTTACAATTTTCAATCGAATCCTAATAACTGAATAACTTGAAAAAACTAAACTTGAATTATAAAATATAAAATCATTTTTTGTTGTTGAAATTACTCAACTTTTGAGAAGAATAATATAGCAGTTCCTTGTATTTATTTCTATTTAGAAAAAAAGTTAGGGGTTTTTAATTTTTATTAAAATTAAATACATCAATTATAATAAAAATCTAACTCTAATTATAATTAATTTAATTTTAATAAAATTAAATATTTCATATTTGATCCCTATAGTTTCTCAAACTGTATAATTGAGTCAATTTCTATTAAAATCAAACACATCATTTATAATTAAAGTCTAACTCTAATTGCAATTAATTTAATTTAAATAAAATCAAATATCTCATATTTGATCCTAAAGGTTCTCAAACTTTATAATTAAGTTGAACTTAATTGAAATTGATTTTTCTCTTTTAAATTTCTCTTTATGTGTGACCCATTAAGTTCTTAATATATTGGTAATGATCATAAATTCTAATTCATAATTATAATTAATAAATTAAAAATCATTTTGATTTAACTTTAATTCTCCAATTAAACAATTTATAGTCATAGATCAAGATTGACGTCTAGCAATATGTTATGACCACTCAAATATCAGAAATGTCAAAGTAGTTTGACATAACATGTCCACGCATAGTTATGATGTATCATTTAATCTTTTTGTCATCAAATATTCCAATTGGACAGAGTATGGATATAGTGTTTACTCTTTTATATCCAATCATGTTCGTTCTTACTAATTAGTAATTGATTTATAATTAATATTTGAAAATGCTTTTTGAAATGTCCATTCACTCTAATCAAAGAATTCCTTAAATTGCTACTATTCAAGAATAGTAGAACATTCTCTCTAATTATTTTAGAATGACAAATATTTTATTAACTTACTCAACTATCTCCATATAGTTCATACTACATTCAAGTACTACCGACTGAATTATCATAAGAAAATTCATAAGTAGCATCAAAACACAGTAATTTCTACATGAGCTACGTTGGTAATCTCAAGTTTAAAGATCAATTATACAACCATCATAATGAAGAAATTCACAAACATATAAGTATATTCTATTTGGAATCCTCTTAATTGAGTCAGCTCAATGAAATTATTTTCTAATAAGCAACCACATATTAGTTAAAATATCTCTATACTTTAATTTATGAGATGAATTATTTTCTTCAAAAGAAAGAAACATAACATGTTCTAGTTTTACCATTTTATCAATATCTTATCTTAATGAAACTACAACTTGGAACATTTGGTTATAATACATAAATATAAATTGAATCTCATAATTATGATCTCATCATAATTTCAATTACATAGTAATTATTTCAAGGATTTTTACCTTTACTATTAAAATATCAAATGTAATTAACATAATACTTAAAGATAAAGAATGTCTTTATTAATTAAATAATAATGTCATACATCAAATTGCAACTTACTGATTGACTGCAAAGGCATAAATTAACAACTCTAGCACTAATCAAATCAGATTTACCTCTAGATACATAAATTTTATCCCCTCATACAACACATGTAAAATCATAACATGGTAAACTTAACGACTCACATTTGAACCATTCACTCGATCTTACATTGTATCTCAAGATTCAAGATATGACTTGGACATCTATAAGTTGGTCAGATTCATTAAGGTGATGAGGTTGCCTCTCCTTGTGACATCTTATATAAATTGAATCACCTAAAGACACCATACCATAATCATTCAACTTATGGATGTTAATTAGGCCAAGAATACGGCTACTATAACTCCATGTATTGCTTCTTCTATTAAAATATGACCCAAAACCTACAACTAGTTGAAAAAAATTCTTGAGATGGTTGAGGGTTGGTAGCTATCATTAAAACTCTTTAATCTATCAAGTGAGAAGTCTAGTACAAAGAAAATTTGTCTACATATAGAGGGGACGAGAGGAAACAGTAAGAAAGGGTGGGCTGCGGGCATCAATTGAATTAAACAATAGTTAGATAGCTACTAAAAACGATGGAGGATAATTAAAAGCATTTCTTATCAATACTTGTTAATATAGTATTCTGAATCCTTTTAAGCATTTTCAATTAATGTCATTTAACTCTACTATAAGAATTTATTGAATGCATAGTATTCTAAATCTTTTTAAGCATTTTCCTATCAATTAGAGTTTCTTGACTGTAATCTCCATATTTTCAAATATTTCTACTATAGTATCTATTATTTAATTATGAGTTTGAGGATTAGAAGATTCTCCTATTTCACTCATTTATTTCAAATTTTGAAGTTCTCCATATTCTGTACCTGTTATATAAAAATGCTTTCTTCATAAGATCATTCCTCAAAAGTATCAATTCTAATAAAATCTTCATCTTCTATCATTTTATTTATCTCATCATCTCTTTCTATTTTTATTAAATATTTTGGGACATTGATTCTCGTAGTATCCTTTTTCTTTATGATAATATCACTGACATTTAATTATCTTTTTATTTCTTTACTTATTTCTTCTAAACATAGGTTTTCTAGGCTTGTATCCTTCTTTTTTCTTATTATATTTTGCTTTACACTTCTTGAAGTTTCTTTTCTTAAAATATTTATTCTCTTTACATTTGTTTTTTATTTTATTATAATAATGGCAATCACATCTTATCGTAGTAGGCATTTTAAAGTCATAATAACGTAATGAACATTTTTTCTTTATCCCTTTACTTTTCTTTAGTAATATAGTGTCATCACACCATTCACTTAATTTATCCTTTAAAAATGAAATTATTTTTCCTAAGATATCTATAGAACAATATTGTTGGTTGCTTCTAATTTACTTTCCCAAGGATCAAAGATCTTTGTGTAAAACATCTTTAAATAAATTTGTATATTGTTGACTTGATTATAGATATGATAATAATAATCTAAGAAAATACAAATATATCTATTGATTTCACATATATCAGAAAACTACAATCTTTGGAATGCCATAACATATTTTCCTATTATAGATATATCTTTAAAAATATTTCCTTCTCCAATAAATTCTAATCTAAAAGTTTTAGCAACTTTAGTTACTAGATTTTCTATATCATTATCTGGATTAAATTAGGAGTTTTTTTATTTGTCGTCTAAATTTTTTCGCAATCTAAGAGAGCTATTAAGTAAAGTTTTTTTAGAAAGTTTTTAATTGTTTTATAATAGCAGTTACTTTAAAAACAGATTCCCATTTATCTATTCCTTCTTCTATATTTTGGATGCAATCCAGCAAATTCTAATCTAAAAGTTTCAGTAGCTCTAGTTATTAGATTTGCTATATCATTATCTAGATTAAATATGGAGTTTTTTTAGTTTTCATCAAATTTTTTCTAGAATTTGAGAGGGTTATTGACTAAAATTTTTTCTAGAATTTTTTTAGTTGTTTTTTATTCTATTTTATTAATAATAACAACTACTATAGCGATTTCCTATTTATCTATTGCTTCTTCTATATTTCAGATGTAATTTATATCTAAATATACTCCAAAAGGATTTATAGCTTATGTTCTCATTTTATCAATTAGTGTAAAATCATCTTTATCTTTGGTTATCATAAGAGTTCCATCATATCCTAAATTAGGTATATTAAAACTTTGTGAAGGATACCCAGAGGTAGATTTCTACAAGTACTAGGTATATCACTAATATTAGGATTCCAGTGAATTTCTTATTTAATTAAATATGATTTCATATATATTAAGTTTCTAAGTTTAAATTTTCTATCTGTTCATTTAATTCTTCAAATTCTGAATCAAAAGCTCATACAAAGTTTTCCATTTTATCTGTAATTAGGAGGCATTATCATTTTTATAGACTAAATATACGCATTTCCTTAGGATGTATGTTAGATTTATTCTCTATATATGTTTTGTTTATTTTTCCATCATATCTTGAATATCCATGATTTGTTTTTGATGTTTTTTTCTATATGCAAAAGAGTGTTATTTCCATAATATTATATCATTTTTTTGAATTTATGCCAAATCAATTTCTATTTTTAATCTTTTAGGTTTTAAATTTAAATATTTGTCTTAAACCATTTAGATGATAAGTTTTAAAATGTATAGTCATTTCTAAATAAGCTTCTATTTGCAGTTTTTTTACATCTATGATATATTATATCATATTTGTCCATCATTACTTTAATTTCTTTCATAGCTTTTTTATGACAATTTATAAACAATACAATGATCTAATTCAATATGAGCTTCTTGTATATGACTATCAAGTTTATTTATTTCAAAAAATAAATGATCACAATAAGGACAATCATTCATATTTAAAAACATAAGATGGAACATCTTTAATAACCGATATCTATATGTAATCTATAATGCTCAGGGTAACTACCATGTCGCTCTTTATGCTCATCTTTATACTACTGATTTTTTAGCTGATATTCGAAAATTGTTGCTTTAAAATCTAATAAAGTATCTAAAGAGATAGTGATGTAAGTTCTTAGTTTTAAATAAAAATATTTTATTTCTTGTATATGATTATTGATGTTGGATATCAAATATCTTTTACTCTGAATTTGTTAATCGATATCTTCATAAGTTGTACATCAAATTGCCATAGCTCTAGTACCATTTAGAGGAAAATCAAACACACAAGGGAATAAAAATTTATATCATATCTAAGCTACTAATAATATCAAAAATTAAAGAGATTCAAAACAAATCTTCATCCTCTAATTTAGTTTTATTTGTTATAACATTATTAACTTCTTGAAAGAGTGATCTAATTATCTCATTTATAGATTCTAACAAATTTAAATCTATTCTAGATAATCCATATATGAATTTTTCTAAAAAAATGAAGAAGTCAAGATATAATTATATGTATAATAGTTTTCAAATTTTCCAAATTAAAGGGTCAATTATGCTTCCATACCTATATCTTTAGTTTTTTTTACTATAGCTTTATCAAGTATTTATCAAGTCTTTTAACGTACGTTTTAAGTCTAACCTTATAATACGATAACTACACTTGATGCTCTTTCAACAAAGTCCAACACGAACTTATTTTGTTTCCTAACTTAAGGCGAATACTAAAGATTTTAGGAGAAAATAAGGTTTTAAATGGAAATTGAGAATTGTACCTACAAAAGAAGAAATTGTATTTCATAACAGAAGAGATTACTGAGATAAGAAACATAAAGAATGGTCGATGTCCTTTTTATTACCCTATAGGCTTTATTTGTAAAAGTGGATTTAAAATCCATATTCTAAATTAACATAAATTACATTATATCAACTTTTTAGAAAGTAGATTCTATATTTATCGATAGTGGATTTTCTTTCATATGAGTGGTTGGAGAGATTTCCACATCATCTTCTTATCTTTCTGATCCAAAGACGTCACTGTAGGTGGATACTCTTGATGCTTAAGCTTTATCTTTGAAAGTCTTTCAACCACTTGTATAAGAAGGACAAATATTTTATGTATGTTTTTTGAACATGACAGAA
>JANSVA010000002.1:27986491-27998515 GCA_025504915.1 Erythroxylum reticulatum | reverse complement strand
TTATCATTTTTGCATGTTTTCTTTAATTTGTTTTTATTAGTTAGTTTCATTTTATTTCCTTCTTTGAAAAATCCAAACCCCCTTTTTCCTAAACACCACTTAACTTTATTCCATAAACTTTACACACACTCTCTGTGGGATCAACCTAGACTCGTCATTGCTACAGTAGTAGTCTAGTTATTTTATTTTGACTAGTGTAACAACGCGCGGTCATTAACCTATGGAAAGAAAACAAAATTAATAAGTGATATCTATCAAAATTTCAATCCTATTTTGCTTATATACTTGAACTTATATCTCGTATAAGGTATGATATTAGGATCAAAGCATTATTCTACTTGTACTATGACATGACTTTTGATGTTTTTAGAATTTATCCATCTCTTAGAGAGGTATATTTATTTATTTATTATAGTATTGTAGAATCTTGTTAATTATAGAAGACCTATTGAATATGTTAAAATGACAAGCAGGAAAAAAAATACAAGTTGTAATGTAACTAATAAATTTCATTCATCAATATACGAATAAGCCCATTAATAAATTCCAAGAAATTTCAATAATTTATTTATTCACCAATATACGAATAAACATATTGATAAACGCTAAGAATTTTAGTAATTGTATTCGTTAATGTAGTTTGCATTATCTAATTATTAATTTTTGGTTTGGGAAAACTTATCTCTTTAACTTTTTCATATTGTTATGCCTTGCATTATGTTACTATACACATTTCTATTGACTTTTCTATATCCCATACATACCTATATTTATAATGGGTATCATATAAATTTATATTTACTACATATGGTTATGATATGTCTTATATATTGGTTATTAGTGATACATATATGATTATAATGGAAACAAGATAACTTATGTGTCAAAACAAATTTTATGTTCTTAGTACCTCCAAGTTAATGGTCCAAATGGTGAAGTTAGTCCTCCAATAACCTTCCAACCTAAGGGTTAAA
This sequence comes from Erythroxylum reticulatum, assembly GCA_025504915.1. Classification (NCBI taxonomy): domain Eukaryota; kingdom Viridiplantae; phylum Streptophyta; class Magnoliopsida; order Malpighiales; family Erythroxylaceae; genus Erythroxylum; species Erythroxylum reticulatum. The sequence continues at coordinate 27,997,541 of JANSVA010000002.1, read as the reverse complement.
AGTCTGAGTCGTAGTGAAGGGAACTATAGCTTACCTTAACTTTAAAGAAGATGGTTAACTAGGAACCAAGACATGTTAGTGATGTGTGCTAATTGCATTATATTTTTAGTATAGTTTAGAAAGCATTTAACTTGTGTTTTAATGATTTGCATGTGAATTAGTACTTAACTGATCTTATATTTTATTTACAAACTTTATTCTAGCTCCCCAATGAAGAATGAATGAACTTAAGCAAGTTTGAGTTGAGTTAGAATAATTTTAGAATGATTTAGAAGAAGGAATCAGAACATGACACCAATAGGGAGCTATGATACTAAACATGAGGGCAACATGGGAACCCACATGAATTCGTATTCAACTCATATCTAACTCATGTTTTTATATTACATCACTCTGTTTCTTCTTATTTTTGGTTAAAGTAATATGAGACCAATACGAGACTTTGTTACAATTGTGTTGGAGATACTTTTTATCAAAAAGAAGTTAAGAAGGGTGTAAAGCAATAAGGGGACTAATACGGGACCATGTTTGATCCATATTTGACCAAATTTCTAAGATTTCATGATAAAAAGAAGAGAAAAGAAAAGTGATAGAGGGGAGGAGATGTCTGGGAGGACCAGAAATCAATCTTAAGGAACAATAGACTTAAGAGTATATCAAGAGAAGCAATCTTGGAGGAAAGTAAGATATATCATCAACAATCAAGAGCGATCAAGATTCAAGAATCATGAGCTCGTCCTTATGTCTTGTTTCTTTATTTTTCTTTATGGATTTTCTTTGTTTTTCTATAAACTAAATAGGGATATAAATTTAGATATTATTAACTCTATAATTATGTTTTGATTTAATCTTTAGTTTGGAGAAAGATTATGGTTTTCTTAAGAGTTATTCATGCTTATATATTATGTTGAATTGAAGGAATGAGAGTTGAAGATTCAATAATCATATTATATATTAAAATCGAAAATTTTTAATATGTTTAGATCATAACATGAATGATGAGGGTTAAATCGATTACTCGAGACAAAACTATATTATCTTTTTGTGTTAGAGTGAAACCTACCATAGGAATTGACAAAGCAAATTAGTGCATTCTTAAGTTATTTTAATTAGAAAGAGGTTTTGGTCAATTTAACTTGAGGAATGTGGGGTTAGTTCTGTTTAACTATAAGCGTATAGTATAACTACAAGTAAAACAGACGAGTACGGGTCAATCGCATAAGAATTATTAGTTAACTACCAACTATTCACAAAATTAACAAGTCAAACCAATGATTATATATGATTGAATAAGAAAAGAAAGTAAATAAGAAATTTAAATATTAAAACAATGTTATGATCAAGAATAAATCAATTTATGTATGATTTAGACTTAGGTGAGAAATCTCCTAAGAATTTACTATATTTAACTTTCATTTGACTTAATGAATGCTTCTAGTTTATTAGACTAGTACGAGTTCCTAACTTGGATTATATTTTCTCTCAAAATATATAACTCCTATGCAGAGTTTAATTAATTGAAATCCCTTTTGAATTAAGATAATATAAGAGCACTTACTTCATTTTATAAACTCTCTTAATAGCCCTAACCTATGAAAATCTTATGACTTTCTCTCAAATAGTTCACACTTAACCCTCTTTATCCACATTATGATCTAGACACACATCTTATCTCTCGTATCTTATTGCATGAATCAAATATTTAATCTTCTACTTTTGCTCGTTCAATTCAATTAATGGATAAATCTCAATAAAACTAGATCTTCATTAAATTAAAGATTTGATCAAAATATATAACATCCTTGGTTCATCATAACCAAATCTATATCTCAATTTATTTTATAATTAAACAAAGAATAATAAGTAAAAAATAATAAAGAAAACAAGATAAAGATATTATCGTTCTTCTCTTCAATCTTTAAAAAATCCTTGTCAAAATGTTATTCTATCTTCAAAGAATGGCTAAATCTTGGTCAAAACTAGTGTAGAATGGTTTTAAAAAATGACCTTTTGATATTTCTTTTCCAAGGAACTCCTCAAATTTTCTTTTTCTTTAAACTAGAAATCATATCTATTTAATAAGCTACACAGTCCCAACATAGGCTAGTGTAACTAGGGCATGTTTCATTTAAAATTCTCTAGAAAACTACAATGTTAACACAAGACTTACATAGGTCTATAAAGGGCGCCAAGTTTTTCATTCAAGAGGTAATATGAGGGTGTATAAGGCTATGAAGGAGAAACAAAATCAATTACCTTTGAACATCGCTTTTAACACGGTAATTCTTTTAAAATTGCACTAAGTCAGTCCAATTCTTCTCTAATTTGGCTCATTCTTCATGTATAGGTAAAACTAAGACTTGAAATGACAATACTTCTTAAATTAATTATCTAACCCTTCAAAATCATACAAAGTACAATCAATAAACTATAGAAATAATGCTAAAAGTAATTTATATATAGGATACATTATGACTTTGTTGCTCAAAAGAGAATATATTTGTAACTCAGAAATTTCTATCAATCCAAATAACTAGGATTAATTGCGGAATTAAGATAAATTCAAGTATAATAAGGTTCTAGGGGGATTTGATATCTAAGTCTTTTCTATCTATTGATTGTTATTCTTAGCCTTATATGATTTACTCTTATTTGTTATCTTAGTTTTGTTTATTTTCATTCATTCCATCACTCATTTATTTAGATTAAATAATAAAAAGATGATTAGTCCTACTAGATATAGTCCTTATAGAATTGACCTATACTAGTTAGTGTTAATTACAACTATAACGGTTAAACAACACGTATTAAGTTTTTTGCACTATTCATATGGATTTATTTTATTAATTTAGTCATTTTTTCTTTTACTTACGCTTTTGTTTTATTTTTACCAACATAGGAAGTTCTTATTTCTTTTCCTTTTGTATTTATCTATTTATCTATCTATTTAATTTTTAGAATTTTCTTTCTTGTTCTTGTGTTTGTTATATAGTTTTAGGATTTTGGTATTTATTTCTATAACTGCTAAACACTATGGAAGGACGAAAAGGACACTATTCTCTGGGGGATTATTATATGTCATCGTTAATGATAATATTATAAACTTGGAACGAGAGGTATGATAATATATATTTAGAAATTCAACCAGTATCAATGATGCTGAATAAATTAATCAAACAAGTGAGACAAAACTATGCTTCATATAAAAAAGTGTGTACAATTGAACTAAAAAATGCAAATATTAGATGTGTTCTTAATGGACTTCAGCATTATGATATTATAATAGCCCAACTCTACGACTATCTTTCTAACATCACCAGTGTGCCCATTTTATCAAAGTAGCATTGCTTACTTAGTGGTTGCTAAAGTCAAGAATGATCATGATGGTGATCAGGACACCACCTTAGACATTAGAGATATTGGTCTCCCAAAGTTTAAAAGTCAAGAAGTTATGGACCTTTAATAAGTGAAGCAATAGCCTCATGGCAATATCAACAAATGGATTAATTGAAAAAAATAGGTAGTCAAGACTTAGGAAGAATTATTGTAGATAATGAATGAGTTGATAAGTTTTGAAAATTACTTCGATGTATTTGACAATCAAAGCATCTGATTATTGATCAATGATTATTGTGACATAAAATATCAAAGGCTAGATACCAGTGCTACACTTAGTTGGTATATACATATGTAGAATCAAAGAGGTCCATTTGGTATGTAAATTTGGGGAATAAATGAGCAAATATAAAATGATTCTATTAATGAAATTTCTAATTAATTTTTGTTTCTTTTGCAAGTGATAATATTATTATACTTTAAATTATTATAACAGAGCGGATTTTTTATTTAATTAGAATGAGTTAATGTAATTTTTATGTTTTTATAGATTCTTATTGTATAAATTTAATGTGTAAAATTTTTAATTATATTAAATATTGACACCTTTTTATTTTTAATTATAATGAGAATTAATTAACATAAGAATACAAATTGAGATATTAAAGATGAATTAAATTAAAATTAATAATCTTTAATAGAATAATAAAAAACAAAAATAAAAAATAAAATTAAACAGATTTTATTTTCAATTTTTATTAAATAATTTTTATTATAGTTTTTATTATAAATCTCAATTAAAAAATTTAACATTAGTAAAACCGAACCAACCCTATCTTTGGCCACTATATCAAATTTGGCATTAACACTTGGTTTGACTCATAATTGGCATAATTGAATTGATTGATTAAGGCCCCCTAATACAAAGGTGTTAAACATACAAATAGACAACAATTTAGTAATACTCTTTTACCTAAATTAGTAACCCATATTACTAAGAAAGGACTAGCATAACTAATCTAGATAAGCAAACCTAAAGCTAAACAAAAAATGGCATAATTTATAGTCACTAATTTCTCTTTGCTTTTGCTGATAATCTAGTAATGAAACCTCTTGCTCTTATTGTATTTTTGATATTAAGGAGAATTTAGCTTATGAACTTTAAGTCATTTGTAAAAGTGTTGTTAAAAGCTGTCAAATTTCTTTCAAATCAGATATCATGAATTATAGTACCCATGGCACATTTAAAGAGTTTATAATCTACCTTAAGGGTTTTTTTTTTGTAACCTGCAAGCTTAAGCAACAATACTATCTCATTTTGATTACATTGAATGCCAAGTGAAACCAAGATTAATCATTATATTTTCTTTGGGAAGTTGCATTTAAAGAAAAGGTGGTTGAGATCTTCTCAAGGATATGAACAAATCAAACATGATATGTCCTTTATATGGAACTTTAAGGAACCTTTTATGTTTAATTTGCCTATGGTAGCCATCCAAAGTAATATAGAATAAGTAGGGGGCACTGTAGCATCCTAAATTAGCTTGCGTCATTTAATCTACTGTATTGAATCCTTAGTTATGGATTTGTATGACTGAATTGAGAATCTACCTTGCTTACCCAGCTAAGAGATGATTCTATCTAGGTTTAAGGAGTCAAGCGAGTAAGTAGGTAAATTAAGAAGGGACTCCATGGAGCGTCTTATCGAGTTAATTGGTCAGATCCATCTACTACCATTTATAAAAGCCTAAACTTTTGCATTCTTTAGTACTATGGATCTCAGATACTAGATTTGGTTTAGCTTATATAGTGGACCTATGCCTAACCAATTATTAAATGAGAAATAAGTATCAAATCCATTACTAATTTGGTGCTCAATGTAAGGCTACAAAGAATTTCTCAGCTTCAATATTTCACTTAGTGTCTAAGAAAAGCTACCCTTAGGTGATATCTTCCAAATGCTTGCTCCTTTCAGGAATTATTGGTGAGGCCATTTGAACTATAGGCTCTCTTTGTCTGTACATGTTTGCCACAGTATTTTGGCTAGAAGAGTTTTACATGTTTGTTTAACTGAGGATACTCTAAGCCCCCAAAATTCTTTGGCAGTGTAGACAATGGTCCATTTAACTTTAGATCTCTTTATGGATGTGCTAGTTCCATTCCAGATGAAGTTTTTAATATGGCTATCAATCTCCTTTTGTACCTTTTTAGGAATAGCAATGTGAGAGCACCAATAAATTTGCATGTTTCTAAATATAGCTAAAATCAGTTGAACTCTACCACTATAAAAGAGAGTTTTAAGAGTCAAGATTCTCAATTTTCTTCGAATTGTTTTTATATGAGTTACACAGTTCGATAAGGAGAGATTCTTGGTAGAGATGGCGACACCTAAATATTTGATTCAAAGCTTTCCAATGGGTATTCCAGAGGAATGAATATAATCATTGAATTCCTACTTTACTCCTGCTGAGATCAGGATACAAATTTTATTCTTATTGCAACCTAGGCCAGACATGTTCTTAAAAGAATCAAAATAGCTAAAGAGGAGATTAGATGAGTTTAAGTTAACACCTAAAAGGAGAAATAATTCATCAGCAAAAGAAATGTTCACCATATCTAACTTACTGCATTTTTTTATGGAATTTAAACCTTAACTTAGGGGTAATGTTGAATCTGATTAGTTTTGATAACATTTCTGTGGTTATTATAAAGAGATATGGAGATAAAGGATCTCATTGCCTGAGACCTTAGCTCCCTCAAAGACTTTGGTAGGATTTCCATTTAAATAGCATAAAAATTAGTTGTAACACATTTAAAGATCTAGTGAGTGATTTTACCTGGGAATCCCAAAGCCTGCATTGCCTAGAAAATAAAGCTCTAATTAATAAATCAAAATCTTTTACAAAATCTATTGTTATAGCATAACTATTGATGCATTTCTTCATTTGGTAGATCTTGAATAGCTCTTAAATAAACAAAATATTCTTATTGATGCTCCTCCTTTGGATGAAAGCAGTTTGGCTAGCACTGATGATTAGAGCAAGAATTTTCTTAATTCTGTTTGCTAAGATCTTGGTTTTAATTTTATAAATCATGTTACAATATCCAATTGGCCTAAAATCTTACATTGTGGATGGATTGATTACCTTGGGATTTGAGATGACATAGGTTTCATTTAATTCCAGCAATATATGAGGACTATTGAAGAATTCTCTTATAGAATCCACCAATATATGACCTATAGTATTCTATGCGTGCTAAATTTTTTTTTGCATTAAATCCATCTAAACCTAGAGCTTTGTCAGCATTAAAGCTAAATAAAGATTGTTTTATTTCTTTAGGTGTGAATTCCTTGGTCAAATCAACTTCTGAGTTTGTTGGAAATGAGTTGTTCAGGTTTTGTTTGAAGTCCTTGGGAAATATGCTATCTTCCCGGCTTCCATCAAGTAAATAGCTGAAGTGAGTAAAAGCTAGTTTCTTGAGGTTTTCCTGCTTGGATATCAGTTTTCTGGAATTATCCTTCTAAGAGACTATTTTATTATTGTTTATTCTTTCCTGAATAGCTTGATAATTTTAGCCAATTAATTCTGGCTTTCTGCTTGAGATGTGAACTGTAGGTTTCCAAAGATAAGTAAAAGTCTTTTAAAGTAGTTGATTTTAGAACTCTTAACCTTCGATTAGAAAGAATGGAAATCAGTGAATCCTAAAGCTTCACAATATCACTGAGGGAAGAGTTCTTCCACTAAGCAAGAGGTGATGAATCTGAGTTGTATAGAGTTATTAGGGACTGTTTGAGAGTTCTTAGAAATTGTTGGCATTGGAATGTCTTAGACTCCTGAGCCTTATGTTTTATCCCTTCCTCAACCAATCATGACAAATTGGGATGATTGAGCTAGGCATTGAAGAATCTAAATGAAGAATTGCATTTAAGCATTGGGTCGTGTATTGTAATGATGGTTGGAGAGTGATTTGACGTTAAGCAGTTGTGAAAATTAATTGCATTTAGGCAAAAGGACTTATTCATTTTGAATTTGCAAGACTACTATTAAGTTTCTTCTGGATGAAATGAGCTCCTCTCTGCTTATTACTCTAAGTGAACACATTTCTTAAGTAATTTAGATCCTCTAGTGGGGTTTGGTTATGTGTAAGTTTTAATTATTAACCCTCGATAATTCGAAAGCGTACAGTTCATTAGCATAGTACCAAATGTGTTAATCCCACCAGGAGAGAGGTAATCTAATCCTAAAATCTAAGGTCATAAACAATAACAGAAATTCAAGATGCAACGAAACTAATACTAGAATTTAAATAAATCAATCAAATTAAGAATTAAACATGAAAATATTAATTATTAAGCAATTTGCAACACACCTAAGAATCAACTGAAGGAAATTACTAATTAAGAGAAAGGAAAATTTACCTATTCTTAATGCTAACCTAACTGCTTATGAATTATTAGATTGTTGGTTTTAGACTATTCTAGAGTTGATTCCTCTCTCTCTCTCTCGTTATAACCATTAACCCTAAATCATAAACCCTAATTAGCTTATAGAGGTTGCAATATCTTAATTTACAACTTATCCAAAACCCTAATTAGTTATGAAGTTCTCTAATACACTATCTGAACTTATATAAGATCTCTCTCTACACAAATTATCGATATGATTTAATTATGGTTTCTATTAAGTCACCTAACTCTCGTTAGCCCAATTTAATCATTTTTCATTTGATTCACCCTCTCAATTTATTATCAAATTATGCAATAGTAGAATCAAACCACAAAAATATCCAATAAACACATGGATAATTAGATTCTCATTAATTCAAGAATAAAATTTTGAATGTGAGTTTAGATCATCCTCGACATTCTATATCCTATCTTCAACTGTTTAATCCAATTCTATACAATAATAAAACTAAAAAGAACAAGAAATACAATCTAAAATGGATGATGGGAGGCAGCGACATCGAGAAACCTCATAATCTGGGAAGTACTTCAAGTCAACTTCTTCCCCTCTTCTCTCTTCCTTCTTCTCTTCCTCTATCTCTCGATGATCTCTCTCTAGGGTTTGTCAAGGTGGTTGATGCAAAAAGCTTCTTTCTTTGCCTTTTTTTTGTTCTTTTTATATCCTCTTGTGTTTTGGGTAACTGTAGGGTTTTTCTTGGGTTCGAAAGGTCCAAAACATCCCTCAAAACTTGACGTTCGTGATTGTCTGTGCGTTTATTCAACGCAGGCCACGATCGTGGCTCACATCTGAGCCTTCTGTCACGATCGTGGCATGTAGGTCACGATCATGGGCCAAATTTGGTGCTTCTATCATAATCGTGGCCTGACATGCCACGATCGTGGGTCATTGTTTCAGCCTGAATGTGTCTGAAATTCCTTCATTCATCGATGTTGATCCTGAAACACTAACAAACACATTAAGGTACATAAAAAAATAATATTTAAGTTCAAAGACTCGTACTAGCCCATAAAACACCTAAAATATAAATAATTAACAAACTAACACAATTATAACCTAAATACATATTAAATGATTGAATTAACAGCTAAATACATATAAAACTATGCCCTAAAACATGATGCAATTTACACTTATCATCTAGCTCTAAGTTGCAAGTTAAATTTACAAGGGAAAAATTTCTAAGCTCGGTTTTGATTAATTAACCTTTAGGTTCAAAAGCAAACTTTGTGTATTTAGAGTCCTAGCAATAATCCAGGGTATATTAATATTGTTGTTCAATCTTGTTAAATCCTCCCAAAGTTTAGCTTTTTGAAACTCAATATTGGAAGCATAAGTGGTGGTGATTGCAACCTCAGAAGACATGAAAGATAACTTATTATGCAATGGAGCATCTGATCAAAACATTCCCAATCTCTTACTTAGAAAGCGAGAGGGTTGGAGGTTACAATTACTATGCCGTTATAACATTTACTATGATTGCTTAGTGAAGCCCTCTCTTTATTAATAAACTAGAGACTAAGGAGGTACTGAGATTTAGAATCCAAGTAAAGTGCTACTACTTTTCCTAGATTAGGAAAGTTTTTACTTTTCTAACTACTCAAAAAAATTGATCAAACGTGATACTATAAATTTTAGGAAAAAGATTACTTTCCCAAGAAAGAATCCATGCCAACCAAGCAAAGGCTAAGGGCTTTTGATTTCTTAGGATTTTTTAGTAAGGAGGATTAGGTAGGTTCTTCTTCTTGGCTTTCCTCCCATTTGATTTCTTGATAGTGCTAGAATTTGAAGGTGATCAAGGTTAAATTCTTGATTGTTTGTTGACCTAGTAATGAGCTCTTTGCCAGTCTCCTTTAGAAGGTTTAGATTTGGATTTTATTGAATTATTTGAGTGGGTTGCTCTTGAATTTCACACCTATCCTCCTCAAAATTTTGATGGTGAGTCTCTTTAGACTTCTCTAGTTCAAGATTATACTCATCAACTATTTTCTTAGTGGGAACTTCCTAGCTTTAATTAGTCCTTCACTTGTTCAGTTGGCTTCATCATATCCTTCTTAGAATTCATAATATTGTCATTTTTTGGGCTTTCCTGCATCTTTGGAATCCATTTGTAGTCATGTTTGGATTCCAGACATAAGATAACTTCAATATGACGAATTTTGTGGAAACTAGAAGTTGCATTTTCATCTCAACCTTTATCCATATACGTGCATATCCCATCCTTCTAATATGGGCAGTATTCTCATTTAGTGCTAATGGCTTTCCTAGTTTGCTAGCAAGATAGGTAAGGCCTTCAACATACCAACATTCTAAGGGCATCGTGTGAAAGTTTAGCCAAAGAGGAATGCTAGTCAAGCTGGACTTGTCTAACCTCATTCCAGTTCTCAACTCGGAGTGAAAAGGGGTCTTCCTTGCACATGTCAGGGTCCTCCTTCGATAGTCCTTCTAAGTTGTTCTTCAGAGGCAATTTTAAAGCTGAAGAATTCGTCTTCACTAATTAGGACAGATTCTAGACCATGTTTCCCCAGAAAGTGAAGGCCCAACTTTTTACCTGAGGATAGGAAAACCTCTTTTCTAAGAAGAATCCCACGATAGTCATCTTCCATTTGTCAGCCCCAATATTCATCACTTCCCTTGGAGGGGAAAATACCTCTAAACTCACAATTTTTGGGATATATCTAAGCTTAGCTGAAGTTTGGGGGTCTCTAGAGACCACTTTGTTCTAAGTAACACCTAAATGAGGTTAAAAGGGAATAAATCTCTTAGGAGTTGGGGTAGCTACCTGTGGGACCTGAGGAAAAGTGGGGGAGGTTTCAGGGTTGGAAGGGATGGGTTGCTGGAGTAGAGGTGGAGATGGGAATGCTTTTATGGATGTTAGATTCAAATTTGAGGAGGGTGGTTGAAAAGAAGTCGAGGTCACACTAAATAATGAAAGTAACCAGATAAAGTAGTTAGGGGTGACAAAGCAAAAGGTTCAACTGAAAAGGTGTCGGGGTTGGTGAGGCTGTCGGGGTTTGGATTAACACCCTCTAGGGAGATCTTCTATAGAAAGGGAACAGATCACTTGTTCCTATTATTTTGTGCCTATCCTATTTTATAAGCATCCATTCATCCAATAAATGAGACCCACATAAATTGGATGGATAGATATTCATGGAATAGGATAGGCACAGAGTAACGAAAACAGGTGATTTGAATCACAATAGAGATGGAAAAGAAGCATCAACAATAGAAGAAACTATACCTTT
>JANSVA010000002.1:27975436-27986391 GCA_025504915.1 Erythroxylum reticulatum | reverse complement strand
AATCACAATAGAGATGGAAAAGAAGCATCCACAATAGAAGAAACTATACCTTTTAAGTGTCTAGAAGCATCTTTGGCAACCTGTGGCATTTGCAACACATTCGATGACATAATTCATCGTATTCTTATTTACTTGTTTCTCTTTTTAATAAAGTTCCAGGATTCATTTAACAAATGACTTATCAACTGTTTTTTAGCTTATTGACACAAGTTAGCTGTTTGACCATCTTAAAAAGTTAATGAAAATCTTTGATGAATGACTGATTAGTTGACTTATTTAACCCAACGAGCTAATTTTAGAAAAGCTCCATAAGAGGAGCGTTTTTAATGTTCAACCAAAAATTAATAGGTAAAAAATCAATTATACCCTTCTTTCATAAATTTTGAATTATGCTAATATGCTATATAGTGATATTATGGATAATTTAAACTAAAAATCATACATAACTAAAAATAATGCATTCTACAGTGATATAAAATTTTACAATGAACTAAGTTTTTTAGTTACAAAACTTGGGAGTATGTACTATGCTAGTGACAAAATTTTTTACTAATAAAATAAGTTTTCTAGTTATAAAATGAAAAATGCTACTCGCGGGTTCGAAACTCCCTTATGTATGCAGCCGTTTAAAACTTGGAGCCAGAGCTTTGTCTCCTGCAAAAGACCTAACCAGCTCGAGCGGGGATTAGTCTGGATGTGGAAGACTTAAAGGTGTCTTCCTATAATTGGGACCCTCTTAGAACACCTTGTGGGTAACCAAAAAAAAAAGAAATGCTACGGTGACAATTTTTAAGAATGTTCTATATTTTTTATTAGAGTTAAAAACTTAATTTTTGTAAAATTAAATATCTAATCATGGCCTTACAAATTCTTTTTTTAAGTCATGCCCTTATAAGTCATTTTACACTTAAACAACTAATATTAAACAATTAATTTTATCAAACATCTTTAATAAATAGCTAATTTTATAGGCTGGTCAAATCAGCTATTAGCTAACTGCTGATAAAATCAGCTTACAGTTAATGCAATCTGCTGATTGCCAAACAGGGCCATAGTTGAATGATTTACGCTCTTTACGGATATTTACGCATGAAAGCATTCCTTTCGAGGACAAAGCTTGGTTGTGGATTTGCTGAAAGTCATGTTGCTAAGGAGCTGAATTGTATGTTGTAGGGGGAAGGTCAGGGAGCAGGGTTTAAAATGTAACGAGGGGATCTAATAAAGTTTCGGTTAGATTGAGTTTTTTTTTTCCCACTTAAGTTTGTAGGACTACATCCTTAAACATAAAGTTATGAGAGTTGGGTATTTGAGAATGTAACTACTGCCTTGAATAATTCATATCTTGGTCTTATTCTTTTCGACCATTGTCTTGAAACACATCCATCTTCCTTTGTTAGCCTATATTTTGATGAGCACTATCTGACAAATCTTCTCCTTTTAAAACCCTCCTGAAGATGCTGTTGTGTCAATATGTGGTCGCATCGCACCGGTGATGAAAATCACTGCCCATCAAAAATTGCAAAGAGTGGCTAATATGTGTTCGGTGTTTTCGGAAACCACATTAGGCAACCCTGCTCAAGATGTTTCTGGTTTTAAATCTTATCCCCAGTGTTGCATTGGTGACTCTTCAAAGATGTAGGCTGCTATTGAAGTTGTGCAGTCATTGACTATGCTACAGACATTTGCATCTGCAACCAGTACTCCAGACAACTCATCTGGTCTGGAAAATTCTGTAGTGTTATTGGTTGCTCTCTTACATTCTACCCTTTTGATTAGGTGTCAGTTATTGTTATGTCTTTGAAAGCTGCTAGTTTGGACTGAACATGGTTGCAGCTTGCCGTGTTCTTCTGCTCCATCTGTGGTGGAATCCTACAATTGAAGATCAGGCAATTGATAGGGCACATCGTGTTGGGCAAACACTCTCTGTATTATGTCGCAGTTAACCGTGAAAGACACTGTTGAAAATTGAATTCAAGCTCTACAGGTACTATTATCGTTAAGATGTCCATGTTTTTTTTTTGGAATTTTAAGAAACTTAAAATTACCAAAAATCAGCGTCTATAATGTACAAAGAATTGCCAACCTATAACGGCAAAACAAAAGAAAATAAGTAGCTTTTCGGAACCACTATCTCGGACTAACCGTCGTCATGCAACATCTATATACACCAACGCCTCCTCATTGACAAACATAAATGATCATGCTTCCCATGCCCTATAATGACCTCCCTTGTCAAGTTAATAATGCAATTTGCTAGCTTATATTTGTTCCGCTCAACTTGCTTGTAAAATCGCCTATTCCTCTCCCGCCAAATGTGGTAGAGTACCATTTGCAAAGAGGTCCTAATAATGAGACAGTCTTGTCTCCCTTGTCTGGTTGTGTGAATAACATCTGCTAGAATCTCATTCCATTCATAAGCAAAGTTTAGGGTACCTATCATATGCAAGATTCGGCTCCATGCTTTATTAGGAAAGTTTTTGAATTGGATATAGGTACAAGGGAGAAGATGGTGCAGCTGAAGTCAAAACTTTCCTAATAAAGCATAGACATCTTAACGATAATAGTACCTGTAGAGCTCGAATTAGATCTTCAGGTACAAGGGAGAAGATGGTGCAGCTGAAGTCAAACGTAGCTTTTAATTACTGGTTGTTTTTGTAAAAACCAAGATCCACCATTACCTGGTGGCTTGCTACATTTCTTGATAAGCTTATTATACTGTTGTTTTCAAAGATCTTTTAACTCCATCCTTTGCTATATACATGCGCTTTGTGTCTATTTTGATGGATGGTTGATGTCCTTCAGTCAGACATTGAGAGATTCGTTCTCTGTAGTCTAAGTAGTTTATATATTTGCTTTTTTGTAAATGCTGACTATATTTGACCGTGGTAATATAGTGTGTGGGAATATGGGAATGCATTCGTACAAAAAATCATTGCTTTTTGTAAACGCTAACTATATTTGACTCTGGAAATATAATGTGTGGGAATATGGGAAAGCATTTTAGTACATTTTTCATCTGGATCTACAATTAAGATCCTTTGCAGCAAAAGAAGAGAGATGGTATCATCTGCAATTGGATAGGAGGAAAGTAGTGGTCAGCAAAAGGTTTTTTCTTGGCAAAGATGATAAAAAATAGGACATTTTTTTTTTATTGTTTGTTTTCTTATTTTTACTTCCTAGAATCCATTTCATTGTATAGACACTTAGAGTTAGTAATAAATGGCAGACCTATAGGTAACTTCTTAATGTTTTCATTTTTACCAAATTGTATGCGATGGGATGGGAATTTGTCACCAAGCTACAACCGTCTTCTGCATGGTAAATCCGAATGCAGTATTCATGCAAATACAACTCATAAACTCATAAAATGCACAATCAATATGTGCAAATTTATCTTCCATCCTATTTCACTGAAACATGTACTTCTGCTGGTTAGTTCTTCTAATCACACAACTTCTCATGTCATTTGAGAAGTTACCCATAAGGCAAGTAAGAACTGTTAACATCCACTTTTCCACCCAATCCTTCTCTTTTGTTTGCGCATAAACAGGCATATGAACAGGGGAAAAATTAAAGTCAAGCATTTATGAAATTAGGAAGCTGATGAAACGAGTTCACTATCCTGACTTTTGTGATTTGTCCCTTAGCAATGCCTATCTACAAAGGTGGTGTGTGCAAGAAAATGCCCATAACGCAATTATACAAGTTGTTAACGAATTCTACCAACAGTCATGGACTCATCCATTAACAATTTGTGAAATTAGTCAATTACTGATGATTTCTGCCACATCTATAATTCAACCAGGAGAATATATCATGGCGAACAGTATCAACATTCTCATCAGTTTCACCAAACAACAAGGAGTGCAACATACCGTTATAGATCTTTATGGTCTTGTCTTTGCTCTTCGCTTCCTCGTACAGAGCCCTGCTTACATCTGGATCAGTAACGACATCGGCGCTTCCATGTAGCACAATGAAAGGAATCCTCACATCGCATAATCTCTGACTCAGATAATCCGTTATTCTCAAGAGGTCAAGAACAGTCCCTAGTCTTGGTTTTCCCCTGTACCTCATTGGATTCTTCTCCCCAACTATCTTTTTCTCCTCCACTCTGACTGATCTGTGTATGAGATCTTCTGTTGGAACAATGGCTAAGGTAGGCAAGAATTTTGCCACAAAGGTTAAAACTTGAGGAATTGGCCATCTGGGTTTTATATTATCCGAGATTCTGCACATTGGAGCCACTAAAATTGCACCATCATAACCTTCAGGGTCCGCAAAATGAATCAAAAGACAGATGGCACCACCCATGGACTCACCATATAAAAAACAAGGCAACCCATTAAGCTCTGAGTCCTGTTTCACGAAACTGAAGTAATTGAGGCAATCTTCGACAACAAGATCAACATTGGGCACATAAGCCCTAAGGCCTTCAGATCTGCCATGTCCTTCAATATCAAGAGCAACACATGCAAAACCCATGTGGGCAAGGAAGATAGCTGTGTCCTGAAAGGTCCAGCTAATGTCATTGCCATAGCCATGTACCATACAAATGACACCTTTTGGAGGGGTTGTGGAATCAGGTAACCAGGATCTGGTGAACAGGGAGAGGCCTCTTGGTGAGGTGTAAAATGATTGCGAGCCTCTGATTCCTTGTTGTTTGTAGTACTCTTGTTCTGGGGTACTGCCCCAGTAGTGAATTTGGTCCTCCTTTGTTTGGTAATTTTCCTTCGTCATTTGTGGACGATGATATCGAGTAGGAAAGGGGTTATATCCGTGTTCTGCTTCAGTGAACGATGATATCGAGTAGGAAAGGGGTTATGTCGGTGTTCTGCTTCAGTGAACGATGATATCGAGTAGGAAAGGGGTTATGTTGGTGTTCCGATTCAGTGATTTGGTTTATATTGACTTTTAAGGTAACTTGAGATTAACTTCGTGTTTGCGATTCAGTTCCACTCTTTCTAGTTGTTAATGTTTCAAACCGTACGTAGTCGCTTTTGAACAGTCGAAGTTTCCGATGAGATACGAGTGGCTAAGAATGTTTGAAATGTATTGTAAAGTTATACGGTTGCTAATAAAAGACGAAGTCACGGAGGGTTAGGTGTGGACCAGTGATAAGTCTTTATTTTAAGATTAATTATAAAGCCTTTTTAAAAAGTTTTATTCAATTTTATAATATTAACTTAAAATTTAAATTGTGACATTAAAATGCTTTAATTTTTAATTCTTAACAAAAATAGTTTGACATTAAATTCTTGACCAATGTGAATGAAATGATAGCCAATTCAGATTAATATTTTGCTACGTGATTTATATTTATACAATACATGAATTTTATTATTTAATAAATCATAGATATAAAAATTTTAAAATAATTATACACTACATTTATTTTATCTTATAATTATTTTAGAGTGTTTGATATTTTTAATTTATTAAATAATAAATTTATACATGACATAAATCCAACACGTAATAGTCACGTAGCAAAAATATTAATTTGTCCTAACTCTCTACGTTATTTACATTAACAAAAAATTTAATGTTAAAGTATTTTTACTAAAAATTAAAATTTTGATTATTTAGTAATATTTTTAAAGTTCGAATTATTATTATAAAATTAAGTAAAAATTTTAAATTAATCCTTTATTTTATTTTATGATGTAGGTCATTATAATGGAATAAGGACTTGTGTCTTCCTATTTCTTTGATAAAAGGTTAAAAGAATATAAATTAATAGTTGTTTGTCGATTTAGGTCTAATATTGATGAAGAAGTGGACAATATATTTGCAAACTTTATAGTTTAAAGAACTATGATGATAAATTAAGGAAAATCAATTTATTGAAAGTTAATAAGTACTTATGAAATAGAACAGTACGGGTTACCTTCCAATTAACATATTAGTCTATGATAGGTATGTATAATATGTTTCTCTCTTTGTATATCTTGTCCTTCTTACTTATTTTTGTCTAAATGTACTTATTAGACATATATTTTGATTTAAAATGTAACTAAAGGTGTTAAGTACAATATAAGGTTATTTGGAAAATCTTAAACATTTTTAATACTTTATCATACAATGGGCATAATCTTTAAGACAAGATTTGTGAAGGACATGAAAGGATTACAAATGCTTTTATGCCAACCCATATCTAATATAGATTTAATATAGGAAGAGAAATAGTTTAGAGCACGGTTTAAAGAGAAATTATGTGACATTGGAAAAAATTCATAAACAACCTAGCTTAAGCTATGACCATGCTAGAGAATGTGCACCAATTTTAGAGGAAACAATATGATATATGGTTTTGGGACAAGGCTTAAATCTATATAAAAAAATCCATAAAAAAGTAGAGAGATCTATGGTCTGGGACAAAACTATAGCAAGATTGTGTCCCATTACAAAACTAATGCAAGATCCCTTATTTAAAGAGTCAAAAACTCTAATTTTTAGATAACTTCTCATATTGAGTTTTTATAGGTTTTCAGTAAAGTCATCTTTCACCTTTTCTTCTTCTTTGTCTCACCATGGTCGTGCATGGCTAATTATCTACATTTGGTCAAAGGAAAATGAAACTTTGGGATATATTAAATTATGAGATTTTATATATTTTTGTTGTTTAATTTATATACTAAGTATCAAGTGTTTTTCTGTATTTATCTTTTATAATTATATTTATTAATTGCTAGAGAGGCCTATTAGTTTCTCACTTGATTCAATCTATTGCTTTATTATATATTAAATTTGTAATCGTGTTTTATGAATTGCTGCTTAATATGATTCTTATTAACTAGTGTTTTATGAATTGCTGCTTAATAGGATTCTTAAATCTTAGTAAGGATAATTAACTAAACTGAATGCTACCTTAAAGGCTTTATGTTATTCTTTTTTATTGATCTCTCTTATTCTTAATGTTATTACTTAATTGAATCTTATGCACATGTCCTATAGTTATTCAGTGATTAGGATTAGTTGGACAATGTACTCTTTCTAATTAACTATAAGGGGTATGAATTAATTCTAATGGTAATTGTTCAAAGACAAATTGATTAATCTTATCTTGATGATAGGTATTTAATTTTCAAGGTGGATGTTGACTAGGCAAAAGCTTGTTTCTATTGATTTCATTATATATTAATTCACATTATTTGTTAGATATATTTTTATATATTTCTTTATCATAATTAAAACCAGCTTTTAATTTTTTGTATTTGCAAAACACAAAACAGGGCTAGGTTCTTTCTGTGAGATCGACCATCCCTTTCACTACTACATAATTATAGAGAGTGAGGTATTATTTTTAAGTGCACTCAATAACATATAAAGTTTTGACATTATTGTCGGGAAGTTTTTCTAGTTATTTGATGTTTTTTATTCTCTTTTCTCTTACCTTTCCTTACCTGTACCGATCTTTGATTTCTTATCCGTATATGCTTGTTACTAGATTTTCTAGCCAAGTTGATTCACAATTTAGTACAAAATAGAAAAAACTTTTTACATGTTAAGAATGTATGCAAAACAAAAATCCTAAGAAGCAATGGCTGAGTATAGAACTTTGAAGGACCTTATTGCCCCTGATTTGAATCAACAAACCCTTTACATTATATTCCCTACTTCAAAGTTAAATGCTACATTTGAAACATCTTGTGTCATCTTTTCACAAGCACTTAATGGAATTTCTTACGTTTATGTAAAAGTATGAAACTCATAGGAGTGACAAGAGAACAAATCAAGCTTAGAGTTTTCCTGTCTTCATTAAAAGATGCAACAAAGGACCAAATTTATTACTTATCACCCAAAACTATTATCAACCCAAAGGAAAAATTGAGTGCCATAATACCGAGAAGTGATAAGGAAATAGAGGAGCAAATAAGGGCAATCTTTAGTAGAAGGGAAGAAGTTATAGAGAAAGAGGAGACTGCATTTGAGCTTAAATGTAAATTCCCTATTTTTTTTTCCTGAATATAAACTAGTTCCTCCTTTTCCTAGAGAGATAGAAGGGCTAAAGAAGAAGAGAAAGATAAGGAGATTTTGGAAACATTTAGAAAGGTGGCAAGTATATAGTTGATATATATTTTTAATGCTTCCAAATTTTTTCCTATTATAAATCTATCTAATATAGTGGTAAGTAAAATATCAATCCTATAAAGAATTAGTATGGGTAGAAAAACTTAAATACTATTAACTAGTATAAAGATAATAAATAAGAAGTTATTTTTTAAAGGATTTATAGAATAAAAAACACTAGTTAAAGAAATAATCAATAAGATAATTAATTAAAAGAGAACGCAATCAAATGACTATGTATAGATGAGTGGTTTCCTTAGTATCACTTTTTTCTTCATGATTTAATTAACCTATAAAGGATATAATATGTGGATCGACAAGACTTTATTGACATTGAAACTGCAATCTCTTGAGCTATAACCATCTACTCATGGATTAGTTAAGACATGTCTACCTGTGCTAACACTCCTTTGAATATATTAAATTCTTTGAAATCCCATTAAAGATTTCACCCTAACACTAGGAAGTTTACCTAGGTCTCCCTTGAGTACCTCCTTCGATCCTCTTTATCTAACTTATGATCTATTTATAAGAAGACTCTCTCGAGTAATCTATAAGTAAATTAAAACAAAATTTAGATGCCAATATGAACAACCAATAAGACTAAAATATGAACAAATCAATAAGAATAACAAAGGTAACCTATAGAAACACATCCCATTTTTTTTTAAAATCTTAATAAGTAGAAATTATAGTTACACCCTTATTTTTTATTATTTACATGGCACATTTCGGTTAAATTATTGCATTTTCTTATTAATTATTCAAGTTATTTAATTTTATATTTTATTTCTAAAAAGTTTTAAAATATACTAAATATTTTCATATAGGCTTGGTGAACTTAAAGAAAGAAATCTGGAAGAAAATTTGACCTAAAAGAAGCGGCCAAAAACAATGGAGTAAAAGAGCAAAAACAAACTCCAAAATGCTGGATAAAAAGCCCAAACATAGTAATAATAAGATCAACACAAGCAAACAACACAATAGATAGCCCATGACCTAACTGTAGGTAAAACCAAAACGACACAATTGGGAGGACAAAACACATCAGGAAAAACACGCACAAGAAAAGTGACATAGTAGCAACTCACCAGAATAAAAACGCAGCACCTAGGAAAAGAAGAGTCCAGAGGAGAACACGCCAATCACGAAATGTAGAGTCCAAAGGAAAGAAAGTGTACCAGGTAAGAAGAAAGAAGAAAACGCAGCCCAGCATGCCAAGCATCAGAAAGAAGGCCAAAATGCACAACATAGACAAGAATAAAATGCAAAAGAGAATAAAAAGCCAAAAAGCATAAAACAAACAAAAACATGGAAGAAGATAAAAAGAAAGCAGCGCCAGGGGGGGTGGAGAAGAAGGAGACTCACCCACCCGACATTTTTTGCACCAAATCCATTCAAAATAGAAGAGATAAGCTGCAAGCCTATAACAGATCTAGTTACGTGTGAAATTTGAGAATTTTTTTTAAAGGTCATAAAAACAAAGCAGTAGTTGAGGAGAAAGAATAAGTAAGCAGTCCACCCAAGGGTGAGAGTTCCCGATAGACTCTATCATTCATCCAAGGCGGTTAAGGCTAGGAATTATATCAAGGAGTGTTTGAGTTGATAGGGAATCAATTCCCACCCATTTTAAGATGGTTTAAGGTTAATGGAGGGATTTTTCAGACTTTAAAAGGGTTCCTCCTGGGTTTAAAATTGTATCACTTCAATGAGTTTTGCTTAAAACCTTTACTCCCTTTGTTATGATTTCCTATGTTTACTTGATTTTAATTGTTAATTTTAATTTAGAGATGCACTTTGAATATTTAGATTATTAATTTTTTGAATTAATTGACTTATTATCGAGTCAATTTAATACCTATTTAAGGTATGAAGTTTTTGATTTCTAATTCAAGATCTTTAAATGATTGGAGTTGTTCTTAATTATATGAATGTGAGGCTTAAAGCATTAAGCCATAATGCATTGTATGAGTTGGATTTTATTTGTTCTTCGAATAAATTGTTGGTGGCTGTGTATCTGTTAGTTCATAATGCATTTTGAATTTTGAATTATGATTGATCTGGTTCAATTTTAAAATTGAAGGAAATAGGAGCTGGCTAGTTAGTTTTTTACTCTTAACCTATTAAATAACTCGGATGATCTAAGCATATCAAGTTGCATGGTTAAAGTAAAATTAAACATGCTTATTCATTTGAAAATATTAGGATAGATTTATGTTTTATTTCTTTGATTTCTAGATTTAATTTGATTCATTTTAAACATCAAAACACCCCCACTCACTTTGTATATACCTATTAAATTTATAGGTTTCAATATTAAAATTGTTCTAGTTTTTGAATTTTCCTAATTTCAACTCATTAATAAAATTAAACTTATATGTTAGGATTTATATAACTAGTTATCATCACTAGAAAAAGTTCCAACGTTATATACATATTTTGATGATCATGTTTTTTGACAAATAAAATAATTTTTAGGTTTGAATATTGATTGTGTGATTCTAATAATGTATTATAAGTTTATTTTATGTTTTGATGTTGTATCTTAATTATGTGGATTAAACATGATATTATGTGTTTATATTTTGTTTAAAAATTCTTTTCATATAAGCTAAATTATTAGCATTTAATTGTTTCTCTTGAAATATTTATAATTAATAAATTAAAATAGTAAATTAACTTTTCTCATAGGATTGACTCTTATTTGCTCTATACTAAATTGATTAATAAATTCAAAATGAAAATAAGGATTTAAATTTAGCCACGGTAATGCATATATACAAAGTGAGTTGGGGGGGGGGGGGGATAAAGTGTGTTTAAAATAACAAAATCAAATGATAAAAACAGAGAATCACGGTAGAAGTGAATTTAGATGAACTCCC
>JANSVA010000002.1:27948944-27965925 GCA_025504915.1 Erythroxylum reticulatum | reverse complement strand
CAGGCTCTTACAAGAGGGGCTAGCAGGGAATCGAACCTGGGACCTAACCGAAGTCAAGCCCCGCTCTCAACCATCTAAAAGATGAAGAGTACGCCAAGCTATAATCCATTACTAAAGCTGGTTGGTCGAATTCCCTACATTTAGAAAGTTTAAACGGTAAAAATTGAATTCGACAGTATCAAATATATTAGAGCACCACTGGAAAATTAAGTACTCTTAATTAACGCACAATTATTAGTAAAATGTAATATTCAACGCAATCCTATAAACTTTCGCAGGAAAAGAGGTGACAACAAGAACGTAAAACTCCCTATCTAACCAGTTTGCACGACAAGTTATTACACTTTGTCAATTAAGACTATTACGAAAATACCTCTTTCAATATGTATATCACCGGTATTCCATATTTTTAGTGCTACCATGCAGGCAACAGTTGCAGGAAGAGACTCAAGAGTTGGTAGGCCATGGGAATCACAGTCTCCCCAAAACCCGGCTTCCGTCTGGTTGTTGAGAACCCAATCCAAGCAATTCTTGAACATGGGTCGAGGTGGTTCGTCGGTTGATGGAACCATGGCTACAAATGCAGTGTCGTAGGCAGAAGGAGCAATGAACGATTGTGAATTGATGTCTCTGCAGATCTCTTCCGTGATCTTTTCAACTAAAGCTTGAAAGCAATGGCGTGAAGATTCGAATTCCATTACAAGTGCTTAAGCAGAGAAAAAGGATAGAAAATTCTACGAAACTATGCTTCGTCTGTTTCCTTCTAGCTTGGAGTATCCATCAACGGGCAAGTTCTCCATATATAGGAGTCCTGATGATAAGTCTAGTTTAGATTGTTGGCTGAGGGAAAAAGTGAAATTGTTGGCGGAACTATTTGGCATATGTTCACACTTGTGGTCTATTTATTTATTATTTATTTTTTTTAGGGAAGAAAAGAACAAAAATTACATTTTCCTCCTAACTATCGCAGTATCTGCGGTACAAAACTCTGTGTTGATCATAGTGCATGAGGGCCTGGACGAACGATGGAGGCTCCTGAAGAAAATGTAAGTCAGGACTGGCTGTTGTAACAAGAGAGACCAGGCTATCTGCACTTTAGTTTTCTTCTCGATACACGTGCTGAAGATTCACCTCCCAAGGCTGGCATAGGAGACCCTGGATACCTGCCACCAAACAACATTGATTAGTCTTTGGAAGACTAGAAGAATAGAGAATATTGATCACCTCCAGAGAATCGACTTCAATGACGATACATCGATAACCGAGAGCCTAAGCCAATCGGAGATCCGATTGGACACCCCAAAGTTCTACCTCAAGAGGCGAGCCTCTCCCAAATTGGTGGATAAATCCACCACACTATTGACCATGGCAGTCCCTTATCAACCCTCTTGTAGTAGCAAGTTGTTGACCGTGCTTAACGGCACCATCCATATTAAGCTTAACCCAGCCCCCGGCGGTTTGGTCTACCTAATAAGTTGTCTCGTTGCTAACCCAGGGTCACCAAACACACAACTTTCCATTATTCTGGCCCTATTTATCTAGTTAATGTATTCCATAACTGTGCAGTTACCATTGTCGGGCCAAGTAAAATTTGCTTCGAAAATGCTGCAATTTCGCCATTTTCACAGTAACCAGCATGCTAACCCGTAAATAATAGCCCATGGAGTTTGTTGCACTTGAGTGTGTTTCAGGAGATTGGCAGTCACCTATGTCTCCACATCTTGCTAGAAAAAGTCTAGCTTAACCACTTCGGGGGAAAATTTACACCAGAAAATTTTGACTTGCAAGCAATCACGAAAGGCATGTATGATTGTCTCGTTGTGACCACAAAAGGGGCTGGTGGTTGGTCATAAGTTTTTGTGTAGTAACCAAAGGAAAGTTCGAATTCTTTAGGATCCAACCCATTTCCAGATTAATTCCCACGGTCGGCTAGCCGCAATCGAGAGATTGCCTGCTATAAGATTATAGGCGGATGCCATTGTAAATTGCCCATGATTAGTTGGCCCCCAAACAAGGATGTCCTCCGCTGTGATTGCCATATTTGATTGGATCGCTGTAAGATCTGGACAGACAATGGAGGGGAGGTACTGTTGGAACAGGTGCCACTGCCAGATGCCTTCTTCAATTGTAAAGTTCGACATTGCGGCATAAAG
Source organism: Erythroxylum reticulatum (assembly GCA_025504915.1). Taxonomy (NCBI): domain Eukaryota; kingdom Viridiplantae; phylum Streptophyta; class Magnoliopsida; order Malpighiales; family Erythroxylaceae; genus Erythroxylum; species Erythroxylum reticulatum. The sequence goes on along the minus strand of JANSVA010000002.1, from coordinate 27,963,772 downwards.
ATCATGTTCTGGAATTGGGAAGCTCGCCAATGAAACTAGTGGTCCCCAGTTAGGCATCCAGTTGTCTAGTCAAAATAAAATTTTTCTCCCGGTTCCCAATTCCACTGTAAACCTTGACGAACAATTAGCTAAGTAGTAGCTATACCTCTCTAGGTAGCAGAAGCCCCTTTCCTATTGATATTGAGGGGATTATGGTCCAAATCTAGACGACATTTAGCTTTTAAAAGTCTGACCCATAACATGGAGGGTCGATTAATTAAGGCCCATCCAGGTTTTTCCAAAAGAGCATCGTTAGAAGCTTGGATATGTTTTAGGCCTAGACCCCCTACTTGTTTAGGCTTACACACGTCATCCCATTAAACAAGATGCATTTCTCTATGCTAGCGATGGCTCCCCAAATAAAATGGCGCATGATACTGTCTAGATCGTCGCAAAGTTGCCTTGGGAGTCTCACAATTTGTATAGTGTAAATGGGAAGGGCGGAGAGGATGGATTGTGCTAGTGTAACTCGCCCTGCTAAAGATAAGGTCTTGGCCCTCCAGCCAGATAGTTTCTTTTGAGCTGTATCCAAAATATGCTGATATGTACGCCTTGTGGTACGTTCATGAAGCAGCGAGACACCTAAATACTTCCTAAGATTGTTCATACAAGTTATGCGTAAGAGGTGACTAAGTCTTCGCAAAATGGTAGGATCAACATTTTGAAAGAAGTAGATCCTAGTTTTATCTATATTAACTTTTTGTCCTTAAGCTTGGCAAAACAACTCCAGAGTGTTGGCAATTAAACGAGTTTGAGCTTCTGTAGCTTTAGCGAAGAGGATCAGGTCGTTTGCAAAAAAAAAAAGGTGGGATATGGGGGCCCTATTAGGATTCATCCTTATTGGTTTCGAGAGACCTTGGTCCACTGCTTAGGAAATAAGGTGGCCTAGCCTTTCCATACACAGGACAAAAAGGTTAGGTAAGAGCGGATCGCCTTGGCGTATACCTTGGGAGGGTTTAAAAGGATTAGTCCAACTGGCTTGCCAAGCAACTTGCATTGAAATTATAGTCACACACTGTATGATAACGATGAGGAGCTTCTCACGCAAACCAATTTCGTTCAAAGTGTTTTGGATAAACTCCCAACGGATCCTATCATAAGCTCTCTTGAGGTCGACCTTAATCACGAGGTATCTAGTCTTCTCCTATTTCTTGCGCATTGTATGAATGACCTCCTGGGCTATGATAATATTATTCGTGATATGCCTACCAGGAATGAAGCTACATTGAGTCTCCGCCATAAGATGCGACATCAGAGGTTTTAATCGATTCACAACAATTTTGGAAATTACCTTATAAAGAACAATGTCAAGGCTAACTGGTTAGCAGTGAGCCATATTAGTCGGGGAGGGGGTTTTTGGGATCAGGACTTTGATGGTGTGGTTTAAATTCGCTTCCCATTGTTCCAATATGAAAATCTCCATAATGTAAGCCACTACTGTAGGCCCAACCTTCCCCCATTATTTTTGGAAAAATAAGGTGTTAAAACCATCTACCCCTGGGGCTTTATTGGGATTCATATCAAAAACTACATTCTTAACCTTGATGTCATAGAGGGGCAGATTAAGAACACGGAGCCCATCGTTGAAAATCAAAGGGAAGGAGGCCGTGAGCAGAAAGCTAGGTGGGATTCCTACTTCATCAGAATAAAGTTGGACAAAGAGAGATTGGGCTAGCTGGCCGAGTTAGTCAAGGTTAGTAATTAGGATTCCATTAGAAAAAAGGAGTCGCTCAATCATCAATTTCTTTTGCCGAGTTAGAGTGAGCGTGTGATAGTATTTATTGTTACAATCCCCTTTCGAGATCCAGTCATAACGATCTCGCTGATGCTAAAAAAGTTCTTCCTCACATAGGACTTGACTCAGGTCCTCGCTCAATTTCTCCTCCAAATGTAAGAGGGAATCCAAATTATCGTCCGTCATGTTCCTTTGGATACCCTTTAGACGTGCGAATAGTCTTCTTTTATTGTGAAAAATATTACCAAAATCTTCTTTATTCTATCGCGTGAGATGATTGGAAAAAGTGGCTAGTTCTTGACTCATCGTTTCTACATGCAGCAGCCAATGCTCAACTACCACTTCATCAAAACCTGGGTGAGTGAGCCAAGTATTTTGAAACCTAAAGGTCATAAATCTTAGGGGCGTGGCAATTGTTTTTGTAAGTGAACCAGCATGGATCGATGATCTGGCCCCATGAAAGGCAGATGGAGATTCATCGTGTGAGGAAACTCACGAAGCCACGCTGAGGAACTGAAAACACAATCTATTCTGGCTTTAATCATACCGCGACAACATGTATATTTCGACCTAATAAAACCCAGTTCATGAAGTCCACACTCGTGAACCCAATCCTGAAAAAGCTTGCTCACTACCCTTGTGGACCTGGCACCTCCAATTTTGTCCTAGTGGTTTAGTTTAACCCACCTACTAACTAGGGTCTATGGGTATTGCGACCTACCCAACTTAAGACTGGTCACAGCAAAGACTGGGAAGGTCACTGAGGGCTAGCATAAACTGCTGGAAATTCACACAAGCCAGACACAAAATTAATAGTGGTATGGACGAATTGTCGATGAGCAATGCCTACGGAGATATGAAAATCATTTTTCCATAAGAGCTAGATCCCACCCAAGAATCCTACTGTTTCAAGTTGAAACGAGAAGTTAAAGCCCAATGAGTGAATGACTGCGTTGGCCCTAGGACTACTAATGCGCGTCTCTAGTAAAACTAGGATACCCAGCTTATACGTATGCAAGTAATTGTGTAGGATGATGAGGAACCTAGTTTCCCTAGCCCCTTGGCAATTCGAAATTAAAATTGACATAAACCTAAAAAGGAGAAAACTAAGCTATGATAGAGCTTGAAGTTGTACCTCCTATGGTAGCGGACATAGTTCCCGCGTCTTAGGCCATCAACTCCTGGTCCTCGTCAGCCTGCAATTGACAACAACTTCTGATTCACAAGACCCGGTACCTATATCTGGAGGGTCAGTAGAAGGAATTATATGGCCTTCCTTGTTAAGGCCCACCTCCTGGTCCTTGACGCCCTCCATGAGTTGGAAATTTACCTCGAGACCTATATGGCGCGCCTCCATTATCTGGTTATCACACACCATTTCCGTTTGGGAGGAGATTTCGATTGCTAGATGATTTTCCTATAGGGAAGGTTGGAGTTGGATTGGGGGGACCGTAGGCAATCCTGTCGTTGCATAGGCCCTGACCTGGGATCTTTCACCCTGGACAATCCGAGTATATACTACTTTTGGGCCTCTTGTGGACTGCTTTTTTTTTAATTTTTGGGCCCAAAGGATTTAAAAACTAAGCTTGGTTGCACTTGTTTCCCTTTTCCCAATCCTTCAGTATCACGTATGAATTTCCCAAACCCAAATGGAGAAATAATGTGTGGACCCACTAGAGTTCCCTACTGTTGTCTTTCCTAGGCTTCCATTTCTGCCAGAATCCCAAACCTTAAGCCCCCCGTAGATGTACCCTCCCTATCACTTCCAGTTGAAGCTCCCCGAGGCAGTGATTTTCTTAGAGTTCTCTATTGGACTTGCATCCACTCACCATAGCCGTTAGAGTTGAAAGACATTGTTGGCTCACCTGGTGTGGGTGCGGTGGTTGTCTTCTCCAACGGTACTCCGTCTCTTGGTCTAGATGTCGGTGAAGGTTGGGAGCACTATGGACACGCATCTTTGGCATGGCCTATCCTCCCATATGAAAAGCAAAGCTGAGGCAATCCTTCATAAGCAAGTAGTAGGGTCTCTCCATCCAGCTCAATACTGTGGTGCAGTGGTGATCCGAGATCAATATCCATCGCCAACCTCACATATTTGCCCCGTGTTTTCATCAGTGTAGCTTCATCAATTTGGATGGTTGTTCCAACCAAATTACCCACCACTATTAGTATTTGAGGATGATAACGGGCGATGGACAGATCGAGGATTCAGACCCACACCACCTCACGGTTCACTATTCCATGGGAGGGCCGGAAAGTGGGCAACCATCTCTACACTGAAAGGACATGGCTAAAAATAACCCATGGCCTTTATGTTAAAGTTGTGATGTAGTCGTCTTCCTCCCTAAACCTCACGAGGAAGTAGTCATACTTCAGGTCGACGACCTTTATCTGCCCCTGTGGATGCCATAGGGACGCCAATTCTGACAATAAGGACGGGGGAAATGTGCATTTGTAGGGCGCAACCATTTGGCATACGTTTAATCCATGGACAGTTAGACATAGGATTTATAGCAGGCACCTTCAATACAGAAATGAATATCGGTTGACCATTTACGATAATTTTCTAGTAGAAAGACAATTCAAAGTTGCTCTTTTGTTACTAATTATTCCTGTACCTGGACCCTCTTTGTAAATACATACAGTTGTTATACTTATTTTGAAATTGATGTTACATATCATCTTAGCCATAAGTTGGAAGACTAAAAAATACAAAAAGAAAATACTTGTCTGATCGTTGTTTCTTCAATTCAATAAACAAATAAAGGAAATTATAAGAAAGACTAATAGCATGTGAGATGATCATATTGTTTTATGCTTTTTTATTATTCAATCATTTTGTTATGCCTCATTTATTAAACAGACCAAGTCAAAACTTGTATTAATACTCATCAAATGAATTGAGTGGGTAGTTAATTATTTGTAGAAATTACAAATTAAGATAATAATAGATAATAAATTCCTAAATTGTATTATTATGTTAATCAATTTAAATATGAAAATCACTTTGTTTTTATATCAAACCATTTTAATTTTTAAAGATTCAAAATATTTCAAGCATCAAGACTTTTTTTATAATCTATAATTTATAAAAGCTTTTCTAATAAAACGATTTATTCATTCTATGCTTAAATTGTAGTGAATTTACCAGTTTTAAATTGTAATTGAATAGTAAGCAAGCAAATACAAATCTATAGATAACCACTTTCCCAATGCAATATTATTATTTATTATATAAGTAAATTATTGTGAATTAAGAATTCCAAACTTAATTTGAATTTTCAAATACAATAGGAAAGTTACAAAAACAATTTAAAACTTTGTTATGATTTTAAATAAAAGTCTAATGACCTTTGAATTCCTATGCATGTATGTGTTGTATACGTGTGTGTGTGTGTGTGAGAGAGAGAGAGAGAGAGAGGGAGCACTAAAACGTTGTACTCATTTGGAACTTAAAACTATTAAGTTTAAGTTGTAATACTTCAACTTAAACCTAAAATATTATATATAAGGATGATAGTTCATATTAAACTTAAAATGTTAGTGTTACTTATATATAGTATGGAAAATAAAAAAATCTATAATTCTTAATGATTTTTTTAAAGTAGTAAATTCACTTAAAGCCATGAAATGCATTGAAAGAGAGATTACAAGGTAGTGCCCAACTGTTTGGAATTATACATCAAAAACCACAAAATCATACTATTAGAAAGCTAGTAAAATGATAAATTAAAGGTTTCATCTTATCCGGGCAAAAAGTGTCATGACTCAACCTTGGATAGTGACTGACGCTAAAAGAACAATAAATGTAACGTTTATTGGACCCCTTAGTAAGTCAAAAATGTTGTCTAAGTCTTTATATCCATAATAAAGATGAGATTTCAAATTAATCAAACTCATATTGATAATAATCAAACAGTTCTAACAATATACAATACTTAATGTGCTACAACTTTGAGATAGTTAATACAAAGGAAATTTCATTATATACAAGACTACTTCAGCTCTAGAATTAAAGGTTACCAATAAACACACATCGAGTTGCCGAAGGGGAAGAAGACCAGCGAAGTGCCCTGTTAAAGGAGATCTGTAAAGAAGATCTAGAAAAATAAGTGAGTAGAGTCAGACCTCACTGAGTGAATTAATACTATGGTTATGTTATGCGCTCCTAAAGATTTCAAATGATACATATATATGTATATATTTATAATGAATTGCATCCTTAAATATAAATTGCATAACATAATGATTTTGTTCATAAACATACATGCATTTTTCATATCAATATCTTCTCACATAACCATCACAATCACAAATCACAAATAATAGTGGAGGACTGACGAATGACCCTATGACATACCCCTTACCCATAGACTATATCCATAAGGATTCTTTTGCTCCGTATGGGTCATTTGGTCTAAATGTAGTGGACTACCGTCCGAGAGTCATATTCAACCAAACCACCATAGCCTTACTACAACATGATTGTCGTTCGAGAGCATGGTCGACCGAACCACCACAATCACGCTACCATATCATGCACCATATATCGGTTGGCGTCTAAGAGCAAGCTCGATTGAATCACCACAATCATGCCACCATATCATATACCATATATTAGTTGGCATTCGAGAGCAAGCTCGACTGAACTACCCAAATTGTCTTGTATCTCAATCAATAGATCCATCAATTGATCAAATACTAACTTAAATCCATACTCGACTAGTTGACTCACTGTACACATGGCTTACTGAGACCCACTAGGTAGCTCATACCACAACAATCCTCCACATAATCACATATCAAGATACGCATAACATTGCAGAATAAAAATATGTATACATTTATCAATCCGTATGTATAAATATCATGTGTGCATATGATAATAATGACGATTTTCATATTGAATATGAGAATGAGTGCTAATGCATGTTTGTAACCATGAATATTAAATCATAGGAAGAATTATCTCCTTCATGTCAAACTTAGTATCTCAAAGTGTAAGGTTCTACTCTTGAGTGATCTATAGAAAGAAAAATAGGAATGACTATTACGATTTTAAACCTAAATCAATTTTAGATACCACAAGAATAAGATCATGACTCAATACTACAGAGCTCCATTTTCTATTAAAAAACAATGTCACGTTTTACGATGATAACAAAAAAAAATACATATATATATAGTCACAGATGCACACGTACATACGTATATAAACACATTAACACTTTCTTTTCTTATTTTTTTGTCTATGTATAAAAAATTGGGTGAGTTATTTTAATATTTTAAAAGAATAAAAATGAATTGTACTCATTAGTTTGAAAATATAATTTATAGTATTTAAGACACAAATACGACACCGTTATTGCTCTTTAATAATAAATTGTTCTCTGAGACGACGTGGCTAAGATGTATACTTCAGTAGGGAAATTTTCTAAATTCATGACTTATTGGAGACAAAAAAATTTACTGATTTTTTAAAGTTAATGTTTTTATTAAATGTAAATTAAATTTATATTTATATTTTTTTTGAGCCTGCTGTACAAACTAGAAATAACCATGCTTGCTTTTTCAAATTACAGAGGAGTAGAAGGTGGTCAGTACATAAAATGGTTTGTGTTTATCTCTAACGTATATGGTTGATCCTCCATTTCAGTAACGAATGAGATCGTAACCCTAAGATGGAGGATGATACGGAGAGCTCAATTATAGAACGTCCTAACTCCCAAGTCCTAACCGCGATTGCTGAGCGAATTCAAAACATTAACGAGGGTCTTCACAAGAGAACAAATGAACGATCTGGAAGAGAATTGAAACAGCGACACTGCTTGGCAAAGAGCCTCAAATGTTTGTGGTTTGAAATGTCGAATATGAGAATCCCAAATAAAGTCTCCAATTATTGAATGGACGGCTAGAGAGTAGAGCAGCAGCCGTACGTAAGCAAGATTTTCCGAAAGAGCAGCAGCCGTACGTAAGCAAGATTTTCCGAATTTCTACATTTTATTTGTAAATTCTCTTCGATTGTTAAGAGGTAATTACAACTCTTAAATCTAAGGACCTCTACTTGATCTCTTTCAATGGACTGTCAATAATACTAGAATGGGGTTATACTCTTGCTACGTGTTAGTTTATGCCTTTGTAATCAATTATAATTTTATATATAATGTTATTATTTTAATTAATTCTTTATCTTTATTTGTTATATTAATTACATTAAATGTTTTAATATTAAAGATAAAACCTCAAAAAAATTAATGTACAATTGAAATCATGATGAGATTATAATTATGATATTCAACTTATATTTATATATTATTCCTAAATTGTTTCTAGTTATAGTTTTATCGAGATGAGATATTGAAAAAACGGTAAAATTAATACATGCTATGTTTCTTTCTTATGAAGAAAACATTTAATCTTATAAATAAAAGTATGAAGATACTTACATAAATGTGTAGGTGATTATTAATGAATAATTTGACTAAATTAATTCGAATATGATGATTCCATATTAAATATTACTTACGTGCTTGTAAATTTCTTTTTAATGATTATTGTATAATTGATTCTTAGACTTAAGATTATCAAGCTATCTTATATAAAAATTATTATCTTTTGATGCTATTTATGACCTATCTTATTTATGGTAACTCCATCAATAGTATTTGGATATAATATAAACCACTTAGAGATATTAGAATAAGTTAATAAAAGATTTGATAATGGTCCACTATTTATGATTAATAATGATTTAAAGTATTCTCTTACTAGGGTGAATTGATATCTGAAAAGGTATTTTCAAATATCAAATATAAATTAATTACCAATTAGGATGATTAGATTTCATAAAAGTAGACATTATATCTATCCTTTAGGTCTAATTAGACCATGAAATGATGAAAAAAATTAAATTATACATTATAATCGTGCATGGACATGTTGAGTTAAATAGGCGTTAATCTTAATCTATGATTATAAATTATTTAATTAAAGAATTAAAGATAAATTAAGAAGAGTTTTAATTTATCCAAATTTAATTTTAATTTTAATTATGAATTATGAATTATAATTTATAGTTATTGTCAAAATATTAGGAACCTAATTAGTCATACATAAAGAGCAGTTAAAAAATCAATTTAATTTAAGTTGGATTTAATTGTGAAGTTTAAGAAACCTTAGGGATCATATATAAGATATTTAATTTTATTAAAATTAAATTAAATTATAATTAACACATAAAGAGTAGTAAAAAATCAATTTAATTTAAGTTGGATTTAATTGTGAAGTTTAAGAAACCTTAGGGATCAATTATGAGATATTTAATTTTATTAAAATAAAATTACATTATAATTAAAGTTTGACTTTAATTATGATTAGAATATTTAATTTTAATAAAAATAAAACCCTAATTTTTCTATTTATAGGAAATAAACATAGGGGGCTAGCACTCCCTCTTAACTCCTCTCAAAGGTAAGTTTCTTTTTCACTACTTTGTGAATACTATTAGAGACTGAATGCTTGAATGTCTTGAAGTTGACACATCGAAAAAGGTTTCAATAGGAATCTAGTACAATTTAATTACTTTTATGATTTGTTTTTTTCAAATTATTCAATTATTATGATCTAATTGAAAAATTATAAAAAAATTTATTTTTTTGGTACGTCCATGATTAGATTACGATTAGTTTTTCAAAGTCTCCAACTTTAAATATATTTGAAGATACAAGTAGCATGGGTCATGAGTTTGCGAAACAATCACTAGGTGCTGACTTTAGGCTATGTTTGGTTAAGGTTTTTTAATGAAGTAGAATGGAAAATAATATTATTCCATCATTTAGGAGGAGGGTTTATAATTGAATAGAGTGAAATGAGATGAGATGGAAGAGGAAGGTTTTATATTACATCTCATTTCATCCTAAACAGCAAAACTGATAAACCTCCAATTTGGGGGGTTTAGGATGGAATGTGAAATGATAAACAACTTTTCACTATATTACATTGTAAACCTTTCTTCTAAATAACATTTCACTATATTATATTATGAACCCTTCTATTCCTTCCAAACAATAATTTCTAACATTACATCCATTTATAGTTCATTCCATTATAAATCATTACATCACATTAAAAATCTTACGTCCAACCAAACATAACCTTAGGTATAGCTTGGTGACTCATTATCTCCGTGACTTGTAAACTTCGATGTGGATGACCTATAGTATTAATATGCTTTTTTTTTCTGGATTTCATAAAGAAAAAGGGTAATATTTATAATCAAACATCACCTATCTATATCATTTCAATTCTTTACAATGTAAGTTACTCAGTCTGTGCTGAAAATTTTGCCATTTTGTAGGTATAATTTTTTTTTGTTTAAACATAAATGCTAGGTATCATGTAACTTTAAGATAAAATCAAATGAAAATTTGCCATTTTGTAGGTAGATTTTTTTTCTTCTTTTGTTCACACATAAATGCTAGATATCTTGTAACTTTAGGATAGAACCAAAGGAACCTATCAACTCATTGTCCATGCCATGGTGAGCTCTTGGGAAAATGAAGAGAGCGACACTCTTTGTACTTACATTACTCAAATGCTCAAGTGACTAATTAAGTTATTCAATATTAAGTTAGAGTTATAACACTATATATGACATATCTTATTAATTTGACAATTTTTCTTAAACCAACCATTATTTTATTAAATTAATATAATACATATTATATGCTTCTTATTTATAATTTTTTCTTATTGATGTCTTATAACACTGAATTTGCAATTTTTTGAAAATTTGAAGATACAAAAAAGATATAATTAATCTTTTCTAACTTTTTAGGAATAGAAAACTTCACAATTGTTACTTTCAAGTGTGTTATGAAAAATCTTTTACGTGTGCTCAATAGTCATGTTCTCTAAGTAAATCATTTGATTACCTACTTATGATGAATTTAATCTAGTCAATTAAATAATTTGAAACTTAACATTTTTGAAAAAAAGACAAAGGTCAAAGGTTAGGTACTAAATATACTATGTTTCAATATAATTTTAAGAGTATTTTTCTTATATTTAAATGGTTTTTATTAGATTTGATACTTAATGTGGCCTATATTCTATTTTCATATCTTATTTGAGCTCTCAAATGAAGAAGGAATGAATTCACACAAAATGGAGTTAAGTTGGAGCAAATTTTGTCATGATTCTAGAGGGGGAGGAAACATGGCTTAGAACATGACGTCATATCCATCCTGTCTTATATGTCAAGCAACGTTAATCTCTCACAAATTTGTGTTAGAGACCCATATTAGAAATGATTTTTCTGTAAAAAGGTAGGAAGCAACATAGGCGAAATACAAACTTGTACTCTATTTGTTTTAGTCACATTTTTTTACAAAAGAAAACTATGTTTATAGAGTAGTTGAGCAATATGGGACAAACATGAGGCCATGTTGGACCCATGCTAGATATAGTGTTTGGAATTTTTAGAGTTTTCTTATATAAAAGAGATATCTTTTGGAATAAAACAAAAGGGAGATTAGACATAACTAGAGAACATAACATTTTGGTTAAACTACGGAGTCTTGACACAAGGTTAAAGCAACTTTGGGAAGTAAGAAGAAGATTCTATTAATATTCAACTAAGGACTTCAAGATTTCAAGAATCCATGAGAATGATTTCTTTTATCTTTTATCTTTCTTGAATTTGATTAGTTTCTTTCACCTTAGCATTAACTAAATTGGGATAGATTTATATGGGATGAATACTAACATTATTTCCTTGGATTGATTCTTTTATTTAATGAAAGATCTAAGTTCTATTACAGATTATTCATGTGTTTTGATCTAATATCAGATTTCATATTTAGGGATTAAGAAGTCATATGTTTGAATGGATCATGGTATGAATAATAATAGTTACATAGAATAATAGAGATAGGGCCATATCAATATTATGGTTAGAGTCAAGTCTATCATGGAAATTTATAGAACAAGCTAATGCATTATTATACCCTACATCATTTGGAAATCATTGAAGTAGAACTAAAGAGTTTTGACATAAGAACAAGTCAACTTTAGGGAATGAGAAGAGGATTCCAAAAAGATTCAACTAAGAACTTTAAGATTGCAAGAATTTATTAGAATGACTTCTTTTATCTTATTTTCTTTCTTTTACCTCATTATAAAATAAATTGGGAGATATATAGATGGGATGAATCCTAGAACTATTTTTTATTAGTTCTTAGATTTTAGTGAAAGGCTTAAGTTCTATTACAAATTATTCATGATTACTTATTATGATTAAATTGAAATTGCTTGCATTTTTATTCTTTGTTATTTCATTTATAGGGGATTGAAAAATCTTATGTATGAATAAACCATGGCATGAATAATAAAAGTTTTACAGAATCCTAGATATAGGACCATATAAAATAATAAGAGTTGTATGGAATCCTAGATATAGGACCATTTAAATCTTCTAAGTTAAAGTTAGATCTATCAAGGAAATTAACAAAATAGGTTAAAATTTTCTTAGGGGTTTTGATTAGAAAGGATTTTATTCAATCAAGTTTAGGATATGGATTGTATGTCTCATGAAAAAATATTGTTATAATTTTAAAATTTCTATAGATCCAAAAAACTATGGTTAAAAATTGAATCAAGATAAAAGTAACCATAGAAAGGTTCTAGGGGATTCTAAATTTGATTCTTATTTGTTTGTTTGTTACTTAAGTCTTGTTTATTGATTTAGTTGGGTACTTCAAACTAATTTAGTTAATGTTCTTTTTTTAAGTCAATCATCTGTTTTGTTATATTAGATAATAGAAAGAGATTAGTAATGACAGTTGTAGCTCTCATGATTCACTAGAATATACTACAAGAATGATATATGTACTTATCTAGGAATTTTTAGCATTATTTTGATTGAATTTGTAACATATTTAAGTTTTTTATGCCACTGTTAAGGACTAGGATATTAGGAATATTTTATTTAATTAATCTAATCATTTATTTTTTCTTTTTTACATTTATTTATTTTAGATATATCTTTCTTGATCTTATGTTTATTGGTAGAATTTTAGGATTTAGGTACTTAATATTGCAGCTACCAAGCATAATGAAAAGATAAGGTGAACAATGTCCTATAAGAGATTATACTAAACCATTGTTTGCAAGGACATAATCTAACTTTATTCAACTAATAGTGGAGTCCAATAATTTTGAAATCAAATCTGACATAATATAGATGTTTCAATAACTTATGCAATTTAATTGCTTATTAAGTAAAGATCTAAATGCACATGTGATTAACTTTTTGGAGATTTGTGATAATTTTAAAATAAGTGGAGCTTTATAGAATGCTATTTAATTATTTTTGTTCTTTTTCACATTATATGATAAAACTAAATCATGGTTAAAGTCTCTTCTCCTAGATCCATTACCACCTGTATTGGTCCTATTGAAAGGTATTTAGCCAACTATTTTCCTCTAGCATGAATAGTAAAACTTAGGAATGACACCTTTTCCTTTCAATAATTAGAGAGTGAAATGTTACATAATTTTAGGAGAGACAAAAGGATTTGCTGAGGAAATCTCCACACCATAATCTTAATTTTGGGACTAAATATGCAAACTTGTTTAGTGGATTAAGTTATCCATCAAAGCAATTAATTAATCATTTTCGAGTAGGACTACCGAATTTAAAACTCTATAATAGTTAATTGAAAACAAATTTATGAATAATTATTATTAAGGGAATCCAAGGACAAAACTAAAATTAGGTGGTATTTATAGTGTTTATATGATGACCATATTAAAGGTAATGACCAAGAAGATTGATAATATAAGTTTGATAGCTTATGTATTACCATTGATAACATGAGTTTGATAGCTTAACCATCATTTTTGATGAGTTATTACATTTGTGATGGGGTACACCCCAATTATAAATGTATTATATTATAGAATAGTTGACTGAGTAAGTTATTTTTATATGGAACTGTTCTTAAAGTTATTCATACAGTATCGATTATAATCTAGGATAAAGATATGATCTTAACTTTTGTAGACTAATCATGCTTCTCCTAAATTTCAATAACAGTAGCATCAAGAGAAAAGATCAATTCTTGAGAAGCTTATGAAAAAAGTCATTAATGCATTTGAGACTCTCTTTTAAAGTACTAAAACATCTCTTTGAAATTAAAAAGTGTCCATTGAAACTTTGAAAAATCATATTAGATAACTTATTAAAATTATCTCTAAAAGGCAATCATGTACTTTCCCTAGTAATATTGAGCCAACCTCATAAGAGTAGGTGAATGCGATGACTTTGAGGAGTAAAAATTTAAAGAGAAAAAACCTTATGTATAAGGAAAGAAGAAGAGGAGAAGGAAAAAACTATGTTTACTAAAGTATGTCAAGTACTTAAAAGGATTTTCTTTCTAATAAGAGGAGACTTGAGGAATTATAGATTGTGATATTAAGTGAGAGTGCTCCACCATATTAAAAACAAGTTGTCCCATAAAATTGAAGATCTAAGGAGTTTTACAATTCCTTGTAATATTGGTAGTTTTTCATTCAAAAGGGAATTAGAAAACTAATGTTGCACTAGGTCTAAACTACCAGGTCTCACATAAGATCTCTCTCTACAAAAAAATTGATATGATTTACTACACGATTTATTGGATTACCTAACTCTCATTAACTCAATCCAATAATTTTTATTTGGCTCACCCTCTCGGTTTGTTACCGAAAAATGCCAAGATCAAAGTCAATCACAACACCCAATCAAGAAAACACAAAATCGATTATATTAATAGTAAATCAAAGTAAAATCTTGAAGTAAGAGTTAGAACATCGTCAGTAATCCAAAACCCATCATCATACAATCCATTTCAATATTATACATTAAATGAACAAGAATGAAATGGAAAGGAAATAAAGCTTGGAACAGGCAATCCAAGTGTTGGAATTATGTTCCATAGAAAGCAAGTGTATTTACATATAACTTAATCTTCTTCCAATTACTTTTGTAATGAAAATATTTATTATTAATAAA
>JANSVA010000002.1:27937457-27948844 GCA_025504915.1 Erythroxylum reticulatum | reverse complement strand
GCAGAATTAGGACAGACTAATAAAAATGTTCGTAATTGTTAAGCTAATGGAAAAGGCACTTCAACTCCATCTAATTAAAAGTAAAGATGAAGAGTACGCCAAGTAATAATGCATTACTAAAGCTGTTTGGTCGAATTCCCTACATTTAGAAAGTTTAAACAGTAAAAATTGAATTGGACAGTAGCAAATATATTAGAGCACCACTGGAAAAATTAAGTACTCTTAATTAACGCACAATCAATTTTTAAAATATTTACTAATAAGTTGACGCTCCACTCTTACACTTTTAAATTTCCCTAATTGGATGCAACAATTAGTAAAATGTAATATTCAACGTAATCATACAAACTTTAGCAGGAAAAGAGGAGACAACAAGAACGTAAAACTCACTATCTAACCAGTTTGCATGACAAGTTATTATACTTTGTCAATTACGACTATTACGATAATACCTCTTTCAATATGTATATCACCGGTATTCCATATTTTTAGTGCTACCATGCAGGCAACAGTTGCTGGAAGAGACTCAAGAGTTGGTAGGCCATGGGAATCACATTCTCCCCAAAACCCGGCTTCCGTCTGGTTGTTGAGAACCCAATCCAAGCAATTCTTGAACATGGGTCGAAGTGGTTCGTCGGTTGATGGAACCATGGCTACAAATGCAGTGTCGTAGGCAGAAGGAGCAATGAACGATTGTGAGTTGCTGTCTTTGCAGATCTCTTCCTTGATCTTTTCAACTAAAGCTTGAATGGAACGGTGTGAAGGTTCAAATTCCATTACAAGTGCTTAAGCAGAGAAAAAGGATAGAAAATACTACGAAACTATGCTTTGTCTGTTTCCTTCTAGCTTGGAGTATTCATCAACAGGCAGTCCTCCATTTATAGGAGTCCCGATGATAAGGCTACTTTAGATGTTGGTTACGGGAAAAAAGTCAAATTTTTGGGCGGAATTATTTGGCATATGTTCACACTTGTGCTCCTTTTATAGAAGTCCTGCTCAACAGACTATTTTTTACGTTGGGGACGGGGGAAACGTGCATTTGTAGGGCGCAACTACTTTGCACAGTTAGATATAGGATTCATAGCAGGCACCTTCAAAACTATAATTCTTAATGATTTTTTAAAAAAGTAATGAATTCACTAAAAGCCATGAAAGGCATTGAAAGAGGGATTACAAGGTAGTGCCCAACCGTTTGGAAGTATACAACAAAAACCACAAAATCATACTATTAGAAAGCTAGTAACATGATAAATTAAAGGTTCCATCTTATTCGTGCAGAAAGTGTCTCGACTTAACCTTGGACAGTGACTGATGCTAAAAGAACAATAAATTTAAGATTCAATGGACCCTTAGCAAGTCGAAAATGTCGTCAAGCCTCTATATCCATAATAAAGATGAGATTTCAAAATAATCAAAGTCATACTGATAATAATCAAACAGTTCTAACAATTTATAATACTTAATGTGCTACAACTTTGGGATAGTTAATATAAGGAAATTTTCAATATATACAAGACTATTGCAACCCTAGATTCAAAGGTCACCAATAAACATACATCAAGTTGTTGAAAGGGAAGAAGACCGGCGAAGTACCCTGTTAAAGGAGATTTGTAAAGAAGATCCAGAAAAATAATTGGGCAGAGTCAAACTTCGCTAAGTGAATTAATATTATGGTTATGTTATGCACTGTTAAGTATTTCAAATAATACATATATATCTATATATTTATAATGTATTACATCCTTAAATACAAATTTCATAACATAATGATTTTGTTCGTAAACATACATGCATTTTTCAAATCAATATCATCTTACATAACTATCACAATCATAAATCACAAATAATAGTGGAGGACTGACAAATGACCCTATGACATACCCCTTACCCATAGACCATAGCCATAAGGATTCTCTTGTTTCACATGGGTCACTTGGTCCAAATGTAGTGGACTATCGTCCGAGAGTCACATTCAACCAAACTGCCACAACCTTACTACAATATGATTGTCGTTCGAGAGCAAGCTTGATCAAACCACCACAATCATGCTACCATATCATGTACCATATATCAGTTGGCATCTAAGAGCAAGCTCAACTGAACCACATAAACTGTACTGAACTGCAAAAACTATCTCATATCTCAATCAATAGATTCATCAATTGATCAAATACTAACCTAAATCGATACTTGACTAGTTGACTCACTATACACAAAGCCTAGTGACACATACTAGGTAGCTCATACCCTAGCAATCCTCCATATCATCACATATCAAGACAAGCATAACATTGCATAATAAAAATATGTATACATGTGTCAATTAGTATGTATAAATATCATGTGTGCATATGATAATAATGATGATTTTCATGATGAATATGAGAATGAGTTCTAATTCATGTTCGTAACCATAAATATTAAATCATAGCAAGAATTAACTCCTTCGTGTAGAACTAAGTATCTCGAAGTGTAAGGTTCTACTCTTGATTGATCTATAGAAAGAAAAATAAGAATGACTATTAAGATTTTAAACCTAAATCAAATTTAGATACCACAAAAATAAGACCATGACTCAATACTAAGGAACTCTATTTTCTATTTTAAAAAAACAACAATGCCATGTTTTACGATGATAACAAAAATTTATATATATATATACACATATACACACATGTACATACATATATAAACACATTAACACTTTCTTTTCTTATTTTTTGTCTATGCATAAAAATTGGGTAAGTTATTTTTAATATTTTAAAAGAATAAAACTAGATTGTACTCATTAGTTTGAAAATAGAATTTATAGTATTTGAGACACAAATACGACACCGTTATTTCTCTTTAACAATAAATTGTTCTTTGAGGCGTGGCTAAGATGTATAATTCAGTAGAGAAATTTTCTAAATTCACAACTTACTAGAGACAAAAACTGACTAATTTTTTAAAGCTGATGTTGTTATTAGATGTAAATTAAATTTAAATTTAAATTATTTTTCTGAACTTGCTGTACAAACTAGAAATAACTATGCTCACTTTTTCAAATTATAGAATAGAAGGTGATCAATACATAGAATGGTTCATATTTAAGTATCTCTAACGTATATGTTGATCTTCCATTTCAGTAATGAATCACAAATAAAAATTCTTTGTGATTGTTAGGAGGTGATTACAGCTCTTAAATGTAAGGCTCTCTACTTGATCTCTTTCATTAGTCTGACAACAATACTCGGATGAGGTTATACTCTTGCTACTTGTTAGTTTATGCCTTTGTAATTAATTGTAATTTTATATATAATAATATTATTTTCATTAATTCTTTATCTTTATTTGTTATATTAATTGCATTAAATCTTTTAATATTAAAGATAAAATATCTAAAAGAATTAATGTATAATTAAAATCATGATGAGATTATAATTATGATATTCAACTTATATTTATGTATTATTCCTAAATTGTTTCTAATTGTAGTTTTATTGAGATGAGATATTGATAAAACGGTAAAACTAACACATGTTATGCTTCTTTCTTATGAAGAAAGCATTTAATCTTATAAATAAAAGTATGAAGATACTTAAACAAATGTGTAGGTGCTTATTAAAGTATAGGTTAACTAAACTAATTCGAATATGATGATCCCGTATGAAATATTACTTACGTGTCCGTGAATTTCTTTTTAATGATTGTTATATAATTGATTCTTAAACTTATGATTATCAAGGTATCTCATATAAAAATTACTGTGTTTTGATGCTACTTATAACCTATCCTATTTATCGTAACTCGATCAGTGGTATTTGGATATAATATAAACCGTAAAGAGATATTATAGTAAGTTAATAAAAGATTTGTTATTATAAGATAATTACAGATAATGGTCCACTGTTTATAATTAATAGTGATTTAAAGTATTCTCTTGCTAGAGTGAATTGGCATTTGAAAAGGTATTTTCAAATATCAAATATAAATTAATTACCAATTAAGATGATTGGATTTGACAAAAGTAGACACTATATATATCCTTTACGTCTAATTAGACCATTAAATGATGAAAAAAATAAATTATACAACATAACCGTGCATGGACATGTTAAGTTAAACTATTGCTAGGCGTTAATCTTAATATATGATTATAAATTATTTAATTGAAGAATTAAAGATAAATTAAGAAGAGTTTTAATTTATCCTATTTTAATTCTAATTATGAATTATAATTATAATTTATAGTTATTGTCAACATATTAGGAACCTTATTAGTCACACATAAAGAGCAGTTAAAAATCAATTTAATTTAAGTTGGATTTAAATGTGAAGTTCAAGAAACCTTAGGGATCAAATACGAGATATTTAATTTTATTAAAATTAAATTAAATTATAATTAACATATAAAGAGTAGTCAAAAAATCAATTCAATTTAAATTGGATTTAATTGTGACGTTTAAGAAACCTTAGGTATCAAATATGAGATATTTAATTTTATTAAAATTAAATTAAATTATAATTAAATTTTTACTTTAATTATGATTAGAATATTTAATTTTAACAAAAATAAAACCCTAATTTTTCTATTTATAGGAAATAAACATAGGAGAGTTAGCACTCCTTAATTTCTCTCAAAGTTAAGTTTCTTTTTCTCTACTTTTTGAATATTGTTAGAGATTAGATGCTTGAATATCTTGTAGTTGACACCTTGAAAAAGGTTTCAGTGGGAACTTTTATCATTCATTTTTTTCAAATTATTCAATTATTAAGATCTGATTGAAAATTTATAAAAAATTTAATTTCCGGTACGTCTATGATTAGATTATGATTAGTTTTCAAAATCATAGACTTTAAATATATTTAAAGATACAAGTAGCATGGGTCATGAGTTTGCA
Organism: Erythroxylum reticulatum; assembly: GCA_025504915.1. Taxonomy (NCBI): domain Eukaryota; kingdom Viridiplantae; phylum Streptophyta; class Magnoliopsida; order Malpighiales; family Erythroxylaceae; genus Erythroxylum; species Erythroxylum reticulatum. Next base: position 27,943,961 of record JANSVA010000002.1, on the reverse strand, counting down.
AAGCAATCACTACGTGCTGACTTTAGGCTATGTTTGGTTAGGTTTTTTAATGAAATAGAATGGAATGTAATATTATTCCATCGTTTGGGAGGAGGGTTTATAATGGAATGGAATGGAATGGGATGGAATAAGATGAGATGGAAAAGGAGTGATTTATATTACATCTCATTTCATCTTAAATAGTAAAATTGATAAACCTCCAATTTGGGAGGTTTAAGATGGAATGTAAAATGATAAACAACTTTTCACCATATTACATTATAAATCCTTCTTCTAAATGACATTTCACTATATTACATTATGAACCCTTCCGTATCTCCTTAATAGCAATTTTCTAATATTATATCCATTTACATTTCATTCGATTATAAATCATTACGTTACATTAAAAATCTTACGTCTAACTAAACATAACCTTAGGTATAGCTTGGTGACTCATTATCACTGTGACTTGTAAACTTCGACGTGGATGACCTATAATCTTAATATGTTTTTTCTAGATTTCATAAAGAAAAAGGGTAATATTTCTAATCAAACATCACCTATCTATATCATTTCAATTCTCTATAATGCAAGTTGCTCAGTCTGTCCTGAAAATTTTGCCATTTTATAGGCATAATTTTTTTTCTTTTATTTACACATAAATGCTAGATATCATGTAACTTTAGGACAAAACCAAACGAAAATTTGCGATTTTGTTGATAGAAAAGTTTTTCTTTTGTTCACACATAAATGCTAGATATCTTGTAACTTTAAGACATAACTAAAGGAACCTATCATTGTCCATGTCGTGGCGAGCTCTTAGGAAAAATGACGAGAGCGACACCAACATCTTTTTGGATTAGGAGTTTCTTCAGTTTTATACTTACGATTAATCAAATGCTCAAGTGACTAATTAAATTATTCGATAATAAGTTAGAGTGTTAACACCATATATGACTTATCTTATTAATTTGACAACTATTCTTAAGCCAACCATTATTTTATTAAATTAATATAATAATATTATATGCTTTTTTATTTATAATCTTTTCTTATCGATGCCTTATAACATTGGATTTACAATTTTTTGAAAATTTGAAGATACAAAAAAGATATAATTAATCTCGTTTTAACTTTTTTATAAATAGAAAAATTCACAATTGTTACTTTCAAGTGTGTTATGAAAAAACTTTTACGTGTGCTCAATAATCATGTTCTCCAAGTAAATCATTTGATTAACTTCATATGATGAATTTAATCTAATCAATTAAATAATTTCAAACTCAAAATTTTTGAAAGAAAGACAAAGGTCAAAGGTTAGGTATTAAATAGACTATGTTTTAGTATAATTTTAAGAGCATTTTGCTTATATTTGAATGGTTTTCTTTAGATTTGATACTCAATGTGACCTATATTCAATTTTCGTATATTATTTTAGCTCTCAAATGAAGAAGGAATGAATTCACACAAAATGGAGTTAAGTTAGAGCAAATTTTGTCATGATTCTAGAGGGGAGGAAACATGGCTTAGAACATGACATCATATCCATCCAGTCTTAGATGTCAAGCAATGTTAAACCCTCGCAAATTTGTGTTGGAGATCGATATTAGAAATGAATTTTTCGTAAAAAAGGTGGGAAGCAACATAGGCCAAATACGGACTAGTATTGTATTTGTTTTAGTCATGTTTGTTTACAAAAGAAAACTATGTTTATAGAGCAGTTGAGCAACATGGGACAAACTTGAGGCCATGTTGGATCCATGTTAGTTATAGTGTTTGGAATTTTTAGAGTTTTCTTATATAAAAGAGATACCTTTGGAATTAAACAAAAGGGAGATTAGACATCACTAGAGAACATAACATTTTGGTTAAACTAGGGAGTCTTGACACAAGAATAAAGCAACTTTGGAAAGTAAGAAGAAGATTATATTAATATTCAACTAAGGACTTCAAGATTTCAAGAATCCATGAGAATGATTTCTTTTATCTTTTATCTTTCTTGAATTTTATTAGTTTATTTTACCATAGCTTTAACTAAATTGGGATAGATCCATATGGGATGACTACTAACACTATTTCCTTGGATTGATTCTTTTATTTAATGAAAGATCCAAGTTCTATTACAAATTATTCATATGTCTTGATCAAATATCATATTTCATGTTTAGGGATTACGAAGTCATATGTTTAAATGGACTCATGGTAAGAATGATAAGAGTTACATAGAATCATAGAGAAAGGGCCATATAAATATTATGGTTAGAGTCAAGTCTATCATGGAAATTTATATAACAAGTCATTTGGAAATAGATCATTGTAGTTGAACTAAAGAGTTTTGACATAAGAATAAGGCAACTTTAGGGAGTGAGAAGAGGATTCCAAAAAGATTCAACTAAGAACTTTAAGATTTCAAGAATTTATTAAAATGACTTCTTTTATCATTATTTTCTTTCTTTTACCTCATTATAAAATAGATTGGGATATATCTAGTTGGGATGAATCTTAGAACTATTTTTTAATTAGTTCTTTGATTTCAGTGAAAGGCTTAAGTTTTATTACAGATTAGTCATGATTACTTATTGTGATTAAATTAAAATTGCTCCATTTTAAAAAATCATATGTATGAATAAATCATGGAATGAATAATAAAAGTTTTATGTAATCCTAGATATATGACCATATAAAATAATAAGAGTTATATGGAATCCTAGATATAGGACATATAAATCTTCTAAGTCAAAGTTAGATCTATCAAGGAAATTTACATAACAAGCTAAAGTTTTCTTAGGGGTTTTGATTACAAAGGATTTTATTCAATCAAGTTAAAGACATGGATTGTATGTCTCAAGAAAAAATATGGTTATAATTTTGAAATTTCTATGTATCTAAAAAACTATAGTTAAAAATTGCATCAATATAAATGTAACCATGAAAGGTTCTAGGAGATTCTAAATTTGATTCTTATTTTTCTGTTAGTTGGTTAAGTCTTGTTTATTAATTTAGTTTGGTACTTTAGACTAATTTAGTTAGTGTTCTCATTTTAAATCAATTATTTATTTTCTTATATTAGATAACAGAAAGAGATTAGTAATGATACTTATAGCTCTCATAGTATCAACATCCGCATTCATTAGAATATACTATAAGAATGATATATGTACTTATCTAGTAATCTTTATCATTATTTTAATCGAATTTGCAAATCACACATTTAAGTTTTTTATGCTACTGTTGACGACTAGGATATTAGGAATATTTTATTTAATTAATCTAATCATTTATTTTTTGAATTTATTTATTTTAGATATATCTTTCTTGATTTTGTTCTAATTGGTAGAATTTTAGGATTTAGGCACTTAATATTGTAGCTACCAAGCATAATTAAAAGACAGGGTGAGCAATGTCCTATAAGAGATTACACTAAATCGTCATTTGTACAGACATAATCTAGCTTTATTCAACTAATAGTAGAGTCCAATAATTTTGAAATCAAATATGACTTAATGTAGATATTTTGATAACTTATGCAATTTAATCGCCTATTAAGTAAACATCTAAATGCACATATCATTAACTTTTTAGAGATTTGTGATAATTTTAAGATAAATGAAGCTTTTGACAATGTTCTTTTTTTTTTTACATTATGTGATAAACCTAAATCAAAGTTAAAGTCTCTTTCTCCTAGATCCATTACCACCTATATTAGTCTTGTTGAAAGGTATTTAGCCAAGTATTTTCCTCTAGCATGAATAGTAAAACTTAGGAATGACACCTTCTCCTTTCAATAATTAGAGAGTGAAATGTTATATGATTTTTAGGAGAGATGAAAGGATTTGTTGAGGAAATCTCCACACCATAAACTTAATTTTGGGACTAAATATGCAAACATTTTATAGTGGATTAAGTTATCCATCAAAGCAATTAATTAATCATCTTTGAGTAGGACTACCAAATTTAAAACTCTTAAGAAATTACAATAGTTGATTGAAAACATATTTATGAATAATTATTAGTAAGGGAATCCAAGGACAAAACTAAAATTAGGTGGTATTCATGGTGTTTATATGGTTACCATATTAAAGGCAAAGTTAGAAGCTTTGATCAAGAAGATTGATAACATAAGTTTGATAGCTTATGCATTACCATTGATAGCATGAGTTTGATATCTTAACCATCATTTTTTATGAATTGTTACATTTATGATGGTGAACACCCCAATTATAAATGTATTATATTATAGAATAGTTGACTGAGTAAGTTATTTTTATATGGAATTGTTCTTACAGTTATCCCTACAGTACCAAGTATAATCTAAGATAAAGATATAATCTTAACTTTTTTAGATTAATCAATCTTCTCCTAGATTTCAATAACATCAGTATCAAGAAAAAAGATCAAGTCTTAAGAAGCTTAAGAAAAAAATTCATTAATGCATTTGAGACTCTCTTTTAAAGTATTAAAACATCTATTTGAAATTAGAAAGTGTCCATTGGAAATTTGAAAAATCATATTAGATAACTTATTAAAAATATCTCTAAAATGCAATCATGTACTTTTCCTAGCAATATTGAGACAAACTCACAATTGCATGTGAATGCGATGACTTTGAGGAGTAGAAACTTGAAGAGAAAAATATCATGTATAAGGAAAGAAGGAAGAGGAGAAGGAGAAAGAGAAAGAAAAGGAGACAAAGAAGGATGTTGTTAGGTCTCGTTTTCGAAACCCAACTCTTTCTCGGATAACATAAATGTTAGGCACTGTTTTTGAAACCCAAATCTTGCAAAATCATAATCACTAAACTTATTCCAATGAAGTTTCCTTAACCATCATTGAATCCTCTTCTTGCTTTGATACCATGCATGGTTATTCCCATTTAACCGTCATTGGTCATCCTCGGTTAATCTTCATTATCTAATACCGTAGTGTCGGGCCATATCTTCCAAATCTTTCTTATATTGAAGCAAACATTCTACACTCAACTTCCATCCAGATCGTTTGATAGCTCTATGTCTCTAGTTTATCTAGACATAGGATTCACCTCATTTGTGTGAAGTCAAAATGACTTCACGTCTAATAATTTTGATGACATTCAAATAATAATAATATTATAAATTGTTGAACCATTTTAATCAGGAAGAAAGTAAGACGAAGTGGAAGCTGAAGTAAGACAAAGCGGAAGCTAAAGTAAAACGAAAAAATGTGAGACGAAGTGAAAGTAGAAGTAAGACGAAGCGAAAGCTGAAGTGAAACAAAAGAAAGTAAGACAAAGTGGAAACAAAAGTAAGACGAAGTGGAAGCGAAAGTGTGACGAAGCAGAAAAAAAAAAGTGAGACAAAAGAAAATAAGACGAAGCGGAAACGAAATTAAGACAAAGCGGAAGCAACACTAGGATGAAAGAAAGTAAGACGAAGTGGAAGTGAAACTAAGACGGAAGAAAAACTAACAAGAATAATCGATACTACGTCGAACGATTAATTAGTTTGAGTTAGTTACAGAACTCAACTAAATAACTGTTTTTACAAAAATCAAGAAATCAAGAATCAAGAAGAAAGAAGCAGCTATCAAGAAGCAGTTGAAGACTAAGGCTATAAATACAAGTCGGAGTCAAAGAATAAAAAGTTAGAGATTTTAAATAGTGAGAGACTTTAAAAAGTTTTTGATCTTCAACAAACACTGTATTCATTGTGCTAAACACTAGAGCTATCATTACTGTAACAAAGCTTGCAATATCTTTTTGTAAGAAAGAAGAAAAGCTGAGAGCCTGAAGAGGCTAAGTGAGAAAAACAATACTTTGTGTAAGAGACCTGAAGAGGCTCTGTGAAAAAGAATACTTGTACTTGTGAGAAGAATAGTGAATTCTCATAAAGGTTTCTGAGGACTGGACGTAGCCCACGATTTGGGGTGAACCAGGATAAAATCACTGTGTCAACATCTAATCTCTAACTCTCAACTTTCAATTTCTATTGTTTTATATAAGTATATAGAAATTAATTGCAATACATTGTGATTGTTTACTTAATAGTTTTTGAAAAAGTTATTTTTCAAAGGAATTTGAAAGGGGATTGTATTCACGCAAAAGAATATACAATTTAACCCCCCCTTCTTGTGCATTTTATCTATTAAACGTAAAGTCTATATTAACACGTGATTTACTTCAATTGGTATCAGAGCTTGGTTTCCAAGAACCACCATTACAAGGTGTGGATAAAGATCCATGGCAGAATCACACATTTATATAGATGAAGGTGCCTCCGTCACTAGACCTCCTATGTTCAATGGTGAAGATTATCATTATTGGAAAGACAGGATGCAGCTCTTCATTGAATCTACATATATTAACCTTTGGGAGATTATCGAGAATGGATGATATAAACCGATGGATGATAAAGGAAATGCCATTCCACGTACCAGATGGTCAGTTGATTAAAAAGCAAGATTCTAGCTTAATTCAAAAGCCAAGTTCTTTCTAAGTTGTGCCCTAAGAAGAAGTGAATATGATAAAGTTCATGGATGCGACACTGC
>JANSVA010000002.1:27918415-27932256 GCA_025504915.1 Erythroxylum reticulatum | reverse complement strand
AGTGTTTCTGAGAGTGTCGCCTTGGTGAGGACTGTTTAGATTCGGTAAAAAGGGTAAGCTGAGCCCTAGGTACATTGGTCCTTCTGAGATTATTGAGAGGATAGGACCATTGGCATATAAACTAGCTTTATCGAATGAGATGTTTCAGTTACACAATGCATTTCATGTGAGTGTGCTCAAAAGATACCGATCTGACCCAACACATGTGTTACTGACTCAAGAGATTGAGGTTACTGGTAACCTAAGTTATGTTAAGGAGCTGATCAAGATAGTGGGATATCAGACAAAACAGCTAAAAAATTGAGTTATTCCATTAGTGAAAGTCCTTTAGAGGATTTACTCGACTGAGGAAGCAACTTGGGAAAGGGAGGAACACATGAGAAGACAATATCCCTACTTGTTCGAACGATTAGGTAAGAATTTTGAGGAAGAAATTTCTTTTAGGAGGGGAGAATTGTAATATCCCGTTACCCATGTTGAGGTCATAATAAGGTATATGAGAGATTATTGTGAAGTTAAAAAGTGTATTTCGTGCTCATATATAATATAACATACACACAAATGTGAATATTGATTTTTCCACATTAAAATGATTGTACATGCATTGATTGACATTTTTCGAGTATAATCGATTTATAAATGTGATTATATTGAGAATTGTGGTTTTTATATGCTAAAAATTGATTTTGAGAATGTACTTACTGATTTAGATTTTTTGGTAAAATTTAGGAAAATTCTAAAATTTTAGTTATTTCTAGACTAGGAAAAATGCCAAATGGCAAGACAATTGATAAATGGTAGTAGAAATAAGAGTCAAATGATAGTGGAAAATTCTATAAATGATTTTGGGATTTATTGACATATTTCATTAAAAATTGAAAGACAATTGGAGTAAAAAAATTGGACGTGATTAGACTAGTTAAATCAGAGCACCTTGTTTGAGCTCAACAAAATTGAAAAAGTGACAAGTGTCACTTCCCAAAATTTAGCTTTTATTCCCACAAATATACTAGATAGATTAAAGTAATTGTTTGATCTTGTTTTCTTCTTCTTTGTAACCTTATTCACCTTTTATAAGTTTCTTTACTTCCATAAATTGGCTCACCCTCGTAATGTAAGCTTTGCCTTCACTTTTCACTCACTATTTTCCTTTTGTTATCCTCTTCATTGTCACCGAAATACCTAATCTTATAACCTTCAACTTTTGATGATTGTGTTATACTGGAAAGTTAGATTTCAAGTGATTTTGGAGAATTTGGAGTTTAAAACAAATATCATATGGTCTTTCATGATCTGTAGAATAAAACATGCATCACGTTAGTTAATAGTTTAGTGTTAGGTTGTATATATATTGTTGAAACATGGGTGAAAAACTAGGGTATGCTATATATGTTGTTTTTTCATATTTGATGATCAATATGTTATAAGATGCTGTTGAAATGATTTTTTGAGATAAAAAGATCATTGAAAGTGTGTATACAAAAAGTGTAGAAAATTCATGAAAGTTGATATGCGTATGCTCTATTTTTACTATCATTACGTGAATCTCTTTGGTTGTTTTAGAGATAAAATAAAACGAGTTTAGAGTTAAGGAAAAGGTGTAAGGTGATGTCGTGATATGGGAAAATAATTAAAATGATAAGTTTGAGATGAAACAAAGGTGTTGATGAAGATGAAAAAAGTGCAGTAGATGAAGAAATGCAGAAAATGATGAATTTGCGTAAATGATGTCCTATTCCTGATATCTATGTTTAATCATGGATTTTGAATTATTGTGAATAAGTTGAGCTGAAATGGAAGTAGGAATGAAGAGGAAATAGTGAGGACATAATTTGGAGATGGCTTAATAAGCAAAAGAGAGGAAGAAGTGAAGAAAATTCTGTAGTTCGTGAATCTGGAGAAGAAAGTAGGCACGATCGAAAAAGGGAAAAATGAGGCAGTGCATGATCATGCACAAGCACAACCATGACATTGGGGATGCATCTTGTAGTGCACAATCGAGCACAAGAACAATAATGACATTGCACTATCGACTGGGATTGCACGATCGTGACAATGAAGGCATACTGATACATATTAGTTTCAAAAATCCTTCATTCTTTTGGCTATAACTTCTTCTCCTAACCTTCAAATGAATTGAAATTTAAACCAACAAACTCGTCAAACATTGTTCTTCCTCTCCATCAAAATATATGGCCATCTGAATTTATTTGGAAAAAATTAATTGATGAATTAGGGATGAAAGTGATGAAGTGTGCTGGAATATTATTAAATGGAGTATTTTCATTGAACAGACATCAGTATTTTGGCCATATCCTGATCTGTGGATATATAAATGAGATTATTTTTAATTTAAATTAAATTAGAGACTTATGGATACAAATTTTTTGAAGAAATAGAATTTTAATTCTATCTCTAAGAATTCCAAAATCTGGCTTGAAGTTGAGTACAGAGTATTGTTGCAGTTTAAGAATAGTCCGAAGTGTTTTGAGTATAAATTTCAGTATACTGAATCAAATTGTATGATCTTAGTGTCATTAGAAACTTAATACATAGGGAAGCAATCGCATATAAGAAATTATTGCCTAAATACTCAATTTTCCTTGTCATAATGATCATGCAAAGTTGACACAAAAGTTTGTTTTAGGAAAAAGTTGGAATGATTAATTGAGTTATGAACTTAGATTCAATTTGTTTTATTGAGGTGTAAACCTAAGATCAAATTATACATATGTGAGTTTTGATATATAAATGACCATGTAATGAGAATAATGGAAATATACCCGGGATTGTCATTGAGCAAGCATTGTACATAATCCATATACTTATGTGCATAAATAGGTATTATATAATTAGGCAAATTTATGATATGAGTAAATGTATATTGCATGATATAGAGGAGCATTTGGAGCGTCAATATCCAGACATTGCCGAGATTTCAAGGCAATAGCTTTTTGAAGCAACCTGTGAGTAACCTAGATGGTCTCACTTGATTACTTGTTTGTTTTAAATTATGTATTGAATTATTTTATGATTATGATTGTGTTAATTCTAGACTTTGAAAGTCCGAGGTATTGGAAATGCTCCTTATATTTGAATCTAACTAAAATAAGTGTACTCAATAATTTTGTTGAATGTTGGACCAAGGTCCAATGATAAATTTGTTCTGAATATGATTATGAAATCACATGATTGATTGAGAATATAACAATGTGATGCATTTTATTACATAAATGCATGAGAGATAAAGGTAGTTATGAATGGAGTTGTTAGTAAAAAGAGCTTAAAGCTCCAAATATGGTAAGTGTCTCTGGCTCAGTTGCTATTGTACCCGATATCCACTAAGGGATATAAGACATTATCTAATACAAGCTCAGTATCTACAATGGATATGGGCTAGTGAAAGGCACTTTGTCACAAAAAATAATAATTAAAAGTGAGTCTCATGTGCATTACATTTATAATCGATATGTGTATTTTAAATGATTGAAATGATCGGTTTAAATGCCCTGAATGTGATATGTGGTGTTACATGATAAATGAAATGATGTGAATTATGTGTTTATATGTGTTATATGAATTGAGTGAACCATTGAGGATGGTTACCTCACTAAGTTCGCAAAACTCACCAAAATTGCAATGTTGACATTTCAGGACTGAAAGAGGACACTACTGATAGAGAGACCCTATAAGAAGCATAGTTCTTTTACTTTTGGAAAGAAAAAATGGATCAAAGGTTGGTCAGCTGAGATTGAAGGATTAGATAGAAATTTGTATAATTCCTTATGTGTGTAGCATGTTTTGTATTTAGTTTTGATAATGTACATATAGGGATGAAATATGAAATGCTACAATGTACATATTCGATTTTTATGAAATGAAATGAGGAATTCAGTTTTTTAAATATTGTTTTAATTTTGCATTAAATGATGATGCCATGATTAAATGAGTGTCGTGAATACTCTAACATGCCACCCTTGTGGGGTATGTATTTGGATATTACTCAAGATTTGAGGTACGTGTCTTGCAAGAGTGGGTGTTACAATGATCTAATGAACCAAGACTTAAGGAAGAAGGAGAAAGGAAAACTATAGTCTTACCTCTCAGTTTTGGAAGCTTACAACCCCCTCCCAAAGCAAAAGGTTAAAACTAACAAGTTGAAAGAAGGAGATTCAAATAGTCCATTCTTAAATAGATTCATCCAAAATATGAGGAATTTGAACAAAATCTTAGGCCTTTATAATAATTAATGTTTTGATCCTGATAAGATAAAGGAACTTGCCTTTAAATACTTCAAAAACTTTCTTAGGAACCAAGTCTACCTCTATAAGTGCCATGAATCACTTTTCAATATTTATCTTTCCCTCCTTTAACCATACTCAGATAGACATTTTCACTGCTCTTATGACCAATCTAGAAACTAGGAATGCACTTTCTAGCTTAATCCCTAAGTTCTAATAGGTTTATTGAATTTTTATTTTAAAGATCATAGAATTTATTAGAACCTCATGTCTATAATTTAGTTAAGGAATTATTCAAAATAAGCATCCTTCTTAAATAGCTAAACAAAACCTTCATTTGCCTAATCCTTAAAATCCCCATCCCTTCCTCCTTCCAAGATTTTATACCAATATCTTAATGTAGTCCCCTCTACAAAATCATATAAGATTCTTACCTTAAGACTTAAACCCTTGGTGAAATTACTAATCAATATTTTCATTTTATTATAGGTATAAATATTGGAGAGAACTTACTATTATCTCAAAAAAATCTACAAAGACTATCATTAAGAATAAATGCACTAAAAATTTCTCCATAAAGATACACTAAACTAGAAATTTATGCTACGCACTCTCTAAGTCTTTGACTTTCCTTTTAAGTTTCTAAAGGGAATTTACCAATGTATGTAAATCTCATCTTTTAGTGTTTTGATAAATGGATAAGCCACCTAAGTGTTTAAAGGCACAAAATAGGTCAGAAAAAGAGACCCATTATCCACATATCTGTTTGCTCTAGCTATAGAGGTTATTACTAAGGTGATTATCTATCAAATACCACAATTCCATTATAAATACAAAAAAATCAAAATTGTCAATTTGTTATTTGGTAATGATCTTTTACTCTTATATATGGCTAATAAAGGAACCATATAGCTGTTAATAAATTTTTTAGATGAATTTGCAAGGATTTCATGGTTGATAGTCAGCAAGAGTAAGAGTTATATTTATATATCTTTAACTTCCTTTCCATTGGAGCAATTGCTTGAACACAATTCAGGGCTTTAATCTTCTAGAGCCCTTTTAAGTACTAAGGGTTGCCAATATCAACATCTAGGTTATCCTATAAAGATTGTAAACCATTGTTTGGTGCAATCCTAATTAAAAATTGTGTTTGGATGTCAAGGAAATTATCATATGCTAAAACAAATCAATTAATGCAAACAATTCTAAATGGAATGCATATTTATTAGAGCTTACATATAGCCCTTCCTATTAAGACTGCTAAGGATATTGAGAGAATATTAAGGAATTTCTTTCAGAGTTAAGGGATTCTTAAGGTTAAATGGAAGGACATCTACCTTATTAAAGCTTAAGGAGGATTAGGAATCAAACTCAAAAGAGTGTCTAATAAAGATTTAATGGTAAAGAGAATTTGAGGATTATTCAATGACAAGGAAACTTCATAGTGAAATGGAAGCGTGAGGAGTACATTAAAGGAGAAAATTTTTAGTTAATGAAACCTCTTTCTAACTCCTTTCCATCACCAAGTTCACCCTAAGCCTAAGCGAAGTAGTATGGAGAGAGATCAAAATATAATATAGGAAATGTAGTCAAATCAATTTCTAGTTTGATAATTAGTTAGATTGAGGGAACCTTTTCTCCACCTCATTTATAACTCCATATAGAACATACTGCTCTTCAATGAAAAAGTAAGGTCAGTGATCTAGGATAACTAGTGATCCTATATTTCTAAATGAGTAGCTAATTTAATGCCTAGTTTTCCTTATTACCTTCCAAACTAGATCAATCTAGATAAAGTTATATAGATTAGAGACTTTTTAAAAAGGTTTTCAACTACCTCTTGTATTGCATTGTTCAACCATAACTCGTAGGAAGTTAGATGGAGTAACGAAGTTTGGTTTAGAAACTATATTCCTACTTACCATAGATAGAATGATATTGGTTATGGCAAATAAAAGTATTCTACCCAAAAACTAGAGAGCATCTACTATTCACCTATAATCACTCTTCGAAAGTGCGGAGATGTATACTTTAAATGTTTAATTTTATCGTATAATCTCATATCCATGGAGGAATCAATTGACTAGGTCCTAAATATGAAAGTTAACAATTACAGTAACATATTGATGATTAAAATGAAAGTCAACCATTTGTTATATTAGTTATAAGAGGAGAGAAATTACAGAAGATTTAGGAATATAAAATAGGAGCCTAGACTACTCAATGGAATCGTCACTTAAGGAATAAAGGAAATGATGATAACAAAAAACTTAACCTTAGATATAGTAATATGTTTAGATTGAACTATAATCTACTTGAAGGTTAGAGAATATAAGCTTAGAAATCATAAGTATAAGCTTGCAATTAGGGAAAGGATTAAGGAAGACACATGTAACCGAAATATACATAAAAAGAATTGGAAATCACCATAAGAACTGTAGATATAAACGAAGAAGACATATTTGATCTTAGTGATCAATATGCAGATCCTTTGAACAAAAAAAAAGTAGAAATTATCAAGGATTAAACCAAACTCGATAGGCTAATTAGAACAAAATGAAATCATATCAAGGACCTCAGCTATAACTCTGAGACCAAAAAGCAACAAAATGGAAGAGACTAACGTAATCATCTGTAAAAAAGAAGGATATAAGCAGAGGATTAAATCTCTTAGTGAAAAATGTTTGTACAAAGGTTTAAATGAGAACATGTCGTTAATTTCCATACACTTGGAAATATGACATCTTAGATGCAGATCATAAATCAGTGTTATATTTTGTAATTAATTAGTCCTATGTCTAAGCTATGATACATTTTGTAACTGATTCACGAGCCTTGTATCAATTTTATAAGGTACTAAGTGTACCTTATTTGGAAATAAATTCCTTTTAATTTCCATAAAAAATCTTGTTCCATATGAATTTTGTTCTTCAAATCTTAAACTGTACGAAATGATTTGAAGTCTTCTTTTTAGCTTTAATTTTTACTTGATGTTCCATTTTTCTCTGTAGTGTGTCTCTTAAGTTAATTTTCCTATATGTTTGAACAATTTCATGTAACTTTACTTTAGTCACAATTAATAAAATGATAATAGCATTTATATTATATTATTAAAAATAGGTTGGAAACCCCTTAGTTCAATAATCTCTTTCTGCTTTCAATGATAAAGCAAAGTTTGATATCGAGGAAAATGTTTAAATTTATCATTTAAGCTCAATTTCTCTTAATTCAAAGAAATAATTACTATATAAACCCTCCCTAATCAATGAATAACTAATTTTATAAAATATCATTTACATTATCAATGATTTTATTTAATCAAGAAATAAGAAAAGTTTGATAATTAATAAATAAAGTAAGAAATACAAGTAATCAAATAGATTATAGTAAAATCAATTGAAGAATAATAAATATGAAATTTCTCATATATAATAAAGAAAAAATATGAGCAATAACATGATCTAAAATTCTAAAGAAAATACATGATATGAGTAATTACTAGATCACATCTTAACTACATTCAAATTTCTTTACCATTTCCCTAAACATATACATTTCAAAAACATAAAACATAATTTAACATCCATATTAACTATCTCCTCCTATTTGTCGACATAACAAGTCATAAGGGAGCTACAAAACAAATAATAACTAGGTGGTAATCGAGATTGGATGAGCTCAGTCAAATCCTTAATTCAATGTTTTGGGATGCCTTATAACATATTAACATCCCTTTGGATCAAGATGAACTATAAGCACATAGATTTTTTATCCACCATAATTATACTAAACTAGCTATTAAAGTTAATGAGGAGCTATATAAAGGTCATAAAGATCTATTTACTGAAGTTGCCTCATTATTAGTTTTATCGTCATTAAAGTGAAGCTCTTTAATGTGAATTCATACATACAATGAAGCTATAACATTGTGAGTTAAAGCCTCATCCTCACTTGAAAGTTAGTTTAAGGTTATTGCCTCTATTGTAATAAATTCATCATGTCACTAACAACAAAAAATATCATAGGTTTGAGAGAGACGTGATAAAAAAGGGATTTGAATAGAACTCATCATTAATTGGAGGAATATGAAAATACTTCTTATTATTTTTAAAAATCCACATGAGACTTATAATTTTATTGTTTTTTTTATCCTAGGTGTTGAATTCCATACTTACTTATCTCAACTTGGTTCAATTGCTTATTTATAATAAGAGCTCAATTTTCATTACTAAAAGCTTCTTCTATGATCTAATATTTAATTCAAAAAAAAGATACATGATAATGTTTTTAAGATGTGATTTAGCAATTACCCCTTATTAGACATCACTTATATTTTGGTTTAGAGGATGAATCTACTTGAATTTCTAATCTTTTAAAAGTTACTCATTCTTCTTATCTCCTAACTTAGTTAAACAATTTATTTGATTGGCTTATGTGAGGCATCTTGGTGATCTTCTTTGTTTTCATCAAGGGTCAATTCCTTTAAAGTCTTAGAGAGAAATACATCAACATCTTTGAGAATTTCCTGAGGAGAACAATGGTTAGATTAATAAACAATAATATGTATGGATCTTTAATTACAAAAATTTTCCTATTAGACACTTTATATGTATTTCTAATTAAATAAAAGCTAAGAAAAATATCTTTGTCCTCTTTGAAATCAAACTTTCCTAAGTTATCCTTAGTGTTGGCACTTTTAACAAAAGTCTTTGACATAACTAATCTTTGGCTTCTTCCTATGCCAAAGCTCGTATGTGATTTTAACTACAGCTGGTCTTATATAGATTCTATTGAATACATGATATACGGTTGCTCCAAATTTTTCCTAAAAATACTATAGGAGGCTATACTGATTACATACGATCCTAGACATCTTTTTTAATGTCTTATATTTCATCTCAATGAATATATTTTGCTTTCTAAAAAAGAGGAAATGGATTTAAATAATAAATATAGAAAGTATTACAAAATAGATAGAGTATGTAGGGGAGTACCCTTGACAACCATGCATTACAATGCAAGTATTAGAGATTAAAAAATAGATGAGTAAACATAGTAGTAGTTGCTTCACTATATATACAACGAAGATATTATGCTTAAGCTGCATTTTTGGTTCAGATTTTTCAACAAAATGAGCTCCTTTACTTTAATGAGGATAATAGATTTTAGGGTTTCCTTAGAGGTGTGTTTGTTAGCAAATCGTCTAAGATTTCTTTCTCTCCGTAGAATGTAAACACAAAGTTCAAGTGCAACATTGTATTTTGTTGTAGGATTATAACTATATTTTGTTATAGGATCATAGTACAAGATAAGTTGTGAGAAGTATCATTATATTTAGAAAAGGCTCAAAACTTTCTTTGTCAAACTCCTTACCACGATTACCGTTAATAGATGCAATAGAGAGTTAAATCCTGTTATTTTCAAAACTACAGAGTATCATAGTACTATTATACGAATGAAAAAAGATATAGAGAA
This sequence comes from Erythroxylum reticulatum, assembly GCA_025504915.1. NCBI lineage: Eukaryota > Viridiplantae > Streptophyta > Magnoliopsida > Malpighiales > Erythroxylaceae > Erythroxylum > Erythroxylum reticulatum. The sequence goes on along the minus strand of JANSVA010000002.1, from coordinate 27,922,540 downwards.
AATATCAATAAAAGATGGAGAGATTAAATTTGAGTAAACAAGTAGAGATAATAATATGGAGTTCTCTTTATTACCTTACATAAACACACATGAGTAAAGATTTTTATCTTCAATTCTAAAAAAGTAATCATATGAAAAAATAGTAAATCAAGGAGTAAAGATTAAAGAAAATAAACAAAAATTAGAGGAAGGGTGCCAGTTAATAGTTATTATTAGGATCATTAATAGTTCGCACCACTTCATCTACATATATAAATATTTTTATGTAAATTATACTCGATTATGCAACAATTGTGTTAAATGAATAATATTCATCATATGATAATTAATAACTAAATATACCTTATCTTCGAATATTTGTTCAAAGTAACTTTCGGTTGGAAGAATGGTCTTTATACCTGTGTCAATATAGAAAAGACAATATAGTACATGATTGTTAAAATTATTAAGGTAAACAAAACTAACATATTATAAAAGATATAGTTTGTCCTGAATATCTTTATCACTTAACTAATTTTAGGCATATATAAAGGGTTCCACATTACAAGGATGAAGTCAAAAACAATGAGAACTAACTATTTGACCTTTAATACTAAAAATAGACTTTAAAGTAATATTAGATACTGGAATTACTAAAATCTCTCATGATTTGCTCGTATGATTGAACAAGCACTTCTATGTGTCTTCCACAATAAAAATACATTGAATTATAACTTTTCAAATGAGGTGACAACACCTTCCTCTAAATTGTTATCCAACTCCATTCTACTATAAGAAGTCCTAGCCTTTTTTTCTTTAATAAATTGTTGAAATTCTGGAATCATACCATTTATGTCAAAAATAGATGAAGATGTTGCTAAAGTTAAAGTTGTTGCTAAACTATTATGATATTGAAATTTGTCCAATCTTAGTTGATAATTATTAAACAAATCATATTATAACTCTTTAATGATCAACATATGCTTAAAGCTGATTACCATTCAAAATTTGATAACAAAAATATATCCCCCCACCTTATATCTCATTTATAAGACATAAATGACTACCATGGTTTGTTCTATCATAGACTAATAAGAATTGAGTTTCTCTATCATCTGTTTTGCCATGACCAGGATCACCATATTGGAATAAAAAATATAAATAGATAAAGCTCACTTAATCTAACACATTTGAGTAAAGCAATTGTGCAATGTTGGATATTATGTTTTTAAGAAAAACTCAATAGTAGTATAAAATATCCCAAACTTTACACAAAAAGATTTGTCCAAATCCTATTGATCTTCTATCAAAAGGCAAGTATACTTAGAATCTCTTTATCTCAACTTGTTAAAATCCTTAACATATTTGGTTGCAAAATCCATCATCTTGAATGTTAAATTGCTGAGGATAGCATAGCATAGCGAGAAGTTAAAGCTATAACGAAGGAGTCGGTATAATTTCCATCTTGTTTTTATGTAATTTTTTTCCTTATACTGTATCATGTATGGCTTGGCATGTTGATTTGGTTATCTTGCTTATGTTGAAATTTAATTTCTAAAAAAGGTTTTGAAATCTTACGTTTTAGCCAAATCATGTATGCTTAATTTTTCGATCAAACAATTGGTATCAGAGACAATTTTCTTATGCATGATTTCGGTTCTTATATGTGATGCATGGGTTGGCAATAATTTTTATATGTTGCACATTTTTATGTGATAGAAATATATATGGTGTATGTTTTGCTCTTTTGGTTGTCCATAGATTCTAAAGTTACCTTGTAAGTTTTCTTCAATTGGTTTATAACGAGGAGGGTGGCCTATCATCATCATGTTTCCTCCTTAGTTTCATTTTTATGCTTTCTTCGATTATATAATGTACAAAATCATGTAATAATTAAGATGAAGAAACCATGCATTGAAGAAATGAAAAGGTAAAGATTCGGTTTTGATTATGGTGCCTTGGCTAATTTTCGATTTTTAAAAAACAAAAGCGCTGGAATTAAATTTTCAGTTGTATGAACATTTTTAACAATTTTTCAGTTTTTACAAATGCTGGAATTTTTTAGTTCATATGCATAAGTTTGAATTTTTTTGAAAATTAAGTGCAGATTTTTTTTTCTTTTGGACAAAAATTTGGTTTTATGAAAATTAAAATTTTGTTTGAAAAGAAAAGTCATTACACACTTTTTACCGAATGGGTTAGGTCATATGAGTGAAGAGTTCTAAGCGGAAGATCCAAGTCCAAGAAGAAATTGTTGGGCCTAAAAGCCTTGTAATTGTATTTATGTTTCTAGGATGGACAATCAAAAGTGGCTTATTACTTCATGAGATGAATAGATAAATGAATGCAAATAATATTTGATATTATGTGATTGCATCTCATTTAGAAAATTACCAACCCTAGGCTTTGCCATGCATTCATTATGTATGAGATATATAATAAAACAATATAAGATGGATAATAATTGCATCTAGACAAGATGGAATTTATTAAAACTTAAAACAAAAAAATATTGAGTAGGAAAGGATGCTCATATAAGAGTCCACGGTCTCTATATAATAACCTATTTGCATGTGGTGAAATGTTACTCCCCACTGAAGGGCATGAATCCTATATCTTGCATGGTTTGGGTGTCCCAAAGGATAAGTCCACTTATTAGTAGCAAATGTGACCTCCCACCGAGGCATGGTTTGCAAGTATCTTTAGTGGATGAATCAACTGGTTACACACTCAATGTAATTTATCAAAAATCTGCCCACCGTAGCTCTGTTCATAAATTTATGGACCAAATTATGGCACTTCTTTAAAAGTTAAGTATGAAGATGCTTAGTAGGTTTTTTAGTGGGAGGGTCCCAGTTCTTCTTTTAATGGATAAGATGACCCACCGTCACTTAGTCCGTTATAGATAAGAAAAATAATCGTCATATAAAGATTTATATGTTTTTTAAGTTTTGTTAAATCTATCATCATGCATACATGCATTATAATTTTATACAAAGTTATAATATTGTTGACTATTATGCTCATTCTTTAATAATTTATTTTTAGACATAATCACCATAAAATGAATTCACTCACTTTGCCCTTGACAAATAACAAATTGGAAAATAGGGAGAATTTTAATGAATGGTGACGTAACTTTGACATTGTTCTTCAATATGAACGAATTTTATGGGTATTAACTAAAAATAAGCCTGCACCTCTAAGTGGAGATTCAACTCCTGAGCAAGTCCAACAATATGAGCGATGACAAAATGATGATAAGACTACTAAGTGCTATGTTCTACTTCTGTCAGTGGTATATTGCAAAAGTAAATTGTTTGTATGAAAACTGCTAGTGCAATGGTCTATTACCTACATGAGATGTTTGGTGTAAGGACCAAGTCTGCAAGGGTGAAAGCTATCTAAACCTTTCATAATCTTAGACAAAAACCTAGTGAACAAGTGTGGTATTATATGCTTAAGGTAATCTCTGCAGTCACTAAGGCTGAGATGCTTGGGGCAGATATGGATGCGGACACAGATGATTATGATCATGAATAGCTTAAACTGTTCTTTTCAGCAGTTTAAGATGGACTATGAGCTCAACAGCAAGGATTACACCTTGAGTGAGTTGATGAATACCCTTCGGAGTACAAAAGAGATATTGAATATCAAGGCTCCTAGGCCAGAAACTAATGTAGCATCTTCTTCTAAGCCCAAGGGTAAGTGCAAGCAAAAGAAGAAGGGTCCAATGAAAAAGAAGACCTAAACAAGGTTCAAGGTCCAATCCATAAAAAAGAAGGCCAAAGCGGATACTAAGGGAAAGTTTTTCCAATGTGGTGAGAAGGGTCACCAGAAAAGAAACTGTGCGGTCTACCTTAAGTCCCTTAAAAGAAAACAAGGTATGGGTTTCCTAAGTTTGTTAGGAACTAGAAATGTGGCAGATTCTAATTCTTGGATATTAGATTTAGGAGCCACTAACCATGTTTGCAATTCTTTACAGGGGTTCCAGCAAATGAAAAGACTATATAAAGGCTAGTTTCGAGTCAAGATAATAGATGGATCCTATGTTTCATCAGAATCAGTAGGAGTAATTATCTTGGACTTTCCTAGTGGTCATAGGTTATATTTGGAGGATGTATATTACATCCCAATGATTGTAAG
>JANSVA010000002.1:27904809-27918315 GCA_025504915.1 Erythroxylum reticulatum | reverse complement strand
ATGTTGAGTTGAAATTGGGTATATTTGAAGAAGTTATCCACTTGAGATGATGAATCAAATGAGTTGAGAATTGAGAGCGAATGAAATTTGATTAGTGTTTGAGTGGTTATGGAGTGATATTGCATTAGAAATGGTGAATTTGGGAATATTATGAGTGGAATTGATGTTAGAATATGTGTAGGATCCATTGGAGGGGTTTTGGAAAAGGAGAATTGAGTATACCTGAAGGTTACACGGTCAGGCTGTGTAAATTGACACAATCGTGTGTTTTTTATGCAAAAACACTACCAGACCCGAAAGAAACACGGGCTACCCATGTGAATTCATATGGCTGTGTGTTTTGACACTTCAAATGGAAAAATATCATTTTGGAGTCTTCACAAAAGTTGTATATATAGAAGTCCTCTTTGAAACCATCTAAAGATGGTATTAATCCGAGATCTACAAAAAAGTTATGGCATTTTTCCCAGGAGATGTTTGTTTATGAATTATTGACTTATCAATGTTGCACAATGAGATGTTTAGGTTGTTAGTGATATTAAATGAGCCCAATTGAAGTATGATTGAATTATTAATGTAAGAAGAGTGTTCTATGTGTTAAAGAATGGTTGAAAGATCTTGATAATTGGTTATGATACATGTATTAAGGATATACACTCGGGAATGTCATTGAACATGCATTGTACATATTTAATATACATATGTGTGCATCAATAGTCACTTATACAATTGTTCAAATTGTGATATGTTTATGTTTTCCATGATATAAAGAAACTTATAGAGCGCCATCATCTAGATGTTTCCAAATCTTGGAAGCAAATGCTAATCTGGAGCATACTGTGAGTTAACTTAGATGGTCTTATTTCATTGTTTGTTCTATTTTGAATTTTGTATTGATTGACTATTGAATGATCATATGAATATGATTGATTGTGTTGATTTCTGAACAGAAGGTCCGATGATTATGAGTTATGAATGAGACATTGAGGTGCTCCTTATATGTGAACTTGATGAAATACGTCATACATGACTTGATTGTTAAATGTCGGACCTAGTTCCGAAGAAAAATTTGAATATGCATTTGAATGAAAATGAATGATTCTCAACTTAAATGTTGAATGTCGAACTAATGTCCGATGATATGTGAAAGCAAAAGGATAATCATATGTGATTGATGCATTTCATTACATGAATGTATGAAAGATAAAGGCAGTTGTGACCAGAGTAGCCAGAGGAAAAGAGCTTAGAGCTCAGAATGTGGAAAAGGGCCTAAAGTTCAGAAAGTGATTAAGAGCCAAAGGCTCACTATGTAAATTGAGCCTAGTATCCCTAAAAGATACGAGACAATTATTAATGAGCCCAGTATCTATAACGGGTACATGACAATTATTAATGAGCCCAGTATCTATAATAGATATGGAACAGTTTTAGGCACTCAGTCACAATAAAGAAATAAAATAGAAAGTGAGGCTCATAAGTATTGCATATCAATAAGATGTGAATGATTATAATGGTTTGAATGATTTCGAAATATGGTATGTTTTGAATGAAAAATGTGAAATGATTGATCAAGTTTATGTGATTCAATATGAGTATAAATGAACAATGTGAATTGTGTGAATATGTGAATTGTATGTGTTATATGATTGAGTGAGCCATCAAGGATGATCACTCACTGAGTTCGCAAAACTAACCCAAAGTTTGCAATTATTTTTCAAGATCAAAAGAGTACGTCATTAGGCAAACGGGAGTATACCTAGTGCATTCAAGTAAGAGGTATAGGTCGGGATCAGTTTGCATCTGCATTGTATTTCTTTATTTTTGTACCAAATTAAGTATTCCATAATTACTATATCTTGTGTATTTGAATATATTTATTGTGTATAACTTTCCAATTGGAAATGTTTTGCAAAAGAGATTGATCAAAGTGTTATAAATAATTGTGATTTCAAGTTTTATGAAATAAAAGTATGGGCCTAAATGGCTATTGAAATTCTGATGATTGTATTGCTGGCATCAAAAATGTTTCTGAATAAAAGTGGGCCTAAATTTTTAATTACTGATTTCGGTGTACGCGTGAGATATAAAAAAATTACACTGAGTGTTTGAATGACTATGTTGGCACATCACCCTCGTAGGCCACAGACTCAGATATCACTCAAGATGTCAAGTACGTGTCTTGCGAAAGTGGGATGCTACAATTTGACTAGATGTGTAATGCTCATACATATAAAACCAAATTCTTTTGTTTCATTAATAATAAATATTTTCAGTACAAAACTATAATCGGGAGAAAATCAAGTTACATGTAAATACACTTGCTTTCCAGGGCACTATATTTACATAACTCCAACATAAATAACATAAAGCCAAAAAAAAATTGAATAAGAGAAACTAAAGTAATGACCAATTAACAAAACTAAGGTTTTTCTAATATCACAGTCCCTAGCAACAGTGCCAAAAACTTGATTGACTTTCTCTAAGTTATTCAATTGTGAATTACCACAAGTGCACAACGTAGGTATAGCTAGTACCAACAAATATGAATTGATCTCATAAGGACAGTGATTATCAATAGTTACCATTATTCTATTATCTAGTATATGAATTGATTCTGATTTTAAATTAAAAGAAAATAAAACTTTAAAAATAAAATAAACAAGCAGTAAGATTTAATCATAGAATTAAAGGAAACACTTAATAGATTATCAATATCCAGAAATTAGTATCTAGGTTTTGAATCCCCCTAAACCCTAAACAGATTGTTCTTTTATTAAACAAATTTTTTGTTGATTTAATGGACTGTGGAGAATCCTACGATATGCTAATAGCTAAGCTTAAGTCTATTAAGAACTAATCCTAAGATTTTTCAACCAAATTACTCAAGTTAAAGTTTATAGGATTGCTTTATCGACTTGTGAATCCCTCTATTAGGTGATCCTATCTACGGGGTTATAATCAACTCCTTCAAGTTATTGTAGATCTATTCTTAAATAGGCTTTCTTAATTCTATGAAAGAAATTAGGTTATGATCTAATATTATTAGATCTATTAGAGCATAAATAAAACACTAAATTAGATAACAATTTATCAATTAGCCAATCGCATTAATAAAATAATCAAATCATATTAAAGTATCAACATAGGGTCCATCTAAGCTAAATAATGATGGGACGTTTAGCTACATATGCTTAAACACGAAATCAAACATACAAAAAAAGGAAATGAACTGATAAAAATGGGATCATAATTCTAAATCTCCCTGGTTGTCTTTTATTGAGTATTATAGTGATATAGATGGTTGATCTTGTATTTTGATGGGCCTTTTGATGAATTTTTTATGTTTTCCCACTACCTTAGATCAAAATTGCCACTTGAACTGCCTTTGAGAGTTTCGAAAAATCTTTGTATGTCTTTTCCATCCATTTGCCTCCAAAAACATCTTTTTATACTAAATTCTAGGGTTTTGGTTGACGCATAGTCCAATACATGACTGTGCATCTAACTATCCATAACCAAATTCTCTTAAAATCGTGAATCTGCATGGCCTAAAATACATGCAATGGTAGATGCATAATTTTACATCCATTTTGTGAGTCAAATCTTTGTTTTATATTGTGTTTTCATCAAAATTCTTCTCTTTTAAGTCCATGGAGGCAATTGTACTTTGTAAACACACTTAGAAGGAATTTAGTACCAAATATACAATAAAAGTATGCAACATTAAGTAAAAATGTATCAAATATTAGGTATAAATATTTATTATTTATCTAGTCTTCATTTTTGTAAACTTTTTACAACTTTATTATACTTAATTATAGGATAATTAGCCTAGAACTCATTGTAAAGTTGTATTAGCTTCACCTATAGTGAATGCAATTCATTCATTCTAGTCAAATTAGGTATAAATATGATCAATTATGCATCTATCAACATTGGAAACTATCAGAATATTTGAGTTTAGGATATAATTTATTTTGAATTTTGTCATTTCACCCCTCATCCAAAGCTATAGTTTTATAATCCTTAAGCTTTCTTTTAATAGATAATATCTACTTTAAAAACTAAGTATATGAGGGCATTTTTCAAAGAATTTATGAAGGGCATATTAACATACAAATTTCAAAGAATATTAAAAGTTTCCCAAAGTATTTATTATTTTAATCCATAGTCAATCTTTAGGTAAAAGGCATAACTGGCTTATAAGGTATTGAGAACAAATTTGGTTCCCTTATTCTCTCCTCTTATCTACTTTTTAGTACCACCTTTTTCTACTAGGCAATTCATCTCATCCATAACCTCTCCCAACTTAGGGTCCTTTAATAGCTTACAACTCAACCTTGTAATGTCTATAGGGTTCTTAGGTTAACTCAGAAGTTGACTAGGTAGTCTAATAGAAGAGTTGGCTTATTGGGTGATTTGAGTTTTTAACATCTTATTATAGGTTTAAAATGTTTAGATATTAGACGTGGACTACCAATTTGATTTAGTGAATCCCTCATTTTACTTCTCTTTGCTTGCTTGAATACTCACAAGTAGAGACTATAAACTAGACCTATGAGGAAGGGGGTTAAAGGACCTTAATTGGAAACCAGGTGATTGGCTAACATTGTTCTAACGAACAAGGTTAAAATTTTTCCCATAGAAGTTATGATGATTTATCCACCCAAGACCATATATGTTAGAGAAACCTTCATTCTTCTAATTAAGGTTATTGACGTAGTTAACCTACTCAATAGATGAATATTGGAAAAATTAATTCCTCAATTAATAATCATTAGCTAAGTATTCTGGAGATTTATAGACATCATAAGAAACATTAAGCATTCTTATAGAATTCACTACCATATGATTGAATTTTAGAGATGAATTATCAACTTTAGTATTAAAAAGATTTAAAATATCTAAATCATACTTACTTGGGACCTCTTGTTTAATCATTTTTTCACTTTACCATTAGTAATGGTTTTAAGCCATGTCCTCATTCAAATTGTAAGCTTCTTCTATAGTATTTATCATTACTAGCAGCATCCACTAAGATCTTAGTGTTATAAGTCATCCTGTTGTAGACTATCTGAGCAATAAACCATTTCTCAAGCCCATGATAGGAGTATAAACTCAATAGTTATTTATACATCTCTTAAGCGTCATTATTCACCTTCCCTTTAAGAAAAAGTTGAAACATAATTTCTAATCTGATCAATTTTTCCTAGAGTGAAGTTTTTGATAAGAGAAGTCTAAGATAGTTAATCCCAAGTAATAATGGATCCAATTAGTGAAGTTTGTAGCTATGCTCCTGCCTTATCCCTTAGTGAAAAAGTGAATAACCTTAATGATATCTAATGAAAAACCATTATGCTTCAAGGAATCATAATACTCTAAGAACATTAAGGGATGTAGATTTGGATATTTAGTGGGGAGACCTCCAAATCGATTTTGTTATACCATATAAAGAAGAGAAGGTTTTAGCTCAAAGTTTTGGCTTCACTATTAGTCTTTGTAATGCTTCAACTAATTCTATAGCTTCATTTGCTTTTTCAACCTCTAGTTATCTTTAGGTCTCCTTCTTATATGCAATGTTTGTTTGATCTCAATGTCTTCTTTAACAAGATTCCTAATAATTTTGGTCTAATATGTATAGGAGACAACTGTAAAAGACCTAAGTAATATAAAAATTAACAAATCATAATAAAATAGAAAAAATACCTAGTCATTATATAAATAAAGTCAATGTTAAGCCTAGTTCTTCAAAATGGTGCGAAAAACTTGATATGAATTATTTTAACCATAAGTTCATCTTGTAGCTATAGCTAGCATAAATAAGTACAAGTCGATCTCACAAATACTAGTTATTAACTACTAATTTCTCATAAATTTAATTATTTATACGATCAAATACAATTAAATGGAGAAAATAAATGAACAAATCTAAATCACAAAACTGAACAACAATTAAGTATAAAATAATCTGTGCATAAATACACTCAAGTAAGAAATTCCTTAGGAATTTACAATATTTTGACTTCATCTTAGTTTAATGAAAGAAAGTTTATTGGAATAGTAAGAATTTATAAGTCATAATTAGGCTCTTTATGAAGAAATACAATCTTTATTCTTATATTAAATTAACTAAAATATATTTCTTATCAAGACAACCCAGGAGTGCATTAATCCAGTTTGTAAATTCTCATTATAGGTTTTACGTTAACCTAGGAATATTATGTACTTTTCTCTCAAGTAATATATGTTACTCTCACTTTTAATGTTATAATCTAAACATATGAATTATCTTTCTATCTTAATATATAAATATAATTATTGAATCTTCAACTCGTATTCCTTTAGTTAAATCAATTTTAAAACAGGAAACTTTTTCAAGAAAACTAGAAATTTTGTTAAACTAAATTATCAATTCAAAACATAATAATGTAAGGTCCATCCAAGGTAGATCTATATCCCAATTAGTTTATTAATAAAAAAGAAAGAATAACATAAAGTTAAGGACAAATAAAAATAAAGAATATGAATCATTGAATTCTTGCTAAATATAGTTGAAATCTTTGTTCCTGATCTAAGAATGACTTTCCATTTAACTACTAGCTATTATATTTGCCTTTTAATTAACTATCTTGAGCTCTAAAACTCGTATATGCCAAAAGCTCCCTCTTTTCTAGTTGGCTCCTTTTTTAACAAATTGAAAACCCTAATTTTTATGCCTAGTATGGCCTTAACATAGAGTCGTGTATGCCTTACATTGCTTTGTGTCACATTCTACAACATTTTATATGGATTATCATCATATAGGATTAAAAAAAGGACCATATTTGTGTTGTGTTACTAAATATTAATCGAATATAGGGGCATGTAGGTTACATGAGGAGAGATCAAATGTCTATTAATAAATGATTATTTAACTATATTTATGTTGATCAAATTCAGCGATAAGTTTTACAAATTCTTAACACTCAATATATCGCAAGTGCACAGGTCGTAAATGTAGTATATGAGGTGTCGATCCCTCAAGGAGTTACTGAACTAATCTAATTCTAAGTTATCAAAGTCTTAAAATGATTATTAAAATGAAAATAAAAATAAATAGAAAATTAAATTCGTGAATATGGATTGATTGAAAATTAATTTGTAAAGTCAACACGTAAGAAATCAAAATTGCTCCCTATTAAACAACTAGGTCCTCACATGAGATCTTTGTGTGTATAATTATCGATTTGATTATTTGCATGGTCTGCTAGGTCTTTTAACTCTCACTAACTAGCCCAATCATTTATATTTGGTTCACTCTCTCGATTTATTACCGAAGCATGCAATTACAAAAAATAATCATAACACCCAAATGAATTAACACAAAAATAACTAGATTAACATTAAATCAAAAACAAATACCTAAATAAAATTTAGAACATCTTTAATTCAAGATTCATCATCATCAATCCGATCTTATACATCATATGAAAAAATAAGAGATGGAAAGAAAAGAGTACAATTTGAAAGGATTGGAAATGGAAGCACCCAATGTGGATCCCCCTCTTGTCTCTTCTTCCCTCTCTACAAGCTTCTTCTAAAAGTGGCAAAAATGAAGGCTTCTCTAAGGTTTTTTCTCTTTTATTTTTATAGTATTTTCTATTTAGGGCAAAACTTAGGTTTTACCTCAGCCCCAAAAGTCTGAAATAACCCTACAAAGTTAAGTTTTAGAAGTCAGTCTGCATCAGCTATAGCGCAAGTTATGATTACAGTATACTAGGCCATGATCGTGGCCTGCTAAGATGATCTCTGTCACGATCATGGCCAAACAGGCCACGATCTTGGCTCCTTCAAAATGATCATGGCCCTGGGTCTTCTTTCAAGCATCCTCTGAATCTCCTCCATTCTTCAATATCTATTCTCAAATAATAACAAATACATCACAGCATCTCAAATACATAAAATTAAAGGTCAATAGCATGCTCTAATCCACATAACACTTAAAACATAAATATCTAACCAACTAACATAATTATAAACCTAAATACGCATAAATCAATTAATTGACATCTAAAACCATACTTAAATACCTATTAAAACATCATGCAACCTACAAATATTGCTTTTCCTTAAGAAAAAACAAAATAACCAAAATATGAACACACCAAATCACAACACGCACATATGCAATAATGGTACAATGGCGTTGAACTTTATGAAATAAATTTAACTACAAACATAATCCTTCAAGTTGTTCTAACTTATTGACTTATGAAATCTATGTTTGGGCACTTCCAACTAAATATGAATGCCAATCAAGACTTTAATGTCAAATTCATTGACTCCCATCACTTGCACACACACACATTGATAATTATTCGGCCAATAAAAATTGTAACTATCCCTAAGTAACTTTTCATAAAAATTCAAGCTATTTACAAAAATCAAAAGGTTTATTAAATAACGCACAATTTTTTTAATTTTAATTAGTGCAAACCTAGCTTTTTGATGTAAAGGTAAACATTTGTGATGAATGTCTCCTGATTACTCAACTAGGTCATGCTTTTGTTAAGCAGCCTGGTTGGAATGTCAATATAGCTTTTTGACATGAAGGTAAACATTTATGATGAATGTCCGCCAATTACTCAGCTAGATAACATTCTAAACTGGCTACTATCTATTCATAACGCTATTTGTTTTTAAACGGGCCAATGGAATAGCTATTGATTAATAAAACACACATGTTTTAATATATTTTCTTGCCTATCTCATTTCTTTGTCTAATCATTCTCAAGAAAAAATATTAACGATGCTACTTATTCGATTAACCTAAAATTGTAAATGAATGTGTCAAATTCCTATGGTGAACGAACTGACATCATATCCTTATTGACGTGCATATTTAACCAAACCAACCTATGAAACTAATAAATGTAAATTGCATCGTATTTTAGGGCATAGTTGATATATGTTTAGCTGTTAATTCAATCATTTAGTATATGCTTAGGTTAGAATTGTGTTACTTTGTTAATTATTTATTATTTAAGTTTTCATGGCTGTTACAAGTCTTTAAGCTTAAATATTATATTTTTGAGGTACCTTAATGTGTTTGCTAGTGTTTCAGGGTCAGCATCAAAGAATGAAGGAGTTTTGGATACATTCAGGATGAAACAATGACCCATAATTATGGCACGTCAGGCCACAATCATGACAGAAACACCAGATTTAGCCCACAATTGTGGCCTACATGCCACAATTATGACAGAAACCTAGGGAATGGCCTATGATTGTGGCCTGTGTTGGGCAGACGGACAAACACTGAAAAACGTCAAATTTTGAGAGATTTTTTGGACCTTTCAGATCCTGAAAAAACCTTAGGGTTACCCAAAATACAACAAGTTATATAAAGAAAAAAAAGAAAAGAAAGAGAAAGAGCTTTTGAATTAGTCACTTTAGGAAACCCTAGAGAGGAATCATCGAGAGATAAAGGAAGAGAAGAAGGAAGAGAGAAGAAAAGAAGAAGCTGACTCAATGTACTTCTCAGATCAGGAGGTTTACCGATGTCATTTCCTCCCATCATCTATTTAGACTGTATCTCTTATTTATTTTCAATTTTATTATTTTGTAAAATTGGATTGAACAGTTGATGATAGGATCTAGAATGTTTAGGATGTTCTAAACTCACCTTCGGAATTTTATTCTTGAATTAATGAAAATCTGATAGTTTATGAGTTCATTGGATATTGTTATGGTTTGATTATGTGATTGCATAATTCGATAATAAACCGAGAGAGTAAATCGAATGAAAAATGGTTAAATTGGACTAATGAGAGTTAGGTTATTTAATAGAAACAATAATTCAATTAAATTAAAAAATTGTGCTAAGAAAGATCATGCATAGGTTTTCGATTATTTTTTAGAGAACTTCAAAACTAATTAGGTTTTTGGATAGGTTGTGAATTGAGAGATTGCAACCTCCATAATCTGATCAGGGTTTGTCATTTAAGGTTGAGAGTAATCAACCCTAGGATAGTCTAGAACTAACAATCTAATAATTCATAATCATTTAGGTTAGCATTAAGCATAGGTAAAATTCCCTTTCTTATATTGATAAGTTTAAATTGTATCGTGTTTTAGGACATAGTTTGATATGTGTTTAGTTGTTAATTAAATCATTTAGTTTGTGTTTAGGTTAAAATTATGTTAGTTTGTTAATTATTTATATTTTAAGGGTTTTATGGGTTAGTAAAAGTCTTTGATCTTAAATATGATGTTTTTGAGGTACCTTGAAGTGTTTGCTAGTGTTTTAGGGTCAACATCAAAGAATGGAGGAGTTTTGGAGAAATTCAGGCCGAAAAAACAGCCTACGATTGTGGGCCAAATTTGGAAATGCTACGATTGTGACAGAAGCCCAAGAATGGCCCCTGATCGTGGTCTATAGGGCCATCGTTATGGCCTACGTCAAATAGACGTGCAAAGACTCACGAATGTCAACTTTCGAGGGATTTTTGGACCTTTTGAACCTTGAAAAGACCTTAGGGTTACCCTAAACATAAGAGAATATAAAAGGAACAAAAAGAGGAAGAGAAATACCTTTTGTATCAGCCACTTTAAGAAACCTTAGAGAGAAATCATCGAGAGATAGAGGAAGAGAAGAAGGAAGAGAGATGAGGAAAAGAAGCAAACTCGATGTACTTCCCAAATTATGAGGTTTACCAACGTCACTACCTCCTATCATCCATTTAGATTATATTTCCTTTGTATTTTTATTTTTATTATTATATAGAATTGGATTGAACAATTGATGGTAGGATCTAGAATTTCACGGATGTTCTAAACTCACCCTCAGAATTTTATTCTTGAATTAATGAAAATCTTATTGTTTATATTTTATTAGATATTGTCGTGTTTTGATTTTGTGATTGCATAATTCGATAATAAATTGAGAGGGTGAATCGAATGAAAAATTCTTAAATTGAACTAACGAGAGTTAAGTAATTTAATAGAAACAAGAATTGAATCAAACCAAGAAATTGTGTGAAGAGAGATCTTGCATAGGTTCCGATAGTTTATTATTGAACTTCAGAATTAATTAAGGTTTTGGATAGGTTGTGAATTGAGAGATTGCAACCTCCTTAATTTGATTAAGGTTTATGATTTAGGGTTAATGGTTATAACTTGAGATAAAGTAATCAACCCTATATAGTCTAGAACCAACAATCCAATAACTTATAATCAGTTAAGTTAGCATTAAGGATAGGTAAATTTCCTTTCTCTCAATTGGTAATTTCTTTCGGTTGATTCTTGGGTGTGTTCCAATTACTTAATAATTAGTATATTTGTGTTTGATTCCTAATTTGATTGATTTAATTAAATTCTCATATTAGTTTCGTGTAACTAGAATTTCTATTATTGTTTATGCCTTAGAATTTAGGATTTGATTAACTCCCTCCTCATAGGATCAACACCCTTGGTACTATGCTAACGAACAGTGCATTTGTAGATTATCGAGGGTTAACAATTAAAACTTACACATGACCAAACCGTCGATCAAACACTAATTTCTCAAGCTAATAAATCTTAGTAGGCTAAAAGACTATGTTCAAAGCTAAGTCAATTTCGTTAAGTCTTAGCCATTGAAATATTGATACAAGTAACATTATGCATACCTAAACAAAACTAACATATAATATGCAAAATTCACAATCAAAATAAAAAATATAATGCACATAACACAACCCTCCTTATACTTGGACAACACATTGTCCTCAATATGAGAAATACAAGTAAGATACAATGGGGTAATCAAAATAAACGAATACGAAAACATAAGAAAAAAATAAAGACATAAAGGAAAAGATAAGGGTTAAAGCATAAGAACCCGTTATGGTAATTAAGGTGGCAAAGGTGATGTTGTTGGAGAACAAATGCAATTGGCACCTAGGATTGCTGCCCTGCCTTATAATTACTTTAAAGGAAATAAGAGAGTAAGCAATCCAAAAATTCTAAGTCATTAAAAATTTATTTCTAAAATTTAAAATAAATATAACTACTAAATGAGCTAAGTTATGATAATTAGCTTGACCTTGCATCCTTGGAAGCATGTTCAATTTTTTGAAAAGAAAGAGATTACTTCTTTTTCCTTCGGGATCACTTCGCTGAGATACATTTCTAGCAATGCCCATTCACCTTAAAGGTTTCCTTGTTTGCATTTTCTCACTTAAGTGCTCTAGGGTCAAAAACTTGAGTGATCGTAAAAAGACCACTCCATCTCAATTTCAAAATTTTGAGAAATAGCCTCAGCCTCGAGTTGTACAACAAAACTGTAACATCTCACTTCCATAAAGCACATACTTAACATTTCAGGGAACATTCGAGCATATGCCCTACAGAAGCGGCATGTTAGGGCAATCGCATCCCTTATCATGGCAATATATGGAACATAAAACATTTAAGAAAAACTAAGTTCTCTCATTTCATTCATGAACATAAGCATACATTGTCATTACATTCCTTGCATTTGATTCATAAACATAAATATCCATTGTGTTGTAATACCCATAACTCCTGTTTATACAATACATGATATGTCAAAGCTTCGCAACTCTATATAATGTGTATAACATATAACTAGGTACTAAACCAAAACATTATATCTAGACACTTCAGTATTAGCTGACCAGACCTTTGACCCATTCTTGGTTCCAAAATGGACAATGCTAGCTTGCTACTAGATTGTCTTAGAAACTAGGTTTTCCTAGAACTTGATACGATACTAGATCAATATGTTTAGTCCATATATGATACGGTATTAGAAAAATAAATAACATAAGAACATGATGGAAATTTTACCAAATCCTTTGCTATAGCTTTGACTCCTCGCTATTGTATCCTCTCCTTACTATTGTATCATCAACCAATCCAACCTACTACTTGTTCTCCCTGGACAACTTAGTTAATAAGATCCTTTGGTGGGAAAAGAGAAGAAATACTGTAGAGGCTTTTGCCTTTATGATCAACTAGTTGAAAGAACCAAAATGAGACTCTCATTCTTAATTTTAGCTAGCTTATGAAAGAAAGGAGAGGGGAGTCGTAAAAACTAACCAATGCACCACTTCTTTCTTCTAATCAAAATGAAAGAGAGGGAAATAAATGAGACATTCTTATTTGTTCAATATGGCTTGATGAAAAGACAAAAAACCAAAACAAGATACTCTCATTTTCGGCTATGTGATGAAAGAAGGAGGAGAGATCAACAAATGCACTATTTCCTTCTTTTAATCAAAATGAAAGAGAGGCCAATAAATGAGACATTCTCATTTTCGATTATATGATGAAAGAAGGGAGAGAAAGCAACAAATGCACGACTTCCTTCTTTAATTAAAAGAATGCTAAAAGGTTCATATGTGTTTCTACATACCAACATTAAATGACAACCATTAAACCATTGTATAAAACTGACAATTCGTGACCGACTGCGGTTCGTTTGCCCTGATTTTTCCTCGACCGAGTATGACTGTGTATTTC
>JANSVA010000002.1:27843523-27857230 GCA_025504915.1 Erythroxylum reticulatum | reverse complement strand
ATTATTATTATTATTATTATTAAATTCCTTATAATTTGTTATTTTATAAATTATTTTTAGAATTATTATTATTGTTGCTAATTTTATATTCCTTATTATTATTATAAATTATATTATTAATAATTATTATTATGTTTCTTTAATTATTCTTATTAATTTAATGGTAAAATTATGCTAACTATAAATTTTCTACTTATTATTATTCCTATTATTATTTCATTTTTATTTATTATTTACATTAAATAATATTATTAAATTTCTTATTATTATTAATTTTATTCTTAATAATAATAAGGATAAAAATATATGATTATACTCATCATCAAGATAAAAAGAATTAAACAAACAAACAAAAATTAAGGCACTTTTAGAATAAAGATAAATAATTAATTATGTACATAAATGAAAAGTAAATAAATAAATAATTTACTAAATATATTATATAAATAAATAATGTATCAGTAGAAGTGGAATAGTAGAAGTTGAAACAAAAATTCAAATCACTGGTCACACTTGTGACTTTTCTGTTAAAACACAAATTAAAAAATTTTCTGAAAAAATTAATAATAAAATGATTGATAATTAAGAATAAAATTGATTTTTTATTTTTTATTTATTTTTTATTTAAAATTTAATTTAATTTCATAATTTGAAAGCCAAGCATAAATATGCTGAATTTGAAAGCCAGTTTTATGAAAACGGCATAGGCGTAGGCGGCTTAGCTGTTAAAAAATACTGCACAGTAACAAGAGAAAGAGAACTGCACAGGACTGCACAATGTTTAAAATTTGACAAAAATGACGTCATTTTTATAAAAAAAAAAAGAGTAAGACAATCTTAAGTTAGATCCCGACTCTACGAAGTGATGATGACAGGCAAACAAAAATACAAAATTTGAGGAATGACTGTTTCTCGAATGTACGAGTCAATCAGTCACCAGTATCAGAGCTGCCGGGAGTCAGATCTCTGTTCCGTTTATGTGGCTGAAAACTCACGCTGATATTCTAAATGGGCAAGATGTGAAGCCGATGTGCCGTATCCATTTTGCAGTTCACACTCCATTTACATATCTACGTCAGCGCACAGAATGCTGACGATTTCAATCTTGCCAAAGCACCAAAAAGTAATCATGACGATCACCATCCATCGTGCACCACGAGCTACAGTGAACAAACAACAAAGGAAACCCCTTTGGAGTGGATTTTTATCAATCCAGAGTCCAGAGCGAAGTCTTGGGAAATTTCAAGAATTTCCAACTTTTTCATTAATTTTGATGTCCTATTTTCTATCATCACGAGCTAAATCAGATCCTAGGTATCTACCAGGAGAACTTCATTACTTGGTGTAGACATTAATTTACTACTCAAATATCTCTTACAGATATACCTTAAGAGAGAGAAAAAATCCTAACTTTATATAATATAAGCCCGTATGGTTCAACAAGGATAGACAAAAGCTTCCTTTATCTTCTAGTTAGCTCTTAAAGATAAGCTAAGCTCCTTAGTCATATTGAAGAAATTCATAAACATATATGTGTAATGTCACTAGTTCTCTACCTAGGGCATCATACTATATATTAACTCCTGCTAAATTGAAGTTGGGGAATTGATACTACGTAAGTGTTGGATTCTTTCCCAAATGAATGAAGTGGAGGGTCATTTAAAAAAGAAGTGCTCAATTAATTCCTATTCTTAGTAGTAGAAAACACAAACATCATATATGTTTTAAAATTTCTTCAATATGTTTAGGGTGATCAACTTACCTTTAGGAGCTAACCTTAGGAAGAGAACTGGTGATGGTTACTTCATTGTTTATAAAATATTACTAAGTAGCACAATAAATGGTCTATGTAGGGAGAGAAATCAAAGACATTCTAATAAAAGTCTATTCGTCAGTCTCAACTCAATTTTGGAAACTCCATAACTTAGAAATAGTCCATGCCATCTTAGGAATTTTATCCTAGACGCCTTTACACGATGAACTAAAAAAGGAGTGTACTCCATACACTATAGCCTCTCCAAGCTCCTTTGCAGAAGTTGTACTAAGACCTAAAATGTCACCTTACTCTGTTGCCTAATGATTAGTTAGATGGAAATCTTATTTATTTAGCTTTCTATAGTTTTGCCTTTAAAGCTCGCACTTTCATATTAAGATAAGTTTGTTAATACTAGTTAGCAAATAAGTATGAACTTAACTCTTATTCTTTATTTCATCAATACATTTTTAATTTTTGAAAAGATATCCAATTTAAAATTTAAAATATTAAATTGACTAAGAAATTTTTTATTTTGAAAATTTTGTAGAGAAGGATATGTTTGTAAATTGAAGAACAACTTTCATCATTAAGCTAGTCTCTTCATCCTCCCATCAATAAAAAGTTCATTCTTATGCCTTCCAAATTTTTTTAATATCAACATTTTGAAACTTGTATAAGGACAAAGCGAAAGTTAATCATAAAATTTTTGAGAGTGTAATTTCAAATGTTAGGCTAACTCTCTCGTGATCTAAATGCTAATTCTTTTAAATATAAAAGCATAAAGTTCATACATCCGTCAATCCTAAAAATTAACTAGCGTATAGAAATATCTTAGGCGTGTTAAGCTCTACAATTCAATTAATAATATACCACCTATGTATCCAGCGGAAAAAAATGTGCAAGTCTAAATTTGATTTATGTAGAATTGCGTCGAAGTAGACCTAATCTTACACTTTGAAAAAACAAGATACCCAATATTATCAAACAAACACGTTTTAGGATACAATGTATGTTAAACTTATTATGCCCATATACTACAGAAGGAATATAATGACAATCATATTACGCCGTCAATGTTGAAATTTCATAAAGTAGCTGTCCAGCAAATGGCGACAACGTTGTTATTATCTTGCGTGGGCTTCGTTATATTCGACAATTGTGGCCGAAAACCTGCCGTACCCCTGCATGTTCCACGGGTACTTAGCTGTTAGGATGTCGACGGAATGTGACCTGCGGATGGCATTTTATTGGAGTAAATTCAAACTTAAAAAGAAAAGAAGAAAAATTAAGAATATGATATATAATTTTCATAAAAATATAAATAAGTTAAGTAAAACTAATCCTTATTTATAAAATATAACAAATAATAAGAAAAAATATCAAATAATGAAAAGATTATAATTATATTTTAAGTAGAGTTACTTTTTATATATTTAATTTAATTTATAAGAATTAGAAAAATAAGCTAACGAGTCTTATAGATTTAATTGATTTGTATATTTATTAGATATAAATAATAATTTTTTAAAATAATAAAATTGATAATTAGTTCATCATAAATTATTACTATTTTTCATTTTCCCATCTATTTAGACATTACTTTTAAATTAATGTATGTTGAATCGTTTTCAATTATAACACTAACAAATTAATTATTGCATATCCTAAAATAATGTCCAATTCAAAATTTAAAGTAATATATTGACTAGAAATTTTTATTTTAAAAATTTTGTAAAGAAGAGTATAACGAATTAAGAAACAATTTGTATCTAGTCAAACAAACTGGGATCATTCATTCGTTAGCAAATAAAGAGAAGTTTTTCGCCCCTCTTAAGTCTTCTGTCCCTGTAATTTTGGCCTAACTCTATCCTAGTTTATTTTAACTATTTATTTATGTGAGATTTATATAAATAGATGGTTAGGATAAACTAGAACAAAGTTATGTCAAGATTATTGGAACAAAAGATCAAGTCTCATTTTTCGAAACTCATATAAGTAAATAGTTAGGATAGTTCAGATAGAATTAAGGCAAAATTACTCCCCTTTTTGGGGGATCACTAGGAACGATGATGACAGGAAAACAAAACTACAAATATTGAGGAATGAAGGTTTCTCGCATGTACGAGTCAATCATCAGTTTCTGAGCTGCAAACTCACGCTGATTAAATTGGCCAAGATGTGATGCCGATCCGCCGCATCCATTTTGCAGTTCACACTCCATTTACATATTCACGTCAGTGCACAGAAATGCTGACGATTTCAATCTTGCCGATAGCATCAAAAAGTAATCATGACGATCACCATCCAACGTGCACCACGAACTACAGTGTACTAAGAAAATTAATATATTTATTCATTAAAAGGTTGAATTTGATCATAATGGAGTTAAAAAGGGTATTAACATAAAAATAATTTCGTTTAAAATAGAATAAAGAAAACATAACTAATAGGAAATTAACCTAGATAAATATATATTGATATGATTGTTGATATTTTTGTAAAACAAAATAAATATAGTATGAAATTCATGTTTTTGCTTATAAAAGAAAATCTAATTAAAGAGTAAGGCCCATAGTCTTATCTAAAATAAATAAATAATTATTACCTAAAGTTGAGTACATATTAATATTATAAGCAAAAATTTTGATGAAATGTATATCTTAATGGGTGATATATATGGCATAAGTTTATAAAAGCGTAATTACTAAAAAGATTATAAATTACTATAACATCTATCAGGGATATTCAAATACTTATGTAATCTGTCAATTGCAGGGAGCTTTCTCTTAACTGTTGATACGTGCTTAATTGGTTATGAATTTAATTCATAATATTTAATGTTTAATGATATAAAATACTTAAGACATTTACTTTAATTTATATCTGATTTTAGGTATAATTTAGAAGCGAAAGAGGTAAAGTGAGTCGAAAATACCATATTTGAGTTGTTTTTCAAATATTCACAATCATTTGTCTTTATGGAGCAAGAATGAGAAAAATTAGAGAAGAAAAGATAAAAAAATGTATGAAGATAATGATTATATGTTGAAAACACAAAGAAGAAGACTGTACTTGTCAAAGTCGTGAGTGATTGGACACGAGACACCTCTCACGTCGATGTCACACTCTTGACACACAACTCACACTCGTGAGTTGTTGGACAGCTCATCCGAAACCTTAAATTTTAGTATAAGAAGAACATACTATGACAACAGATGCTATGTTTTATTTAGGTTTTTTATTTTTAAGGTGTGTGTTGGGCAAGTTCTAATCTTATAAAACCCTTGTTATATCGCAAGTGCAAGGTTTGCGAATATAGTATATGAGGTGTCGATCTCTCGAGGAGTTGGTGAACTAATATAATTCTAAGTTATATAAGGCCTAAAAGGATTATTAAAATGAATATAAAAATAAACAAAAGAAGTAAAAAATCGGATATGTATTGCTTGAAAATGAATTCGTAAAATAAACCCAAGAAACCAAAATTGAGCACCACCAAATGACAATTGGAATTCAACCAAGGAAGATTAACAAATTATGGGAGATGGGATTTATCTTATCGTTATTGTTAACTTAGCCACTCTTGTGTTAATGTGGTGTCGATTTTAGACTATCGAATGGTGAATTACTCTTTCTCAAGTTATAATAACTAAATCCTAATTAAGTCGCGTTACCAAGCATATAATCTCTTGACTTACAATCAACCTTTAACTTAATCAGATCTTAAGCATTCTATTAAACAACTGGGTCCTCACACGAGATCTCTCTTCGTATAATTACCAATTTGATTATTTACATAGTCTATTAGGTCGTTTAACTCTCATTAACTAACCCAATCATTTTGCATTTGGTTCACTCTCTCAATCTATTACCTAAGCATGCAATTACAGCAAATAATCACAACAGCTAAATGCATTTAAAAAACTAGATTAACATTACATCAAGAACAAATCCCTAAAGAAAAGTTAGAAGATCCTTAGCCCAAGATTCATCATCATCAATCCCATCTCGTACATCAAATATATGAAATAAAAGATGGAAAGAAAGAAAGTAATTTAGAGGTTGAAGCAGCTGAAGCTTCACCTTCTTCTTTGTCTTCTTCTCTCCTTTCTTTCTTCCTCTTCCTTGGATCTTTCCCAATGTGGCAAAATGGAGGCACGAAAATTTAGGTTCTCCTTTGTCCTCTGTAGTCTTTTCTATTTAGGATAAAAACTAAGTCTTACCTGGGCCCAAAAAATCCAAAATAACCACAAAATTTAGTTTTAGAAGTCGGTTCGCATCTACTGCCGCGTAAGTCACGATCGTGGCACTTGGGATTTGCTTTTTCCACAATCGTAGCTAATGAGGCTATGATCTTAGTATGTCCATTTTGCTTCTGTCAAAATCGTGGTTGGGCTTGGATCTTCTGTCGGGCTTCCTCCAATTCTTTTTAGTTCTTCAATATCTGATCTCAAATACTAACAAACATATCAAGGCACCTCAAATACACAAAATTAAAGCTCAATAGCATGCTCTAACCCATATAACACTCAAAACACACATATTTAACCAATTAACACAATTGTAAACCTAAACATACATGAATCAATTAATTAACCACTAAAAACATACTAAAATGCCTTTTAAAACTTTATACAACCTAAAACTATCACATCCTCACATTTGAACTTTTGCTTGTCTTCAAGCAAAAAAAAAAAAACCACCATCACACAAAATAACAACACAAACAAATGCAATAATGGTATAATGACATTGAACTTTATTAAACAAATTTAACTACAAATACAATCCTTTAAGTTGTTCTAACTTATTAATTTATGAAATATGTGTCTAAGCGCTTCAGAATAAATATACATACTAATTAAGACCTTAATGTCAAATTCATTCACCTCCATCACTTGCAAACACACATTGATAATTATTCGGTCAATCAAAATTGTAACTATCCCTAAGTAACCTTTCATGAAAATTCAAGCTATTTACAAAGATCAATACGATTTATTAAATAAAGCGTAATTTTTTTAAATTTTCATTAACATAAACCTATCCTTTTGACATGAAAGCAAATATTTATGATGAATGTCCCCCGGTTACTCAACGAGGTCATGTTTTTATTAAACGGCTTGGTTGGAATGTTATTATAGCCTTTTGACATGAAGGCAAACATTTGTGATGAATGTCCCCCAGTTACTCAATTCATCATATTCTCAACTGGCTACTAGCTCTATTCATAACTCGATTTGTTTCAAAAAGGGCCAGAAGAATAATTATTTATTAAACAAAACATACTTTACTATTATTATTATTCTTATTGTTGTTGTTGTTGTTATTGTTATTGTTGTTATTGTTGTTGTTGTTGTTGTTATGATTATAATATTTTCTTGCCTACCTCATTTCTTTAGGTAACCATTCCCATGAAAAGATGTTAACGACACTACTTATTTGATTAACCTAAAATTATAAATGAATATGGTAAATTCCTAGAGTGAACGAACTAATATCATATCTTAATTAACATCACTACTTATTTGATTAACCTAAAATTATAAATGAATATGGTAAATTCCTAGAGTGAACGAACTAATATCATATCTTAATTAACATGCATATTTAATTGAAGCAACCTAGAACACTAATTTCAGAAGCTAATAAATCTTAACAACCTAAAAGATTATGTTTAAAGCTAAATCGATTTTGTTAAGTCCTAGCTATTAACACATTCACATCATGCAAACCTAATAGAACTAACATATAATATGTAAAATTCACACTAAAAATAAAATATACAATGCACATAAAACAACCCTCCCTACACTAAGACAATACATTATCCTTAATGTGAGAAGGAAAAATAAAAAATAAGGTGGGAATCAAAATAAACTAATACGAAAGATAAGAAAAATAATGACAGAAATAAAAGATAAGGGTTAGAGCATAAGAACCCATTATGACGATTAAGGTGGTGGTTTTGGAGACCAAATGCACTTGGCGCCTAAGATTGCTGCCCTATCTTATAATTTCTTAAAAAGAAATAAAAGAGTTAGCAGTTCAAACCATTCTAAACCATTAAAAACTTATTTTCAAAATTTAAAACAAATCAAATTATGTAACATTCCGTTCCCATACTAATGGTTAGAGCTCTAGATTTTAGTAATTGAGAAAATGACAATGAGAGATTATAAATACATTTTTCATGTTCATGCATAAAATGTCATACACATACACATGAATAGTGAAATTTTGCACATGAAAATAATTGTACACGCATTCATGGATAATTCCAGGTATAACTAGATTGAGTTGTGATATTTTTGAGATTTTTGAAATCTATTATATTGAAATTTTATTGGTTAGTGTAATTGGTATATTTTTGAATTTTTGGTGACTTTTGGGGAAATTTTTTTGAAAATATTGAGTATTATTGGACTAAGAAAAATGCCGCTTGGCAAGTAAATTGATGAATGGAAATAGAAATCAAAGTTTAATATTATTGAAGAAATTTCATTGATGACTTTAGAGTTTTTGAGAAAATGTCATTGGAAAATTAGGGACAATTGGAGTAAAATTTGGAGTTTGATTGAACTAGTTAAGTGAGAATCTAGTTAAAGCCTTAGGAACTGGACAAATGGGCAAGTGACATTCAAGTTGTAAAGCTACGTGTCTTTTAACATTGAAAGACAAAGACACTATTTGTCTTCACTTAAAAATATCTTCTTCGTAGACATCTTCTTCAAGTTTCCTTCCAATATACATATTTTTTCATCAAACACCTTCTGAGAGATTTCTTTGCTCTTTCTTATCCCACAGCACTTCTACATGGCTATTTGTTTCTTCTACGCTAAGAAAAATCAAAGCTGGTCAATTTATATAGTGGTGTATGTGAATTACATGGAGTTTAGGGCTTTGGGATAGTTGAAGATCTTGGAACTTTTAACAAGTATTGGATAAATCCTTTAGAGTTGTAGATTTATGAAATAAATTTGATGAAATTTGTTTCATTTGCATGAACATGGCGTTTACATACATCTTCATGAACACTGTGTAAATAGGATGGGAAAATATAGATATAATGTTATTTAGTATTTGATGGATTATTAGTGATTAGGTGATGTAGAAATTATCTTTAGAGTTTGAAAATAGATATGAAATGGTGTATAGGATTACTGTAGAAAATTATATATAAAAAAGGTGATATGCAAATACATGCTCTGTTTTATGTTTTTCACTGTGCATGTATATATATATATGTGTGTGTGTATATACGTAAGTAGGTGAGTGCTCTAGGATGATCAAGAAAATGATTATTGAGTTGAAGAGTGGTGGTAAAATAATGGTTTGGGATGGAAATGATTGTATAAATGAACGCTAGAGAAAGGGAATTAAGAAAATGCAGAGAATGAAAATATAGGAAAATGTATAGAATGGTGAAATACAGAGTTGGAGAACTGATATCTAACTTTTTGATGATTTTGACTAAACTTGCATATTTGGGGGTAGACTGAATTTGTGGTGAATGATGTGAATGAAATGGAGTAGAAAGACTAGAAATAAAAATTGAAGTGTTGAATTAGTGATGAAAAACACGCAAGAGAAGGTTGTTGGAAATGAAGCACAGAAATGAGATAAGAGAGGAAAAATCTAGTTCTCAACTTCTTTAATTTAACCTTATTGATTTAGGAATATTTTGACCAAGTTGTCTTCTAAAAAGTTGTAGCTTATCTTTCTAGCTTTCCAACGGTATATAGTATGGAATTTTTGGATATCGAAATCAAAAGTTATGGTCCTTATAAGTGGAGATGCTCAGGAGTATAGGACGCTTTGTTTAGTAAGGACGGATCGTCTGGTGAGGACATATCATATGGTGAGGATGCATCGTCTGGCAAGGGCGTATTGTTTGGTGATGTCATATCGTCTAGTGATGACATCATATCGTCTGGTGCACTGTTCATCTGATCGTATCGTCTAGTCACATTTTTGACCCTAAAGATGATAGAATTTGTCTTCAAGGTCTTCATAAAATATGTAGACATTGAAGTCATCTTTCAAAAAATTTAAGAATAACCTTGAACTGATATCCCTAAGGCAAGATATGACTTTTTTCTTGAAATAGGATTAGTATGGTTAAGGACAAAACCTTGTTTGATTTCCTTCGGCCATAACTTTGTCATCCGACCTCCAAATGACCTGATTTTTAACCAATAGATTAATAAAAAAATTATCTATCTCTCCATGAAAATTTATAGCTTTTGGTATTGATATAAAAAGGATTGATTGAATCAAAGTAAGGGTATCAGTTGGAAGAGCATGAATAGGATTATTTTCTCAACATGATTCAGTATTGTGATTATATTTGGATATGTATGATTCCAAATGAGACAATTTTTTATTCAGAGTAAACTAAAGAAATAGGGCTACAAATCCTACAAAGAAATCAAATTGTGATTCAGTCTCTAAGATGTTCAAATTCTACATGGAAGTTGTGTATAGTATACTATTTTGGATAAGATCAATCAGAAACTATTTGAGGCATATCTTCCAAATTACTAAACCAAATTGAATGATTTTAATGTCAATAGAAACATAAGATGTATAGGAACAGTTTTCTAGAAGAGAGTATTTCCAAATTACTTCTTTTTCATTATCGAAATGATTAAGAAACGTATATCAGAAAGTTAGTGTTTGGGAAAAAATTGAGTATTATTAGACTAGGAAAAATGCCGCTTGGCAAGTAAATTGATGAATGGAAATAGAAATAAAAATTTAATATTATTGAAGAAATTTCAATTGATGACTTTAGAATTTTTGAGAAAATGTCATTGGAAAATTAGGGACAATTGGAGTAAAATTTGGAGTTTGATTGAACTAGTTAAGTGAGAATCTAGTTAAAGCCTTAGGAATTAGACAAATGGGCAAGTGACAAATGTCACTTGCCAAGCCAAGTTTTAAATCTATGTTTCTTTTAACTTTGAAAGACAAAGGTACTATTTGTTTTGTCTTAAAAATAACTTCTTTGTAGCCATCTTCTTCAAGTCTCCTTCCAATACACAGAGTTTTTCATCAAACACTTTCCGAGAGATTTCTTTGCTCTTCCTTATCCCACACCACTTCCACACTGCTATTTGTTTCTTTTGCCCTAAGAATAACCAAAGCTGGTCAATTTATATAATGGTGTAAGTGAATTGCATGGAGTTTAGGGCTTTGGGATAGTTGAAGATCTTGGAACTTTTAACAAGTAAGTATTGGATAAATCCTTTAGAGTTGTGGATTTATGAAATACATTTGATGAAATTTCTATCATTTGCGTAAACATGGCGTTTACATACATCTTTATGAATACTGTGTAAATAGAATGGGAAAATATGGATATAGTGTTATTTGGTATTTGATGGATTATTAGTGATCTGGTGATGTAGAAATTATTTTTGGAGTTTGAAAATAGATATGAAATGGTGCATAGGATTAGTGTAGAAAATTATATATAAAAAAGGTAATATGCAGATACATGCTCTGTTTTCTATTTTTCATTGTGCATATATATGTGTGTGTGTGTATTTGAGTAGGTGAGTGCCCTAGAGTTAATCAAGAAAATGATTTTTGAGTTGAAGAGTAATGGTAAAATGATGGTTTAGGATGGAAATGAGTGTATAAATGATAGTTAGAGAAAGGGAATTAAGAAAATGCAAAGAATGAAAATATAGGAAAATGTATAGAATGGTGAAATGCAGAGTTGAAGAATTGATATATGACTTTTTGATGATTTTGAGGATTTTGACTAAACTTGCATATTTGGGGGTAGAGTGAATTTTTGGTGAATGAGTTGAATGAATTGGAGTAGAGAGACTAGAAATAAAAATTGAAGTGTTGAATTAGTGATGAAAAACATGTGAGAGAAGGTTGCTGGAAATGAAGCATATAAATGAGATAAGAGAGAAAAAATCTAGTTCTAAACTTCTATGATTTAACTGTATTGATTTAGGTAGATTTTGACCAAGTTGTCTTCTAGAAAGTTGTAGCTTAGCTTTCTAGCTTTTCAACGATATATAGTATGGAATTTTTGGATATCAGAGTCAAAAGTTATGGTCCTTATAAGTGGAGATACTCAGGAGTATAGAACGCTTTGTCTGGTGAGGATGTATCTGGTGAGAACGTATCGTCTAGCAAGGACGCATTGTTTGGTGAGGACGTATCATCTGGTAACGTCATATCATCTGGTGATGACGACATATCATCTGGTGATGACGACATATCATCTAGTGCACTGTTTATCTGATCCTATTTTCTGATCACATTTATGGCCCTGTATATGATAGAATTTGTCTTCAAGGTCTGTATGAAAAATGTATACATTAAAGTCCTCTTTCGAACCCTTTAAGAGTGACGTTGATCTGACATCCCTAGAGCAAGATATGCCATTTGTCTCGAAATAGGTTCAATATGGTTGAGGATAGAACCTTGTTTGATTTCATTTGGCCATAACTTTGTCATCTGACCTCCAAATGACTTGATTTTTGAACCAATGGATTCCTAGCACATTTCTATATCTCTCCTTGAAAATTTATAGCTTTTAGTATTGATTTGAAAAAGATAGATTAAATCAAAGGAAGGGTATCAGCTGGAAGATCAAGAATAGGATTATTTTCTAAACATGCTTCAATATTTTGATTATATTTAGATTTTTAGGATTACAAATGAGATAATTTTTGTTTCGGAGTAAACTAAAGAAATAGAGATACAAATCCTATAAGTAATAGAATTGTGATTCAGTGTCTAAGATGTTCAAATTTTGCATGGAAGTTGTGTATAATATATTGTTTTGGATAAGAGAAGTCCAAAAATGTTTGAGGCATATCTTCCAAATTACTGAACCAAATTGAATGATTTTAGTGTCAATAAAAACATAAGACGTAGAGAAACAATTTTATAGAAGAGAGTATTGCCAAATTACTTCTTTCTCATTGTCTAAATTATTAAGATAAGTAGATCAGAAGGTTAGTTTTTGGGAAAAAACTGAAAGTGATACAATGAGAAATGAATTGTGATTTCAATGGTTTTAGTGAGGCATAAACCTAAGTATAAATTATACTTAGATGGGTTTTGATATGAGAATGATTTTGTTCCAAAAATTGATGGAAGGATACCCGGGATTGTCATTGAGCATGCATTGTACATAGTCCATATATACAATTGTGCATAAATAAATGCTTATAAATGTGCAATTATTAATGTGTGTGCAACTTGTGTCTTGCATAAATGGGTTGTACAGGTTAAATGTCCGCATTAAGGCATTTTCAAAATTTGGAAGCAAATGCTAATCTGGAGCGTACTGTGAGTGGACCGAGATGGTCTCACTTCATTGTTTATTTGTTTGAATTTTGTATTAATTGACTACTGAATGATTATATGAATGTGATTGATTGTGTTGGGTTCTGGACAGAAGGTTCGATGAATGTGATGTATGAATGAAATATTGAAGTGCTCCTTGTATGTGAATTGGATGAAATATGTAATACATGACTTGGATGATAAATGTCAGACTTAGTTCCGAAGGAAAATGTGATCATGCATATAAGTGAAAAAGTACTCAACTCCAATATTGAATGTCGGACTAAGGTCCGATGATATGTGAATGTAAGTGAATGGGAATATGCAAATGTAATTGATTCATTCCATTTAATAAATGCATGAAACATAATGGTAGTTGCGACCTGAGAAGCCACCAATCAGAGCTTAAAGCTCAATGTGTGAAAAGAGCCTCGAGCTCAGAAAGTGATTAAGAGCCTAAGGCTCGCTATGTAAAATGAGCCCTGTATCCTCATCAGATAAGGGACAGTTAGTAATGACGCTGGTATCCAATGGATATGAAACAATTTAGGCACTTGGTCACAACAAAGTAAAAAATGAAAAATGGGTCTCATGTGCATTGCATATGCATATTATCAATTATTAAAGTG
>JANSVA010000002.1:27791927-27802045 GCA_025504915.1 Erythroxylum reticulatum | reverse complement strand
CCTGAGATTGGAAGACAAAATTATGAGGTTCTAAGGCTAGATAAACTGCAGCATGTGGTGGTGACAGCGTACGAAATCAAAGCAGTACTTGAGGCTCAATGACCTAATGACACCAATTTCGCGTAGGCCATTGAGAGAATGAGACGATTAGTCCTGATTAGCAGTACTAGGAGGCAATTCCTTGGCGATACATGCAAAGCGTGAACGCCATTCATTTTTGTATTAAAAGCTATATCGCATGTACTCCACGTGGACTTTTTGGAACAGCCGAGGAACATATCTAATGACTAGGCCATTCTGACATGGAATAACCATTTCGTCGTTAGCGGTAAATTCATATTTTTGATGCATGGGAAGAGACTTCCAAATCACAAAGTTCAATTTTATTAAAATTAGATTCTTAACGTCTTAGCCCCTCTTCCATTGAATCATCTCTAATGACAACGGTGAAACTTATACCACCATCATTTTAGGCTGACAATATCAAAGTATGGATAGACCTCAAATACTGTGGCGTTTAAATCCTAGTGGTTTAAAAATTTGAGTATCTAAGTATGATTTTTTTTAATGTAGAATGAGGCCATCATATACAATTTTTCACATACAAAAGTGGTTGTATGTGTATTTGAAAATTTAACCAATTAACTAATTTAACGATTACTTGATTGATTAATTAACTTTTCAACATTGCAAAATGTCATCTCTTACTATCCTAACCATTTTGTGAAGGTAGAAGGTTGAAAAATATTAATTACAATGCAAGTTAATCTAGTGATTAGTTAATTATTAATTTTAGATGTTAAGAAAATCAATCCTCTCATAATTTTAATATTTTTAAGAATAAAAGTTTAGAAAGTTGTTAGATCAAGTGAATTCATTATTAATGTTTCGATGAAAATAAAAATTAATTAATGAACTTTGATTGATTGTGTTAGGTGCCAAGGGTGCAAGTAAAAGCATGAACGGATTTGATATGATGAGATCATGATCTTCTTCAAATTATTGTTTTAAGATATAGATAACAACTTACGTTTTAGTAGGCATTCATATGCTCCGAATAAGTTGATAAAATACCAAAATATTGAAACATAAAAGAAGGTTTTAAGGACAAAGAATAAAGTCAGAGGAGTTACTCTCTGCTTAATCAACAAAGAGAAATAGTGAAAATTAGAATTCAAAGAGTTATTTTGCTTCGTACAAAAAATATTAAACTTAAATGGTTAGAAATTTGAAAATAATTAGAAAAAGCCCTCCAAAAATCTAAAAGAAAGAGGAGAAATACAACAAGAAGAGTATAAAAGTGCTTAAAAATGATAAAAGGTTTGTTTTTACAACTAAAATATTATTTTTTAGAGTAAAAAGCCTTATGCAGAGCGTATTGTAATTCTTAAGATTGTGTAATTCTAAGTCTAGAAGTGGTTTAAGGAGAATTCTAAATATAAATGAATGTTAGGCTTATCTTGTGTCTTTAAAAATACAAGTTGTAGTAGTTTTCTCATCATTTATGGAAGAATAATAAATAGAAAATTCAAAATTTTAGAGAAACAAACCATTATAAATTATAGTGTTTATCTATAACACTCCAAGTTCAAATGGACCTAATAATAATCCTATTTAGAACTTAAAAGGACTATATATCTAAAAACAATTAGTTTGGAGCTAATTAGTAGTTTTTCTTGTACACTTATAAATTATTTTCTCTCCTCCTTCTTTCCAATCTGGGATTTAAAGCTCATTCTTATGTAGGATGGCATAATCTCTCGTCCTTAAATCCTTGATATCCTCATCAAAGTCATATCTGATCTAGAATTCTTATTTCTTCTCTAACGTGGAACCAAATTAGAAGGCTTATGCTTATGTTATTCATAAAATACTATGCTCAGATTATCTCAGCAAATCAATTTTGAATTTAAGAGAACTATATGTCCTAATATAACTAGTTAAAAATTGATTAATAACCTTTTATATAGACTTATAAATCATTTAATCCCTTCTTCTTCATCTTTTAATGTGAAATGTGACATCCACTCTAATTTCAAATATCATATTATCTCTTTCTCTATAATATTGCTTTTGTACATGTCTATAATATAATAATTCTATGTACATAATATCGTCATCTATATATTTGCGTTATTATTTATAATTTTTTTCATTATTGTTTGAGTTGTAAGGTAATCATTTTTTATATCAAATGTGGTTATTTATTTTTAAATTAGAATCATTCAATTCGCTCCCTCTCAAGTATCATTAGATTAATAAAATACATGCTTTTTATTTTAAATTTTCTTTTCAATGTCAATCCTTGCTAACTTTATTTTAAAGATTTTTCTTTTTCTTATAATTATCATTTACATGGGTCTTGCAGTTCTTATAGGAACAAAAAGAAGGCTCGGTGGTGACTTAGAATTCGTTTGGAGTGGTGGGTTTAGGAAACAATACCGTTGACAGGGAGTGGCCACACAGACCTACGGACATCAGTAAGTGTTCGAATTTAGGTTTTTATCCTTCATTTATTTATTTTTCTCCGTTTTACTTTCTATTTTACGTATACAACTTTTGTAATTTGAAAAGTTTGGTAATTAGATGTTGGTAGATTTCATTTCAACTTTAATACTGTTACAGGATCTTATTTTTATTCCAAAGAAAACATTGTTATAGAGTTTAGTAATTTATTTTCCTATCAATACGCTAATCTCAATATGCTTTCTTTTTTGTTCACTCGTTAAATAAACATTGTTCTAGAGTTTAGTAATTTATTTTCCTATCAATACACTAATCTCAATATGCTAATTTCTTTTTTGTTCACTCGTTAAATATTTGATTACTATTGCATATTCAATTTTATAATACTTTTTATCGATAATAATTTGGAGCAAAATCTGAGTAGAGTCCTAATTTTATGAATCGAAGGCAGTAAGGTATATAAATAATCACTTAGGGTCTTTTTATCTATCAATGCAATATAAAAGTAAAATTTCTTAGTTAATAGAAACCTTGAATTTGAGCTACTTATGGGGATATATTTTATTCCTATATCTCGAAGAGTGCATTGTACTTGTAAATTGTAACATTGTAGCAGTGAGCGTGACAATTTTTATTGAAATAACTTCTATAGAGAAATCAATTCAAATTACTTATAAATCATTATTTGCTAATTGAAAATAAAAGGAGGAGAAAACGGTAAAGAAGATTAGATAATGCATTTCAAAGAACGGGTGAGGCAATGCACAAAAAGGAAAGTTAGGTCTGAGTCCTGATCATAAAGAAACATATCACACTGCTTATTGTCCTGAAAAGATTTCGTTGTTGCAATTACATGACAAATCTAAAGGCATTTCATTAATTTTAATGTTTTCAAAAGAATATGTATAATTGAGAAATATATAAAAGGTGTTGAGTAGAAAGTTAGATCATGTTCTCAAAGGATAAATTATATATTTTAGTAGTTCTTAGTAACTCATTTTGAATTAAAATTTTTTTATTTGTTTACTGTTTATATACATTTCGTATTAATTTACAGATATGCATGAATGTAAACAAGAGTAGCAGCAACAGAGTTAATTAAATAAGTATAATTGGGGTCCAAGAAAATCAAGGATAGGATACCTGGCTTATGTTGCAAAGAAAAGATCTAATACTGAGAGCTTCATCATTCAACTACTGTCATACATAGATATGATGTATACGATATCTAAGTATAAATATATTCGCTAGCTAGAGAGACTTAAATAGTAGGATGTAAATTGCATTAATTCTCATCAAATTACGAATCCCAGTTTATGGTAGGAAGTTGTAGTTGTTGTCTCAAGACTCCGTCACCAAGAGAGCCGAGAAGTGAATTTGGGTGAAACGGTGATGTACTCTGAGGAAGTTGATTTAGCAAAGAAACAAAGGAAGTGTTTTCCTCATTGCCATGGCTGTTAAGATCAGCATGAAAACGCTTACCTGTAGAAGCTCCATAGGATACTCCTGCAGCTCCACTCCAGTACGGATGAGGTGGGACCTGTGATCGTTTAGATGGCAGGTTTGACGCAGTTGAGACTGAGGTCATTGAAATGTTAGGCTTTGAGCTTGAGGAGGGTAAATGAGAGAGGGACTCGTTTTGCATGCCGTCGCCTGCTCCTGTTAATATGCCTTCAAAGTAATTCTCTTCGTTCTCAAGCAACGAACCATAAGTTGCAGGCCTTGAAGTTGCAGGGTTTCTTTGGTTTTGGTGGCAAGAATTTGGAGGTGTTGCTAGCATTCCTTCCACTGAATCATCCATTTCCCTGTCGATTGGTCTTTGCGAATTGTTCTTCTTGTAAATCCGGCACAGAACCCAATCATCAAGCTATAAGACAGTAACAGAAGTTAAGTCACCCAACATCAATCACCATATATATTTATTATCGCAAGTGTACAAGCACTTACAAACAGAAGGAGATGGTAATTGAACCTACCCTTAAAGAGCCCTTCTTGTTGGCGGAATCAGGAGGCTTCGAACTTGGATTGCTGTTATCAATAAGGCGGTATTCATGCATAATCCAATTGGTTTTAATGCCTTTTGGTGGTTTACCACCATAGAAAACCAGTGCCTTCTTAACACCAACCTTTTGACCTCCATTAGATGCTAATATAGGCTTATCAGTACCAGTAGCTTTCCAATACCCTGAAGTTGCAGCTCTATTAGGCCTCGCGCCGTTGGGGTATTTCCTATCTCTGGGACTGAAAAAGTACCATTCTTGCTCTCCAAAAGTCGCCTTATCTACACAGTGAATAAAATTCTCAACCGTTTAAAGGTTGTCGTTATGATCATGGTAATTAATTAACGATTTGATTAACCAAGATAAAATTTTAATTACTTACTTGGTAGCTCCCATGGATCATACTTATACAAATCAACTTCAGCGATGATTGTAACAGGGATTGGAGCTGATGCAGCCTTCTTTTTGAGGTAGTGGACCACTAGCTCTTCGTCTGTGGGGTGGAATCGGAAGCCCGGAGGCAGTTGCGGGTGGGGCGAGCCGGAGGATGAATCGGTGCTCTCCATCAAGCCCTTAATTCTAGCAATCTAGATTAAACCCTTTCTGGGATTTCGGTTGGAAGTTTTCTCAGATGAGAAACCAAAATATTGGACAGAGCCAATGGGTTGGTCTATGTGAGGTTATGGTAATGTTGATATATGAGCTTTCGGGGTTGAGAAGAGACAAAGAGATCACTTATTGGGTGACACGTGGCAATCGTGGAAAAGGGAAGTTTAACACGTTTTGAGGAAGTGGATGGTCTGGAGCACCACTTAGGAAACCAGATGCAGGTAAACAAAATAGTAGGGAATTAAGGGCAGGTTTCGAGGGTCGGAGAGGGTTTGGAACCGTCTTTGTACGCTTTTCATGTCATGCTTTTCTTATGTAAGACATTAGCCCTGCACTCTCTCAGTCCAAAACCAGACATTGCGTTTTTATGTTTTAGAGAGAATTGCGTGCTAGACTTCCTGTTCCAGCTTAATTTTTTTTTCTTTTTCCTTTTGTAATGATGATCCCACTATTTGCTTTGTCAATATATTCCTTCATTTCAAGTTATAACCTTTGTTTGTTATATCAAACTAATTATAGTTTGTTTGACGATAATTTATGTTTTCTTTGATAGGTTGGATCCAGTTATTGTTGAAGCTTCTTCACATCCATCTTCTATCATTAAGAAGCATTTAAGCATTTAGAATTACGCGAGTTCGAATGTAAGACCTTTAAAAGATAAGTTGAATTATGCTATTAAAAGAACTTTAGACTGTCTTGTTATATTTAATTATTTATAGATATGTATATGTCTTGGTGCAAAATACTTTATACTTTTTTTAATCAGACAATTGTTTATATATGATGAATAGTAACATAAATAATCATAACTATTAAGAAAATAAGTATATTTGTAATGATTTATGTCTTACAACTTAAAGTTATTTTTTATCTTAAGTATATTTGTTTAATTAAATAACATATAAGATAAAGTATGTGGAATAAATATATTTTATAAATAAAATTATGATGAAAAATAATAATAATAAAATTCATATTTTATTTAAGTATTGTTCCTATATTGTTTCCAATTGTTGCTCTATTAAAATTAAATATTAATACAATGAGAAAACTAGTATATGTTATGTTTTTTTTTAAAGTAGTTAATCTCATATATTAAAGTACGAAATATTTAAATAAACGTGTTAGTACTTGTTAAAAAATAAATTCACTAAATCCACCCGATATGAGAATTTTATTTAAAATATTACTTGTGTGTCTATATAAACTTTCATTGCAATCAATATATAACTAATTCTCAAATTTAAGGTCCCCAAAGTATCCCATATAGAGATTGCTATATTTTGATATTATTTATGACATATTGTAAAACTCTATTTTCAATGTTTGGATGATATATTGATTATATAACTTTGACAACATGATGGTGGCATGTTTTGGAAAAGAACTAATATAGCAAAGTTATTGGCTAAGGAACTAAAAAGCTAAAAAGTGCATAACCTATCCATTTTAGTACAATGCGGCCACTTTCATAGTCGAGATGATCATGACATTGTGGTAACTAAAAATTCAATTTCAAGACAAGCTAAAGCTCACTTCAGCTCATTTTCATGCTATTTACAAAATAACAATTATTGATTGGCAATTTTTTGTTATATTGATTATTGTCAATTTCTTGGTTATGTTAGTGAATAATTATTTATCCTAATATGATTGTTTAAAGCAGCCATGTTGCTTTAAACAATTGCATAAACTGATTGGTACAGGTTTGAGCCTTGAATAGTCATGATGGTTGTGGAAACTATTGAAACTTTTCCAAAAACTTATTGGCTATATATATATATATTGGTACAGATTTTAGCCTTGAATAGTCATGATGGTTATGGAAACTATTGGAACTTTTCCAAAAACTTATTGGCTATATATATATATATATAAGTGTGTGTGTGCGTATGTTTTAAATTGGAAAAGTGTTGGTTTTTACCTTTGTTTCAGACATCATTTCATGTAATATTTGTTGTAACATATTAATAAAGATTCCTTATTTATATATGATCTAATTTCATATCATTTCTTGTCCAAAAATGTCACAAAAATGAATTTCTGTAACCTACTTGTTAAAATGTCCTAAAGAGATGGGTAAGACTTTCATTAATTCTCTTATCCAAATTTGGTTCCATTTTAGTTTATGATTTCTTTTAGCAAATATCCTTGCACTTATACTTAGTCAAATCGAAAAAACCTAAGCCCTTGAAGTGTGAAAACTAAATAGCCTAACACATGTTTGATGAAAGGTTCCAATAAAGTGCTTTAAAGGTGTTTGACATAATTACTAGGTGAATTGCACTTAAGTTGTTTGGTACTTCTCTAAACTAATGTTATTCGGCACAATGGAGGGGGTTAGACAAGGCTTAAAGTCTCAGAATTGGAGCATTTTGATAGTGTCTAAGAAGTAAAATTTTGGAAAGCTTTCTATGGGGTATAAAGCAATATTTTCATATGATAAGGGTGTTAAAAGTAGACAAAGTATAGTTAGCCAGTATATGATTTGTAAGGTTCTGATCATGCACTTCATACATAATATGTATCAAATATACACAGCGGAAAATAAAACAAAACCTCAAAAACAAAATCTGCTCATGCATGTAGATATAGAAAATAAAAATATGAGATGTAAGATGTTTACATACCTTCCCTACAAACTCCTTCGTTCTTTAATCTTCTCCACATTAGGTTGTCATAAACTACAACGATCAATGTAGATCATCTCTAATGAAAGTCCCCATGACCTCACTAGGAAATGGTTAGAATTCTTCCTTTGTGCTTGCGAAGACAAGAACTCTTGTGAGAGTTAAAAAGAAAGAGTGTGTGTGTAAGAAAGAAACTTTCTTTCACTTGTGTTTTACACAAGATGCATGAAAATGATGATTATTTTCTCCCTCCTTTGGCCTCGCATAACCTCCATCATTAATGGGAAATTATGAGAAGTTAATGGTCATGACTAACATGCATTAATGGAAGTTATGAGAAGTTAATGTCCATGAATAACATGCATTAATGGAAGTTTTGGAAAGTTAATGACCATAAATAATATGCATCAATGGAAGTTTTGGGAAGTTAATGATTAAATTAGCGGCCAACAATACTTATTTCTAATTCATTCCATATTTTCTACCACGATCACATCGCGATACGATCCCAAAACACTCTCTCATATCTAGAATCACCATCTAAGACCATTTTACTCATCATTCAGATCTCCTATATGTGTAACCCATTAGGTTCCCGATTATATTGGCTACTTGAATTAACACTTAATTCAAGTAAATCAAGAGTGATATCTAGCAACACATCCTGACCCCCAATTGATCAAAAAGTTAGTGGTTTGACTACGAACCCTTCCATATGTAATGTTTCCATATAATTCGTCCTTTCACCATCTATACTCCACTTAGTTCAGAGTATGGTCAAAGTGTCAACTCCTACTAGATTGACTACATCACATCTAGTCCAAGTGATTTAAATCTTGTCCTGAGGATCCCATTACTCTATGTATCATTAAAAACTCTCTTCATGATACATATCTACTTTGACCCCCGAGTCTCCCGAGTAATGACCTCGACAAGAGGTCGTGGGTATCATATCCTTCTATCAAGAGTGGTGAATCATTTATTGGCTACTAAATTACCTCTGAATACCTTAAGCTGTACTCAATCACCACCATGTGAGTAACCCTTGAAAGGCACCGATGAATGGAGTCAAAGCACAGGATCAATATCTGAGATATCCTTAAGTACCTCAAGTCCAAGGATACTTGTACCATTGCTATGATAAGACTATCATTGACATTGGAATAGAATATTCATATGATTGTCTTATAATAGGTCAATCCAATGTAAGCATCCACATGTTAACTCTAAACAACTCATGTCTACAACTTATGAGATCTACTGCTTGATCCAATAAAGGAGTATAACATGTGCTAGTCTATCTAGATTAATGATATCCCATCTCATTAATCCTATGACTAAGGAAAGTTTCGATACTAACATAATTACACATGATAGGAATCTAATTATCATTATCTTATCATGATTTCCTCCATACTATATTTTGTATCAAAGACTTCATTAAATCAATTTAAGATCAACATCAAATCCATAAATGTATCAATATCGAAATAATGAAAAATATCTTTATTAATCATAAAATGGTTTATATAATAAGTGCTAAAGGTGATTGTCTTTAGAGCACTTCTCTAACAAACTCCCACTTACACTAAAGCTAATCACCTTTATATCTAATACCATAGGCGTGTACATGTGACACAAATCTCTTTTGGAAAATACTCTTAGTCAACAGATCAACTATATTCTGATTATTGGGAACTCTCTTTATCTTGACATCATTTCTACCAATGATTTCCCTAATCAAATGGTAGTGCCTGAGTAACTATTTAGACTTCTGATGAGACCTCGGTTCCTTTGTCTGTGCTATAGCCCCGTTGTTGTCACAATACAACTACATTGGGTTAGTGATGCTCATAACCACACTAAGTTCCATGATGAGCTTCTTGATCCAAACCGCTTTCTTTGACGCTTCTGAAACTACAATGTACTCCGCCTCTATCGTCGAATCTACAGTTATCTCTTATTTGAAACTTTTCCAATTGACTGCACCATCATTCAGTGTGAATATATACCAGGACTGGAATCTGGAGTCATCCTATCAGATTAGAAACTGACATTAATATATCCACTTACCACAAGATCACCTTCTTCATATACCAAGAATATATCCTTAGTTTTTCTCAAGTACTTAAGAATATTTTTGACAGCCACTCAATGACCCTCACCAATGTCCTACTGGTATCTTCTTATAACACTTAGAGCATATGATACATCGGGTTTAGTACATAACATAGCGTACATGATTGATGCTATAGCCGAAGCATAAGGAATCAAACTCATGCGAGTCCTCTCAACTTATGTCTTTGGACACATAGATTTAGAGAGTGTAATCCCACGTACCATGGGAAGATAACCTCTCTTAGACTGCTCTATGTTAAACCTCTTGAACATCTTGTCTATGTATGTAGAATGA
>JANSVA010000002.1:27754336-27774037 GCA_025504915.1 Erythroxylum reticulatum | reverse complement strand
ATAAAGAAAAAGATGACGAATCAAATGAGAAGAATTGATGCACTCAATATGGTAGTTGACTCATTATGAAATGAGGTAGGCTTGGAAGAGATAAATTCTGGAAAATTGGAGAAAAATTTGTGTCAACATATTTGATAATGAGAGGAGGAAAGTGCAGGGCACGTTAGTAGCCTGACAAAAATAGGTTTCTGTCACAATCATGTTGAGATACTCCAACTGTAGGTAGGAGCCAAGATAGAAATGTTGTCTAGAATCAGTTGGAATTCAAGGATCATTAGCAAATGTTATTACTTGGTTAATTGACATAAATATATCTCTAGATAAGATGTAATGATTTTGATGGTATTTGCCAAGGTATTAGAGTAAATGAATTTGCTTATTGCCTTATTGAGCCTTATTATAAAGGATGTTCTAATCATATAAGTTATGGCATAAATTGATCTTATTAAGATATTATAAAAGGTTGAAATTGATCTTCTTGAGATACTAAGAATGGCTAATAAGTAATCATGGAAAATAGTTGATTGATAAGGATTTTATGAGCAATATCAAGGATAGTACCAAGAAATCTTCTTTCAAAGAAGAATTTCACTGAGATAGGTTCAGTAAACCAGATGATTCAATTTAAGAATGATCAATGAAAGAACAAATCAAAAATGAATAAGGAATGAATCAAAAGTGAATATTGGAGTCATATCCCTAGTGGAGACTCAAGCATAAGAGATAGAAAATGCTACTAAGAGTGTATGCATTTTGTTTGATGTAAAGTATCCAACTACATGAGTGGATTTTTGGAATTTGAGGTAACACTATTGTTAAGGTGAGGAGAACTTGGGTCCACATCATATTTTGTGCAAATATGTCTAGAAGATACAAATTATATCTGATGAATGTGTTACCAACACAGGAATTAAAATTTGTAAATAAATTGAAATGTGTGGAGAAACTGGTATGAATGAGCAAACATTGGAATAAGTCAATGTGACATCTGAGGAAATCTAAAGAATAGAGAAAATTATTCGAGAGAGATAATTCAATTGGGAAATTAAAAATAACATGAGATAATATTACCTCATTGAGGAACTAGTGACTTAAGGAATTACGAGAACTAATCAAGGGCATATGGAGTTTTGGCAATATTTGTTTGAATTAACAAATGCCCCCGACAGTATTATAATATTAAAGATTAAAGAGATCCAAAGAAAGTTGATGTAATAATGAAGTGAGAAACTCTAGGGAAATTATAAGAGATTTAGAGTTCTTCAGAACTAACTATATATATATATTGGACACTACCAGAAATTGTTGAGGAGTTTTTAATGATCTTAGCCTTTGACAGAAATGTCTGAGAAAAAAATGTGTAAATTGTATGGACTATTGAATGCAAAGAGAATTTTGAGGAATTATAACACCAATGATAATTGTACCACTAGGAATTGGAGACTATGCAATATATAATGATGTTTCACATCAGAGATTAGGATGTGATCCAATTTAGCAAAATAAAGTGAGTTTGTATATATAGAGACAATTAAGCCTCATGAGTTGATTATTTAATATATGATTTAGGACTTACTGCAATAGTCATTACCTGAGAGCACGGAGACATATGTGTACAGTGAAAGATTTGGGATCTACGTATAAATAT
This sequence comes from Erythroxylum reticulatum, assembly GCA_025504915.1. NCBI lineage: Eukaryota > Viridiplantae > Streptophyta > Magnoliopsida > Malpighiales > Erythroxylaceae > Erythroxylum > Erythroxylum reticulatum. Next base: position 27,772,389 of record JANSVA010000002.1, on the reverse strand, counting down.
ACAAATCATTTAAGTTTAAGGTAATTATTTCGTTGAGAGAATTGAAAACAAGACTAAGACAATGGATATAAGTATTGAAAAAAAATATGATTGTACAAATGATTATTTCCTAGTAAAGTTAGTGTTGTATCTGATACATTAAGCAGAAATCCCAATATTAGTGAACCATGAATTCAGATATTGAGGTTATCAAATCTAGTACAAAAAGGATCATAGAATGTGAAGTTGAATTTTGGGAAAATCAAAGTACTATTTGTTATAGAATTGAAAACGAATCTAAATTCCGAGTTTGAATTGAAAAAAAATGATATTTTGTGATTGAAATAAGAAGTACATGTACACGATAAAGGTGATTAGGCAAAGAGATTGTTGGAGAAAGAACAATTAACAGCCTAAGCTAGACATCCTAGTAGGAATATGTCGAAATAGCACTTAAACTACTAAAGATATAGAAACAAGTGACTGAGTGTTTGAATTACCAACATTTCTAACTGTTGGAGATATGCATAAAGCTTATAAGTTTGCAGTTTATAGGATTATGAGATCAACGTATAGTTCTATTTGACTACAGGTGTATCAATCATTATCATAGTGATATCATTAGAGTATTGTATGAGGAGTTATACAACAAAAAGAATCATTCGCCCTTACATTGAAATGAAGTGAGTCTAAAAATGGTTGAAGGTTAGAATTGATTCAAGATACTATTGATGAGTAAAATAAATCGATAATCGGAATTTATTTGGCCCAAGAAAGATGAATGAATGTGATGGATCAACATCAAGGTTCTGGATTATAGTGAGATGGATATAAGAGCTAAGTGTAGTAACACTAACGAGATGTGAAATATCAAATGAAAGATGATATGTCTCTAAGAGTATCATCTTGCCAAGGTGTGCTTAGATTGAGTACAAGGTGTACTCAGGTTAGGATAAGGAATACACTAAGAAAATGACAATGAGAGATTAGAAATGCATTTTTCATGCTTATGCATAAAATGTCATACACATACACATGAATAGTAAAATTTTGCACATGAAAATAATGGTACATGCATTCTTGGATAATTTCGAGTATAACTGGATTGAGTTATGTTATTTTTTATTTTTAAATTTATTATATTGAAATATTTTTTGGTTAGTGGAATTGGTATGTTTTTTAATGTTGGTGAATTTAGCAATAATTTTAGAAATTATGGATTTTATGGGAAAATGGGAAAAAGGAATCAAAAGAATATTGGAGGTAAATGTAATGTAAAGATGAGAGTTAAAGAAGTTAGAGCTTAGACATTAGAAAAGTGACAACTGTCACTGACTTAGTTAAGATGATTTTATAAATTGTTAGATAGTAAGTTATTGTTCTCTGAGAGTTAAAAAGGCTAAGTTATATGTCTAAGTTACTTTCTTCATAGCCACCTTCTTCAAGTTTCCTTCCAATACACAGATTTTTCCATCAAACACCTTTTGAGAGATTTCTTTGCTCTTCCTTATCCCACACCACTTCCACACTGCTATTTGTTTCATCTGCCCTAAGAAAAATTTAAGCCGCACAATTTACACAGTTGAATATGTGAATTTGCATGGAGTTTAGGGTTTTGGGATAGTTGAAGATTTTGGAATCTTTAACAAGTAAGTATTGAGTAAATCCTTTAAAGTTGTACATTTATGAAATAAATTTGATGAATTCACTATTAGTTGCATGAACTTGGCATTTACGTGTATCTTCATGAACACTGTGTTAGTAGGATGGGAAAATATGGATATAGTGTTATTTACTATTTGACGATTATTAGTGATCAGGTGATGTAAAAATGATTTTTGGAGTTAGAAATAGAAATGAAATGGTGTATGGGATTAGGGTAGAAAATTATAGTATAAAAAGATGATATGTAGTTATTTTCTCTGTTCTCTTCACTATAAATATACATGTATATAGGTATGTACGTGAATGTGTGAGTGTTTTTGAGATGACCAAAAGAATGATTTTTTAGTTGAGTAATAGTTGAAAAATGATGGTCTAAGATGGGAATGAGTGAATAAATGAAGAAGACGCAGAAGTTGAAGGTGTAGAAAAATGAGAGTGGAATAGTGTAGTAAAGTAGAGTTCTGTGTGGAAGAAGTTTCTGGTTCTTTTGATGAATTTTGTGAAAACTTGAATTTTGGGATTTTGTTTATAAATTATAATTATAATAAGAGAATAGAAGGGTGTTTAAAGTGAATGTTGGGAAGAATAATAGAGAGTGAGAAAAAAAGTTGAAAAACAAAGAATGTGAAATGGAGAAAATAAAGAGTTGGATAACTGATATCTGTTTTTGAGGATTTTAAGATTTTTGACTAAATTTTCATGTTTAGGGGTAGTGTGAATTTGTGGTGATTGAGTTGAATGAAATGGAGTAGAAAGAATAGAAATAAAAACTGAAGTGTTGAATTAGTGATGAAAAACATGTGAGAGAAGTTTGTTGGAAATGAAGCACAAAAATGAGATAAGAGAGGAAAAATATGGTTTTGAACTTTTGTGATTTAACTATATTGATTTATGTATATTTTATCAAAATTGTCCTCATAAAAGTTGTATATCATTCTTTTAGATTTCTATTGATATAAAGTTTGCAATTTTTGGAGTTTTGGATCAAAAGTTATGAAGGTTTGAAGTTGAGATTCGGTGAAGAGGAAGAAGAAGAAATGCACCATTGTGCATGAGCATGACTGTGACTTTTGAGATTTTAGGTAAAATGCACCATTGACTTTTGAGTTAAGTGAAAATGTGGCTTTTGAGTATAATGAATTTGCACCGTCATGCTTATGCACGACGGTGATTTTGGAAATGAAGGGTGATTTGCACCGTCATGCTTAAGCACAATCGTGCATTTGAGATTTTCCCTTTTCTGAACAGTCTTGCTTCTTTTGACCATAACTTCTTCTGTAGACCTCCAAATGACTTGATTCTTAAACCAATAGATTCCTAACACATTATTATATCCCTAAAAGAAATTGTCGGCATTCTCAATGGTTTTGAAAGAGATTGATCAAATGAAAGTGTGGAATTTGTTGGAACAGTGTAAATAGGAATATCTTACTGAACACACTTTAGTATTTTGATTATATTTGGATCTGTAGGATTCCAAATGAGATTATTTTTTATTTGGAGTAAACTAGAGATATAGGCTTACAAATAATATGAAAAATTCAATCTCTAAGATGTTCAAATTCTGGATGGAAGTTGTGCATAGTATATTGTTTTTGAATAAGAACACCCTAAAAATGTTTGATGTATATCTTCCAAATTACTGAACCAAACTAAATGATTTTGGTATCATTAGAAACGTAAGAGATGGGAGAGAAATTTTCTAGAACAGAGTATGACCAAATTACATAATTTTGACTTTCTGATTGAACATGAACACTAGACCCAAAAATGTATATTGGAAAAATCTGAAAGTAAGTCAATGAAAAATGAATTACGATTTTAATGGTTTAAGTGAGGTATAAACCTAAGTATAAATTATACTTAGATGAGTTTTGAAATGGGGTTGATTTTATGATGAAATTGATGGAAAGATACCTGGGATTGTCATGAACATGCATTGTACATATTTTATTTCATGCATGTGCATTATTAAACACTTATAATTGTACAAATTGTGATATATGTGTACGTTATTTGATATAAAGGAGCAATTGGAACACCAACCTCTAGACGTTACCAGAACTTCCTAGCATTAGCTTTGGGAGCAACTTGTGAATAACCTATATGGTTTCTCTCAATTAATTATTTGCCTTAAATTATGTTGTGAATGAGAATATGAATGCGATTGATTATGTTAATTTCTAGGCAGGAGGTTCGATGATTGTGATATATATATGTGACATTGAAGTTTTGCTTGTATGTGAATGTGACAAACTATGTTCTTCATAATGCAATTGATTGTGTTAGATGCATTCTAGGCATGAATGCACAATCAGATAATTACATTTGTGACCTGAGTAGCCATCGATCAGAGCCTAAAGCTCAAAGTGTGAAAAGAGCCTCTAGCTTAGAAAGTGATTAAGAGCCTAAGGCTCACCATGTAAAATGAGCCCTATATCCCCATCAGATAAGGGACAGTTATCAATGATCCCGGTATCCAAAATAGACAAGGACAATTTATCAATGAGACCGGTATCCAAAATGAAAACGGGACAATGTAGGCACTTGGTCACAACAAAATAACAATTGGAAAAGAGTCTCACGAGCATTTCATATGCATTTGTTTAAGTATGTTTGATTGAATGAAATGCAAAATTGCTTATACTTAAGGGAAAATGTGATAAAAGATCAATTATGCGAAAATGTGAATATGTATTATGTGAAATGATGTGTTGTATGAATTGAGTGAACCATCGATGAGGGTTACCTCATTAAGTTCGTAAAACTCACCCAAAATTTGGAAAATATTTTTTAGGGCTCAGAAGAATACCCTATTAGGCAAATGAAAGTATACCTACTGCATGTAAATGAGAGATAGAGGTTGGGATCAGTTCGTGTATGCATAATTATTTTCATTAATTTTTGTATGAAAGAATGTATTTTGAGATTTTTGTATCATGTTTATTGATCAAATCTATTTTTTAATAACTTTCCAAAATGGAAAAGTTGTAAAAGAAATTGATTTTAAGTGTAATTATTATAAATGTGATTAAAAAAGTTTATGATTGAAACGGGCCCGAATTGATTATTGATTTTCCACAAAAGTTTGCATTGTTTTTAAAAGAAAAGAAAAAGATTTTGTAATGAGATTTTACTGACTGAGTGTGTGTAGCATGCCACCCTCGCAGGGCTCGGACTCGAACTCGGATATCCCTTATGATGTTGGGTATGTGTCTTGCGAGAGTGGGGTGCTACAGTTCTCCATTTAAAAAAGTGCTCTTAACATCCACATGACTTAGCTTTATATCATAATTAGCTACTATTGCCATAGTGACTTTAAATGGATCCATGAAAGACATAAGAGAAAAGGTGATATTGAAGTCAGCACCTTTTCTTTGAATGAATCCTTTGTTAGCTAACTGGGCCTTGAACAACTTAACCTTACCTTAGGATTTTGTATCGTAAAACCATTCGTAACTAATGAGATTACAGTTACGAGGTAAATCCACAAGCTTTTGCATAAAATTATGATTCATAAATTGTATTTTGTCCCTCATTGGATCCCACCACCTCTAGCATTCTAGCTTTTTATGTCCCTTCTTTTTACAGAAGAAACATGTTATAATCATACTCCTCACGACATCCATAGTGCCCCTAACTATAATGGATTGTCTAATATCTTTAGGTGGAGGAAATTTAAAACACTTACCTTTAAATTTATTGAGTTTAACCTTTATTTTCCTTTTGGTTACTATCAAAGTTGTTTGAATTGTATTTTTCAGCTTCTCCTCCTCAAGAACACAATAGGTAATTATGGAATTTATATGCCGAGTCTCATCCTAAGAGTTATATGTTGTAACCAAAAATACCAAACTTAAAAGGAAGAATGTTCAATGCTTGGTGTATTATACAAGCTTCAGGAATAAAAGTATTCAAAGATTTTAGCTTACTTTAAAGTTAGACCATCGTAATGATGTATTCCCTCACTCACCCTGCTTTAATATATCTCATAGGGTATAGTTCTTTTAATAAGGTACCTATCTCAATATAGAAGATACCATGCACCTTTGACAAACATTACAAACATTTTTTAGGAAATATCTAGCTATATTGGTCTCCAAAATTCCACATAGCTAATGGTTAAGTAATATTATGTTTGACCTTTCTCAGGCTGCATATGCTACTTTCTTAGCTTATTTTTCATGGATGGGGGTATTGACAATATATCTCTAATCATGGCCATATTAATATTTGCTACATATTAATATTTGTCATCTCCAAAACAAATTCCACATCCTTGTGTTATTTCTTTAAGTTAAAATTAGTAAAGGTTCCACTAGTGGCAATATTGTTATTTAAGGTGATTACGAATAGATAGCATAAATCACCACCATAGATGTAAAATAAAAACAATAATTAAAGCTTTAAAACAATATTTTTAATAAGCATCTTATCACATATATTATGAAACACCTATGGGTAGAATGTATAATTCATATAGATAAGACTTCCCTGTAGAAGTGATCAGAGTACATACTATCAACTCTTATAATGCTATCATTTATAGTTATATAGATCACTTTAGTAATGGCTATCCCCTACAAAATTCCTTCACGTACATCTAAAAGCCTCATATAAGGCTAACATATATGAGCAAAATAACTAAATATGATACTACAGACATCCCTAAACATTCAAGCAAAATAGTTCAAATGGAAAGGTTAATATGGTGATAACATTCTCATTAGTGCTCAAACTATTCCACAAACACAAAAGATATATAAGTATATTACCTTCACATTTACCGACATCGATATAAACTTGTGACAACTTACCACTATCTAATGTCAAATCCTCATAAACTTTCTCACTAACATATATCAATGATCTCTACATGATAACTCATCATCAAAAATCTCAATAAAGTGATAATTATATAATACACAATAATAAATCAACCATATGAGATAATTGAATCATATGTATCTCTTGTATTTCAAGTCAATTGTATGAAAATTCACTTAAATTGTGAATTTATTAACTTTATTTTAACTTTTGTGGAGTCAAAATTTATTTATTATCAATGCAATAAATCCCTAAAATTTTAAAAATGCACTTTATGAATTCATAAGACCCAAAACTAATCCAAAATAACTGGAGGGAACACTTTTGGTAAATTTTAAAATTTTGAGCTTTTTCTTTTTCTTTTAATGTAGTGTACCAATACAAGCATTGCATGTGACAAGAGGGTGTATATAGTCATTGTATGTGTGACGCACAAGCAGTCAAAGAACCAGACATGCATAAACATGTGTCTTCCCATCATGCATATGTGGCAAATACGCCTATGCATCCCCATTGCACCAATGACCTTGTACCATATGTGTCTAATTCGCAGATGTGTCCACCGCCTTATGGCATATATGCCTTGGACACGTCTAGTTTTTGCCAAACATATGCACTAGTTGTCTTATACAGGTTTGATGTACACACCAAATACTGACACATTCCAACAACATTTTTTCTTCTTAATTGTTGGAACATGAGATTTTAAACTACTTTTTCTGGTGATTTTCATCGGGTTCTAATGGAATTTTGCTATAAAAATACCTCAAACTCCTTTTTCCCCATTTTTTCGGCAATACTTGTACAAAATCCAATTCAAGCAATACATATATAGTTTATACAAGAAAAACATATTAGTTTCTCTGATTTCCTTATGGACAAATTCGAAAATCATTGTTCAAATTCTTATACTCATGAAACGACTCTAATACTGTATGTTAGATATAACATTAAACTTAATTAAGCCTATGATCAACCACGAATTAGTATAAATAGAGATAATATGGAAAATTTCCTATTTCCATTTCCAGATGAACAAGCCACTGATTAACATGAATAAGCTGCTAAATTATTTAAACAAGCTCCACAACAAATGAACAAACCACTAAAATTTTTTAAAAACCTTTATGAAAGTGATATTTCTCAATGCTACTAACATCTTGCTAAGCCTTTTTTAATCTATATACCTCTTAACAGGTTACAGAATCTATATATCTATGAACTTACTTAAGTAGTAGAAGGCCTTAATAGCCATTTATAGTAACCATATCGACCCTCCTTATCACATGCCTAATTAATAACCAACTAACACTAATAAGGATTCTCATTGAATTTTATACCATTAACAAATGCTTTATTGGATTGTTTATTTTTTAATTTAAATTAATTTAGTTTTCTTACCCTTAAATTTTGATAGATAGTGATTTAGTCATATTTTTAGTCTCATATTTAATATTTTTTGTTTGTTTATTTGAGTACTTTATTGATTTTGGTACTTAAATTGTCTACGTTTTGTTTCTAGGTCTAATCCACTCGTTTCGAGATACAAGGAACAAATTTAGACAAGTTTAGATTAATTTCAGGTTGTTTTGAATGTGGACTACAGAATAATGCACATGGCCATGTAGAGAGTTATAAGCATGTTGAATATTTCTTGCAAAAGATGCTTATATTAATTAGCAATATGCTTGTATTGATTTATGAGAAGGGCATATTGATGGCATATGCACGTATTAATGCCCATATAACTCACTGTGTCTAAATTTCAAATTTAGAAAAGATAAGATTAAGCTATAAATAAAAGAGGAAGTAGAAAAATAAAAAGAGAGGAACCTTAAAATGGATGAACGAGAAATATCCAAGAAAACCCCTTTTAAGTGGATTTTTATAAATGTATACTGAAGGTTTTAGAGATTTCTAGTTTTCTATTTAGTTTTAGTGTTTTACTTTATGTTATCATAAGCGAAATACCTTTCGGTATATGGATTTGAAGAACCATGGATCTTAAAGTGACTTTAGTTTAATTTAATTTATTCTTTGATTTCATTGAGATTCAATTATTTTTTATATTATTCTTGAATTAATATTGCCAACATATTACTTCATACGTTATTTCATGCAATTTAGAATGAAAAATCATTTGTATGAATAGATCAAGCATAATTGAAAGAAGTTGAATGCAAACCCAGAGATAGGATGACATAAATCTTCCAGATTAAGGTCAAACTTATTAGTGAAATTCATAAATTGATTAATGCAATTCTAGGAGTTGTAATTAGAAAGAGATGTCAATTAATCAATCTAGACTTATGTATTAATGGTCTTGATAAATATATTAGCTTAATTTAGGAATTTTGACTATCTAATGAACTCAAAAATAAATTGATTAGTGAAATGATGATTGCATAAGAAGTCCGAAGAGGGAATTCAAAGACCAGGTACTATTATTTAATTGGCTATTTTTCCACACTTTTTCTATCTTAGTTTCTTTGATTATCCTTATTTATTTTTAGTTTATTTTCTTTTACTTTAAATGTAAATTATCACCAACAGCTTGATTGTTGGTTAGACAATATAGAAAAGAGTTGTTGCCAATACTCATAATCTCTAGGGACTGACTATTAGTGCTCTAAGTCATATACTATAGAATAATAGGTGCACCTGCCTTCAATAGTTTATAGATTAATGAAGTTGAAACTATATATAATTATCATGAGTCCACCAAGTTTTTGGTGCCATTACTAGGGGTTTAGGATGTTAAAAGAGCCTAACTTATGTTAACCTAACTATTTATTTTCTTTTCATTTATTCTATTTCTTAGATATTTTAGTTTTGATTATTAATATTCTTTTGTATTATTTCTTTTTAGGAGTCAATTTTATTTATATCCTAAAGTGATCCACTGTAACTAGATAAGGGGGATCAACTTTGTAATAAATCAAAAGATCAACTTTGTAATAACTCAAATTTTAACTTAAATAAAGGGAAGAAGAGTGGGAGTAAGAGTTTGGGAACGTGCAACTAGAAGCTAATCAAACTAAATGGTATTTAGAAGGTGCAATAGTTCATTCAATTTGATGGGTTGTAGGAAGAGGATCTAAACTCTCATATTGCCATTTTTCCTAGAGATTTACAATACATTTAAGATAAATAAGGCCACAAATAATGCAATTAGACTAAATTGTTTTCATTTTCATTGAGAAATCGATCCTAGTAGTGGTTAATCTTCCTAAAGGATTGATAACAATTTCGTATCAGTTGGAAAAAAAATTTCTAATGAAGTACTACCCATAAACCAAAATGGAGAAGATGAGGTATGACATCTTCGTGTATATTGAATTAGAGACTTTACATTACACATAGGAGAGATTTGAGGATTTGTTGAGAAGGTGACAACATCATGATATTACTATTTGGATATAGGTTTATACATTTTATAATGGTCTGAATCCTTTAACCAGGTAGATGATAGATGTTATAGCTAAAGGAACCTTAATTAATAGCAAGACACTTGAATCGGTTCAATAGTTAATTAAAGAGATGGTTATGAATAGTTGTTAGTGGAACTCAATAAAATATAATCATAATAAGCCAATTGGGAGTTTATGATATAGACGCAGTTAAAACAATTCAGGTTAAAGCACATCGAAAAGATTGGTGTATTATTAATTAGTTAGCAAATTGCTTAGTTTTTGTTATGTGAGTTATATGGAGGAGGGCATATAGGCAAATATTGTTAAGTCACTAAGGTTATAACCAAGTTAGTCAAACATGTGGAATATATGGGTAATGTGCCTAAATAATAATTAACACCTAAAACCCAAGATGAAGGAACTACCCAATCTCTTTGTGGCAGAATCAAAGGTAATAAAGATAGAGCCCTCCACTTGGAATTTAGTAATAACATCCTTATAAGAGAAGAAACTTAAAATAGAAGATATTATGACTATATTTATTCAGGCATCTAAAATTATGTTCCAAGCTAGAAAAGATTTACTAAGGAACCAAGAGGCTTTTATCTAGAACTTGGAGAATCAAATAGGACAACTTGCCACATTGATTTATGAGAGACCACAAGGAGGTTTGCTTAGGAATACCAAAGGAAACTTGAAAGAGCATACGAAGGCAATCACTTTTAAAAGTGGTAAGGAGATGAATATGGAGAACAAACAAGTCAAGGAGAAGAAAGTTAAAACAAGGCAAAAGGATAAAGAACAAGATAAAGAAGGCAAGTAACCCAAGTTATTGAAGTGGTTTAACTGTTCTATCTTATATCTAATAAAACTAAAGAAGGATCGTATAGGTAAAAATTTTGATAAGTTCATATAACTTTTTAAACAACTACATATTAACTTACATTTTATTAAGGCACTTCTGCAAATGCCAAAGTATGCTAAATTTTTGAAGAAGCTACTATCAAACAAAAGGAAGTTAGAGGAACTAACGATTACACTTTGTGAGGAGTGTTTAGCCATCCTTCATAAAAACAACCAAAGAAGTGTAAGGATCTAAAGAGTTTCACTATCCTTTGTTCAATTGGTAGTTTATAAATTGAAAGAGCATAAGCTAACTTAGGGATTAACATAATTCCCTATAAGTTATTTAAAATATTAGGATTATTATAAATAAGACTGTTAAAGATGAGATAAAATTAGTTGACAATTCAATTAAATACCCTAGAGGAATTGTAGAAGATGTTTTCGTTAAAGTTCACAAATTCATATTCCCATCTAATTTAGTCAAACTAGATATAGATGAGGACATTAAAGTACCTCTCATATTAGGTCATCTATTTTTAGCCACAACTAGGGTAGTAATTGATGTAAGTGACAAAAAAATAATTTTAAAATTGGGGTATGAAGACATCACTTTTAAAATGTCTAAAGCTCTGAGACATTCTCCTAGATAAGATGACACTTGTTATTTTCTGTTGTGATTAATTTTATAGTAGATGATGTTGTTTAAGAAATTATGAGTTATGACCTGTTAAATCTATGTATAGTCCAATGAGATAAGTTTAGTCTTGTAAATCATGATGAAGTAAAGTGAAGTGAAAATGTCAAGCTAATTATGTTAATAAGTGCTTCTTGGGAGGCAAACCAAGCTTTTTAATGTGGTAATTTCGTTTCAATTAGTCTTATTCTAGGTGTTTGGATTTTAGTTTTCGCAATTCAACTTGCATTTATATTAATTTTATAGTTAGTATAATTTTTTACTTGGTTTAGCATTATATAGGTATCATTTTCTTGTTTTATACATTAGGTATCTGTTTTGATTTATAGCTGAGAAAGTTGATGAAAATTGGCTAAGTTAAAAAGTTACAAAGAGTAACATATCTATAAACACACACCTGTTGATGGTCGTATTGAGCTACACAACCACGGTAATTTATAACTGAGAAAGTTGATGAAAATTGGCTAAGTTAAAAAGTTACAAAGAGTAACATATCTATAAACACACACCTGTTGATGGTCGTATTGAGCTACACAACCATGGTAATTAGAGACAATCATATTTCACCTATAGAAGAAATTTCATAGTTACAATAAGTAACATGATCATAAACACACTTGTTTTGGTGATCGTGTTGTGAGAAAATTACTGTAAGTTGCTTACACTTCCATCAACACTCCTATATTGCTAGAACCTAGTGGGTGTTTAAGATATAGCAATAAACATGACCCCCAACACACGCATGTGGATGACTATGTTGAATTTTGTTTCCTTTTTTGCTTTTCTCCAAAAAAAACTTACAAAGTGTTACCCTCTAACACGCCCATATTGAGTGGGTTAGCCTTAAACCAGTAATTCCGAAGAAGACTAAGGTTAGATTTGTCAACACTCAGGATGGAAACTTAGCTCCTATAAGAGTCCAAAATGAATGGCAAGTTTGTGTTGGTGACAAAAACTTAAAGTACAACATTTTACTATTTTCTTAATGATAATTGTGGGAATTTTTTATACCGTAATTACTATAAAAGATTAAGAGAAAACAACTTTCACCTACCCTTTTAAAACTTTTAGCACTTGCAATGCTCCTTTTGATTTATGCGTTAAGTTCATTTTTCTAGTCGTAGAGATATGACTCATAAGCAAACTTATAGAAATAACTCGCTATGTTTTGATTTGAGAGCTTAATGATCCCTAAACACTTTGAGTGTATAAGATTGAAATCCTTGAGAGGGTGTCAAGTCTTGTTCATATGATTTTAGTGGAATTTATGAGATGTTATTTTTTAACAATGTGCCTATGAGTGCTTATGCTCTTTATTATTAGTTTATCTTAACCCTTCAATGTGAATTAGCTTTTGGATATTTCTAAATAACATGAAAGGAGATGAGAGGTTGTTATGAAGATAATTGATGTATGCTTGAGGACAAGCAAGAGTCTGAAGTGGGGGAAATTTGATAACAAGTTATCTTGATATATTAATTGATATTATCTCCTTTGTTTTTGGATTTATTTTGGTGCTTAAATGGGAAAATTAATGTTTGTTTTGTTTTAGGTGATGAAAAGAAGAGATTTCATCAAATTTGGACACTATTGGTGATAATCACAAATTTTGGATAAAGTGAGAATATTATTGTATGGATAAAAGAAGAAAAAGCCTAATACCATATTTACTTGAAGAGTTGAAGTTTAAGTAGGAGCCTTCTTTCTATCCCTGTCATGAAGGCATTGAGACTTGCTTTAGATAAGCATCTTTGCAAGAGATGATAAAATTAGGTTTAGAGTGGGAAAACACTATAAAATGGATGTTCCCTACCTCTCCAAGAAATGAATCGCTCTTTTCCTTACTTTTCTCTCAGTATTTCATTTTTCCTTTTATTTTTGGTGTTGGAACTAAAGCATGCGTAGCTAAAATCTATTATTCTAATTCAAGGGAATTTGAAACTTTAATTGTAACCTTGTGAAGTTCTGTTCTAAATTTTTATTCATATTTTAATTCAAGTATTTCTTGTTTTGAGTTCTTATATTTGATGAATGATTAATATTGAATAATCTGACACATTAATTTAATGTTGATTATTCTATCATTATCTACAAATTCAATGATTATTTCATCTTTCTTCTATTTTTGGTGTTGGAACTAAATAATGATTGGCTAAACTCTATTATTCTAATTCAAGGGAATTCGAAACTCTAATTGTAACCTTGTGAAGTTTTGTTCTAAACTTTTATTCATGTTTTAATTCAAGTATTTCTTGTTTTGAGCTCTTATATTTGATGAATGATTAATATTGATGAATCAGACATATTAATTTAATGTTAATTATTCTATCACTATCTATGAATTAAATGATTATTTCATCTTTATTCTATTTTTGGTGTTGGAACTAAAGCATGCATGGCTAATCTCTATTATTCTAATCAATGGGAATTCGAAACTCTAATTGTAACCTTGTGAAATTTTGTTCTAAACTTTTATTCATGTTTTAATTCAAGTGTTTCTTATTTTGAGTTCTTATATTTGATGAATGATCAATATTGATAAATCAGACACATTAATTTAATGCTGATTATTCTATCGCTATCTATGAATTCAATGATTATTTCATCTTTCTTTTATTTTTGGTGACGGAACTAAAGCATTCATGGATAAACTCTATTATTCTAATTCAAGGGAATTCGAAACTCTAATTGTAACCTTGTGAAATTTTGTTCTACACTTTTATTCATGTTTTAATTCAAGTATTTCTTGTTTTGAGTTCTTATATTTGATGAATGATTAATATTGATGAATCTGGCACATTAATTTAATATTGATTATTCTATCACTATCTATGAATTCATTGGTCCATAATTGTCATGAAAGATTGGTATAAGTAGCAAATAGGTTATTTATGAATTTGCACATTTAATTTATGATAACAAGAAAACTAAGTTGAATAGTTGCAGTTATCTAAATTATTTAATTTAGGGTTTAGCATTTTCCACTAAGCTTATTATTATCATTTATTTGATATGGAATTTTATCACAGCCAATCAACAAATGGTAAGTTTTGATTTGGATACTGGTTTGAACCAATTAATTTGGAAAATTTTGAGATTTATTATATGTGTTCTAACATGTTTTGGACTAACTACTTGGATTGTGACATTTATTCTTTTTGGACTGATGGTCAAAGTTACAATTAGATAAGATATTTCCCTTGAATTACAGTTTAGGATTTTTGAATTTCTCACTTTTGTATTCAGTTGATTTAATTTAATTTTTTGTTAATTTTAGTTAATTAATCCACTACTTTATTTAATTATTTGAAATTAAAAAACTAGTGTTTAGTTCTTTTAAAATTCGACCTAGTTCTATAACTACTACAAAAAGTTTGGAGAATCAAAATTAATTTTGGAGGTTTCGACAACTTGACCGTGAAGATGCAAAAGTGTCTTATTTTCTTTAGCCTTGACACCAACTTTATGTCATTAATCTACGAGAACATGGAATATCTTAAGGCACTTTATGAAATTTATGTCTTTTTATATCTTTAAGTGATGCCTCTGCTGCTTCATGTATAATTTATCACTTAAACTCTTTGCTACATAAATAATTTTTCAACTTTTGATAAGTTTTTGTGGTAAATATTCATCAATAACATTATAATGATATTATAAGCCAGTCAGATTGCGCCTACTTATCCTTTGCAAGTACTGAAATATAGGTTAAGTAGAATCCTCTCAAGTAATTTCAAATCCAGTATCCAAATGTATCAAGTAACACGTTGGACACGAAGCAAACTATAACCTGCAACCGCTCTTTCTGTTTTCTTTTTTCTTGGGGGAGGGGGGGAGGTAACGTAATCAAAGTCATATAACTAGTATGCCAAAGACTGAAGAAACTTTTCAGACCATGATTAGTCCATTCAAACAAGCCAAATGGCTTCTAGACTGATTAGTAGTTATTATTATGTAACAGAAGATAATGAACTACAGCTAGTTCCTTGGGAGTTCGGATAGATTGAACTTGAAAATTATGAGAATGCAACTCTCAATAATTTGAAAGCACTAATCGTCGTAATCATAATATAAAAAAGGGAATTTGCAGCGACTAGAACTGTCAAACAAAATATTCAAAGTTCAAAAATGAACCGAGTCTTAGACTATTTTGCCCTGATGATGAAGGAAACTTAAATCTTCGGATATTACACCTTTGCTAGAGAATTGCTAGGAAAAAACGGCTGAAGATTTTTCTTCAAAACAAATGTTCAAATTCACAAAACTCAAAAGTCGAATATAATTTTTGATCACTCGGACTATCTCTTATGTTTTATTTTTTGTTAATATCTTGGATCGTGAATGGACCAGATCCTTTACAGTATTACGGTAATTCAATTATAGTTATTAGCAATTGCTTCCATATCAATTAAAAGGACTCTTGTTTGAGTACCTGTCTCACTTCAGCATGTCTAGTTGATGGGGAAACTAATAAATTGAGCATGATTTCTTTTTAAATTGGATGATTGTTCAGGATCATATGTCTTTACAAAATTAATTTGTTTCCTTTTCAGCATTCCAATATGATGGGAGTGTCAAACTTAAGGAGACATTGTAAATGTCAAAATTTTCATTTTAAGAGACATAAATTTGACTTTTCTACGAAAGAAATATCTGAAACACAGCTAAGACAAGTTTTTGTACGTGCTTGTTTGATAGTCAACGGGCTTGACGAAATAGGTCTAGCTATAAGAGTCACAGAGTATATTTCAGGTATATGAATTCCATACATAGTGGATACATATATTTAAAAATAATTATAAATATAGCTTAACAAAACCCAAAATCGTGCAGTGTTAGCTCGTTCATAGACTTGAATTTCATCAACTTTAATAAGTTTTTTTAGTCGCTTTAATTTGTAGAGGACGTTTTTTAAATGGTTTATGAACCATGAAAGACAACTTGACAGTTAATATTTAGAGTAGTAGTCTTTTGGGGCTTGTTATTGTCATTCCCAACATTAGCATCTGCATTCCCCAAATGACTTAAACCATAGGTTTTGACTTTGACCCATAAACAACTTCCCATCATTTTGTTGTGTAACTCGGATTGAACTAGCTTAGCTATCCGCAGGTATTAATGTTACGGCGTGAAGGTAAAAGTTTTGACCAAGATCAGCAACAGAATAAAATTTTATGTTTTCTTCTAATTCAACAGTTTGATTTGGTCCATATGTCTGTAAAGTACTCTCAAGGAAGCTTCCATTCCCAGCACCGGAATCGGTCATTTCCCATGTCACCCATTAAACTATAAACATTGACTACCACCCTCATCCCCATCTTGATTCATTAGCTCAGCAACATTCAAGTTTTACTACTGTCCCGAATTTCTGTCCACTTCTTAAGACAAGTTTCTACAAGTCAGTACACTTTAACTCTTGTCAGAATATCAATATTGAAATCTTTTTAATTAAGATATATATATATATATAAGCCACGATAATAGCCTCATCTACATTGCACTAGAAACAGGCCCGGCAAAGAATGGGCGGGAATGGCATTCGCCCAAGTCAAAAACTAAAAAGTTTGGAGACTAGAATAATTGTGAGACCACAAGTCCTCATCCTGAATTTAAATTGGTTTATAAGCGGAAGCAGATGGTCATGGATTTTGTCATCCAGAAACACAGACATTACTACTTCAAAGGCACTTTGTGGTCAAGACTAATTAGCAAAGCCCTCAGTATCTGTTTGAGAAGCAAATGGGAGCTTCAAAACATAAAAAACTTTGCTCACCAAGCTAAAAGGATTCAACTTCAAAATCCAGTCTAAGCCCGAAAAAGAAAACATGCTATAGACACCATTTTGAGATGCCTCTACCGATGGAAGTGTATACCCTTTCGGTGCCTGTGATATTGGATTAGGAACAACTTTGGAGGAAGTGAAAAATAACCCCCAACTACAACAGGATGTACCTTCATTGCAAGCGGATGCCAAATGAGGATGGACTCTGATAAGAGAGTTAGGTTAAAGAATGGGCTGCTGAATATGGAAGTGAGCTAAAAACCAGACCCAACATTTTATTTCCGAACCCAATTGATTATTTGGCATTTCTTTTCCAACATTTTACTTTTACCCTTTGTACATAGCAGTAGAATATTCATTGACAATTCTGTTATAGGCTCTATATGCAGTAGCGCACACTGCAGTAGCCAACTATCGTCCTAAGTGTACAGATAGCAGTAGCAAATCGTTATCCCTCTCATCACGTATAAATATCCCCCCACTATACATAACAACCTATGATGAAATAAACATTTTCTTCATCAGTGTAAACCTCTTGTTTTTCATGGTATCAGAGCCTAAGGTCTGATCCAAGTTACAGCACCCATACATCAACGATGTCACATACCGCTGAGAGTGACACCATTAATCCAGACCTAGAAAAATACTCCATTACAAATACTGAAAATCCAGGAGCTATCCTTGTTACCACTCTCTTCAATGGTAACAACTATCTAACTTGGAGCAAATCAATGATGATTGCTCTATGCACCAAAGATAAACTCTCCTTTGTGGATGGAACGTGCACACAACCAACAGAAGACGCAACATTACTTACCAGATGGAGAAGGGCAGATTCCATGGTTAA
>JANSVA010000002.1:27737643-27754236 GCA_025504915.1 Erythroxylum reticulatum | reverse complement strand
TGATAAGAGAGCTAGGTTAAAGAATGGGCTGCTGAATATGGAAGTGGGCTAAAAACCAGACCCAACATTTTATTTCCGGACCCAATCGATTATTTGGCATTTCTTTTCCAACATTTTACTTTTACCCTTTGTACATAGCAGTAGAATATTCCCTGACAATTCTGTTATAGGCTCCATATGCAGTAGCGCACACTGCTGTAGCCAACTATCGTCCTAAGTGTACAGATAGCAGTAGCAAATCGTTATCCCTCTCATCAAGTATAAATATCCCCCCACTGTACATAACAACCTATGATGAAATAAACATTTTCTTCATTAGTGTAAACCTCTTGTTTTTCAGACTCCATACAAGGGGCAATTACATTATAAGGGCAAGATGATGATTACTAAAACTTCCACTAAAAAAATAAAATTATTGCAGGAATTTCATTGTAGCCTTATAGGGGGCATAGGCACTTGACAAGTGAGTTGTTTAGGGAGGGGATGACGATAGATGTTAAGCAATTTATAAGTTCATGCCACACCTACCAACAAAATAAGTACGATACTCTAGTTCTAACATGATGAGTCCAGTCCTTACTAATTTCTCATGCTATCTGGGAAGACCTCTCCGTATACCTATTGAGGAATTACCGAAACCATAAGAGTATGGCTCAATCTTAATAGTGGTTGATTGTTAGCATAAGTATAGCTACTTTATTCCTTTAAAACATCCTTATACAACAAAGAGAGTAGTAGAAGAATTTGTTCTCCATATATTATCAAGCTTTATAAGTTCCACACTTAATTGTTTAAGATTAGGATAGGAATTTTTTTTGGTCACTTTTGGTTTGGCTTGTTCATAGTAGACATCCCTGAATTGAACCACTGAATATCATCCCTAAAGTGACAGTCAAAATAAAGTGGTGAATTGAAGTTTAAAGGCTTACCTACACTACTTTGTGGGCTCCAGGTCCCATGAGTGAATTATGTGGCTTCCATGTGTTAAATACTACCACTTGTTGCATACCTTTCAAGTTGATTTAAAGGTGTGACCCTTTCCGTATAATTAAGCATGATCATATTAATCCTACTTCTAATTATGATTTAGAAACCTAACTGTTACAAGAAGACATTTTATTGGTTGAATTAAAGGACTAGCTTCATTTGGTTTAAAACTCCATAAAACAAAAGGTTGACCATCATTAGATGGATATTGAGTTTGAAGTAGGAGATTTGGCTTATTTGAAACTCTGAGCCTTTTTTTTGCGATCCTTGGTTAGAAAGAATAATGGAAAATTGTCACTTTGGTACTTCGATCCCTCTAAGGTACTGCAAAAGATAGGTACGGTAACTTAGATACTTAAAACTTCCAAGTTCTACATCCTTTCATTATGTTTTTTTCACACGTATTAACTTAATAAGGTTGTTGGGGATTTAGTTATTTTCCAACCTTTTAATAAGGTTGTTGGGGATTTAGTTATTTTTCAACCTTTCTGGCCTATTATGATTGAGAATTTGAAGTAGGCAATGGAGGCTGAGGAGGTTTTAGACATAAGGGTAGGCTCCATCGAGTGCATGACATCCTTACGATTACCAGTGGATGCTCCAGTCATTTTTATGGTATCTACTACGATTACCAGTGCATGATGTCCTTATCAATAGGTATTTTAAGGCAAATTATAGACTTTCCCGATCAAATTAAGCATTCCTACGCACATTTTACTTTATCCACCAAATAAAGAAATTGAGAAGAAAAGCTACATAAAGACTGTAAGATTTTCATATAAACTTCGCTGCAAATTAATACATTAACCCCAATGAATTCATCATAGCTCCAGAAATTTTACTACTAAATCCTGCCTTAGTTTACCAGGCTTCCTGGAGCTTATGCATTTAGGAGAAAACTGGTTTGGTTCCTTAAATTATTGTTCTAAGTCTTCTTCTATTTTGTGGTTAAGTATTAAATTAATTGCACTTCTAATGCTTCCTTTATTTTGTAGTTACTATTAAATAAAAACTACAAACTGTGGATAAAGCTAAAGGGATTCTCTTATCTAATAAAGTATGAACGTTTTGTAACCTGGCTTTAGAGGACAACAGTCACCTCTTTTTCAGCTAGTTACTCCTCTTTATTTTGGTGCAAGGCATTAGAATTATGCAAACTCTATTCTCTAGTTCAGATTAGCCTCATAGCTTGGAGCGGCTCTGTCAGATTTACTTATTGAGGGAACTTATAATTTTCAAGCTGATACTAAATATTGGAATTTTTGCATTATGAAGAAAGATGAATTATTTGAGAGTTTTCAAGGCCAAGAGCTCTCTAGATCAACGCTGTACCAATTTGACTATGCAATGGATCAAACAATTCATCCTAGCTTAAGATATTGCGCCTATGATCTGACTTCCACTCTGGCCTCTATCTGGGACATATAGGGAACTAATCTCCACAATGGCTAAGGATTACTCGCTACTCCTGTGTAGCTCTGAACTATAACGGGAAACTCTTCCTTTTATCTCAGCTTATCCTTCTCGTGTGCTCATTTGGTGCTTGCTTAATTAGCTTATCATATCTCTTCACACTCGTTTTTGAAAATTTTTTTAAAATATAACTAGATGGTTCACATCGAGCCGACCCACTCTTAACCCATCCGACCACAGGCTGGCTAGCTCGTCGAGCCATGTGCGAGCTTATTGACAGGTTTATGCGGGTTTTCTAGATTCGTTACTTTCTCCAAAAGAAAAAAAAAAAGAAAAGGTTGGCTTATCATATATGTTCAACCTTGTTTTTTAAGAACTTTCGCATGATATTCCACGTAGAAACCATTCTTTTTCGTTTTCTTTTAATAGAACTTTCATGAAGTACGAAGATCAGATTCTTTCTATTAATAGAGTAGTCGACCAGTTTTACTGATCCCAACGTCATCTATACATCTGATTACAAGATACGTATCAGAAAGGTAGAAACAGAAGAATGTAATTTACACTTTACCCGGATGCTATGCAGAGTGCTAATTAACAAGATCTCCTTGACTGTATCAACTTAACATCACTAACTTATTCGTTGATCACTAACTTATTCGTTGAAAGCAAATTTACAAGCATCGGCTGCATTAGACGGTACACCTCTTGATATACACTTTCCTGTACGTGAGAAAACGAAAATTTAAATAACAGACCTTTGTTAGAAACAACCAACAAATGAGATATCTCCATTGCCGATTAAGTGATGGAGCATCTTATTAAGTAATTAAAAGTTATTTGGGTGAAGTGATCAACAAGTTTCTTCATTATTGCTAAATATTGCGTGAAACATATCTTCGGGTTCTGCGAATTTCCTAGTGATCCACCTCGATCAAGTTCTTCATGATCGCATCAGTCGTTGTCGTTAGGAACTCCGACCAATTCCTGCATTCATATATGAATATATATATATATATATATATATGAAAACACATGTAAGAAAGATTTGAATCCCGTTTCATTACAGTATATTCCAAAGAGTTTAGCCATAAGACTTACCCTTTATCAGTGTTGAATGTGAGACCTACAGTATATTTTGCTTCTTCTAGAGCATAAATGAATCTCTGCAACTCACTTTCGGGGCAGCCTCCATTGTCTTTGACGTGAAGCTGCGAGGGTTTAACGTCACAGAATATAGGTATAACCTTCTTCTTGGTCTCCATGATCAAGGCCAATTCGTGAAGGCAAAAATAAGAGTCACAGTAACGTGGAGAGAAAACGGCGACACCAACTTTGCAATCATGGATTGCCTTATTTATATTGTCGAATAACCCGTCACCAGGCTGCAAGTTCTTGCTGTCCAAGAAAGGTCTGAGCCCTCGTCGAAAAAGGTGGTCGTAAAGCAACCCGGAAATGGTTCTTTTGGTGTCTATTCCTCTGTGATTAATGAAGATGTCGCAAGGTGGTTTAATGGCTTTTTGGATTTGTTTATGCTGTGGTACGATTTTACTATACAATCTCATGGCTGCGGATGGTGGCCTGATCTGAATGAAGAAGCTAATTAAGCAAAAGTATTGGATCAAAGTAGAGAGTATGTATTAAGAAATTGGATGCCGTGGGTGAGAGGGTTTGAGGTTAAGCTTCATCGAAATTTATATCGGTAGGATGATGGAGATGGGAAGAATATTAAGAGCTCGGTAGATTTGATTTTCAATGGCGACAAAGAAATTCTAATATAGGACCGATCGGAGAGTATAATGGTATTCGGTCAGACAAGAAATTGAAAAGGAAATAGTAAAATATTTGAATTTTTTGACTTCTTTCTTTACCTCCTCTATGTATTAATTTTTATGCTTTTAAAAGGATGTCACTAATCCTTCAAACACGTTTAGTCTTGGGAGTGCGTTTGACCGAGTAGCAACTTTTTCTTGTGAAATTATATTGGGTCGGCAGACACCTTGGCACATGATTTATTGCCTATCTGTTCCTCTTCATTTTAATTTGAAAACGCAGATCTTTTACCAAGAGTCATTACATTTGTTTTGCTAGCTCATCTGTTTCTACATTTATTCCAGACTAGAAATTTTGGGAGTGTCAGTGGGCATGGTTGAAAAAATAACATATTCTTTTAATAGCTAGGCGGATATGCACACATGGATTATCAAGTCATGTTTCCGTACAAAGTCGAGAACTTCTCGCTTCGAAGGGACTTGTTTTTCAATATACTTTGCAAAAATAATAAAATAATCGTATTTGTTTATTATGTATAAGGTAGGAATGAAGAGAATAACATTGCAATTTGATTAAATTTAGTAAATGCTGCAATTATAATTAATTGAGTTGATTAAGATTGAAATTTCGTTCTTGTAGTTTGTAGCATTAATTGTTAATATGATGTTTGCTATTGTTGAATGATGCCTGAATTAATTTAGAGATAGAACATTAAAATGTATTATTATTATACATAATTAAGGTCGTTTCTAACGTTTTATAAGCTATTAGTGAAAGAAAATAAAAGGCTCCCAATAAATCAGCAACATACAAATATTTAAACTTTAAAAGTATATTTTTATTATTAAACTTTCATATCCATACATAAGTGACTCAATACAAGAAATTAATTTCTAAAAATACAAAAAATTAACATACCTAGTGTGGAAATAAATGAATGTTATTTTGTCAAGCAACTAGATAAATATAGTATATCATATCAACTATTTACGGTATTATTTAATTATCAAATAATTTTATTATATTTTATTAAATTTTAAGTAATAAAAAATTTCTTTTGTGGGAATTAATATAATAAAATAAAAAAGAATAAAATGTGTGACACTTAAGTAATATTATACAAATAAATAAAATTTTTTTAGAATATAATAAATTTAGGGATTTATAATAAAAAAGGCTACAAATAGATGAACTTGCAATGAATTATCATTTAGATATTCAAATATAATTAGCTAAAAATAAATTAAAAAATTAGAGATCACTCAAAACTTAGAAATTATAATCATAAAATTCTTTTGCTACTAGTTTTTGAGTTGAGTATTTTAAATTTATATATTGATAGAAATAAAAAATTTTGAGTAGTCGCAGGAATTTAACATTAACTTTTTAGATATGCTAAAAATTTTCTGTCTTCGATTTCAAGTATTAAATGAGAATTAATAAATACGTTGGAACGAGAATTAATAAACATTAATGAAAATATGTATAACAATGAAATGAGAGTGGAGCATACTGTAAAAAGAGAAATAAATGTGTGAGTGTAAACAGTAGACTAATATTTTAAAAAACAGAATATACAAAATTTTTAAGATTTAATATCCGGTGGGCCCAGGACTGGGACTGTCCACACGAAGGTTTGAACTCCTGACTCGTGGGATGACCAACGTATCCATTGACTAGGTTAAGGTCCAGATGTGGGTTGTTTGGGAACCTGATCAACGTATTGATCTAGACAGTTAACTTGTATCAATTGGTCTAAAATAAATTTATATTTTTGTTTCGGGGGTATTGATTGGTGGGAGAGACTTTTTTAAAAAGAAACTTTTATCTCTTGATGCTAGGGTTTGAGTTTGAACAGGAGGAATAGTAAATTCTGGGAAAACGGAAGAATTTGGCTTCGTCTGAGGAAAAGAAAAGGAGGGAACCAAGCAATAGTGTGAAGATGTGAATATTTGGCTGAAATATGCAGTTATACACGAATAATGGTGTTAGCCTTCTGTTTCCCATTCCAGCAGAGCCGTCTTACGGCACAACCATCTTTCTTTGACACTCTGGCTCCATCCTTCTTCCCTCAGATTTTCAATTTTGGACTCTTTGTCATATTATTCGTTAAGTTACGTCATGAACTTCATTTTGTAACAAAGCTTTACACCGTAAGCACTGTTGATTTAATTTTGAGTTATAGAAGGAAATTTTTTCAAAGAAAGAACATTTTTCCTTTTGCTTTCAAATTAAATTGTAAATGAAGAGTGAATTAAACATACCCATAAAATCAGCTTTGGTTCCACCGAACAATTACTTCAATAGGACATTAAGGTTGACGTTCCATGGATTCTTTGTGATTTATTTCTCTCTTTAAAATTAACGTGTTTTGAGTATCTAGCTTTGAAAGTTCTTTTATGATTCATTAATAATTCAGTTAGATTGCTAAACTATATAAATAAGCATAGTATTTTGCTATAATTACTTAAAATAATTGTTTAGTCAGTATTAGAATATTGAAAATAACTAATTTGAAAACGTTTTATGAGAAATTCATTTTAAAGGAGATTATAGAAAAGAAAAAACAAATGATGCCATTTAATGAAGCTACTATATAAGGATAATACTGTGTTGTTGTGAGATTTCAACTGAATGTTAATAATGATTGATGATAAAAAACAAATGATGCCACTAAATCAAGCTAATATAATTCTTACACACAATGCATAAAGTGACAAATCAAACTTGTTGGAAAATTAAGATGAGATATAATCTCATGCACAATTAAACAATAACAAAACTATTTTGTATGGTTTTTCAAAAGTCAAGAGTACTTAAATTCTATAAAATAATTAATACATAAAATATAATAAAACGTGAATCATAATTCGTACTTTATTATGAAACTTAATTCTTTTCTTCACATTTCCCTCGAACTGTTTAAAATATTAGCTCATCTCAACTATCATAGCTACACAAGTTTCCGGTTTCTAATGGTATTTATAGAATGTATTGAAAGAACTCTGCAAATATTGCATAGAGGGTTAGGCCAGGAGTGCTAGGCTCCATTAAAGCTTAAGCCTATTTATAATATATTTTGAATATTTTAGTAGTTTAATTGAACCTAAAATTTCAACTTTAATTGATACTAATAATGTAGCACCCCACTCCCGCAAGACCCGAATCCGACACCGATGGGTGATATCCGAGTCCGTACCCCACGAGGGTGGCGTGCTAGAGCACTCAGTTAGTTAAAATTCAGTACAATTTATTTTAAACTACAAATATAAAGTGCAGAAAATGATAACCAAATTCGGGCCCACTTTATTTGGAAAGATTTTCAATCATAACAATGCAATCAACAGAATTTTAATAGCCATTTGAGCTCTTTCACAAATACCAAACGTTTCTTTTTGTCATAATGTCTTTACATTACAACGTAAATACATTTGTACAATAATTTTTGAATATACAAATTTATAAAAAAATAGGAAAATACAAATGCAGACATGATCTGATCTTGACCTCTATCTCTGACTTATATGCAGTAGGTATACTCCTGTTTGCCTAACGAGGTATTTCTTCTGATCCTGAAAAACATTTGTAAGTTTTGGGTAAGTTTTGCGAACTCAATAAGTAACCATCATTGATAGTTCACCTAGTCACATAACACATAATTCACATTCATAACATTTCACATTTCACATTTCACATTCAATACAATTTAATCACTAATATAATGCATATGCAATGCACATGTGACACACTTTCTATTTGTTATTTTGTTGTGACTGAGTGCCTAAACTGTCAAATATCCTTTGGATACCGGGCTCATTACTAACTGTCCCTTATCCGCTTAGGGTATACAAGGCTCATTTTACATAGTGAGTCTTAAGCTCTTAATCACTTTTGAGTTCGAGGCTCATTTTTACTCGTTGAGCTTTAAGCTCTGATCGGTGGCTTCTCTGACCACAACTGCCATTATATTTCATGCATTTATGAAATGGAATGCATCATTCACATTTTTATAATCTCATTTAATTACTTCCCCATATCATCAAACCTTAGTCCGGCATTCAACATTAAAGTTAAGAATTCACGCTTTCATTCATCAGAACACATTTAACAATCAAATTACATACACTTAGTTCATCCAATTCACATTCAATGAGCACTTTAGTACACATTCCACATTCACAATCATCGGACCTTCTGTCCGGAATCAACAATCAAACACATTCATTTATCATTCAAAGCATAATTTAAGCAAACAACAATTGAGAGAAACCGTCTAAGTTACTCACAAGTTGCTCCCTAAGCTAGTGCCTGGAAGTTGCGGCAACGTCTGGAGGTTGACGTTCCAGTTGCTCCTCTATATCAAACAACATACACATATATCACAATATGCACAATTATAATTGTTTAATAATGCACATAGATGAAATGAATTATGTACAATGCATGTTCATAACAATCCCGGGTATCTTTCCTTTAATTTCATTACAAAATCATCCCCATATCAAAGCTCAGCTAAGTATAATTTATACTTAGGTTTATGCCTCACTAAAACCATTAAAATCGCATTTCAGTCTCATTGAATCATTTCAGATTTTTCCAAGACACCCCTTTCGGGTATACTGTTCATGTTCAATAAGAAGGTGAAACTGATATAATTTGGTCATAATCTCTCTAGAAAAGTGTTCCTCTATGTCTTATGTTTCCATTGACACTAAAATCACTCAATTTGGTTCAGTAATTTGGAAGATGTGTCTCAAACATTATTGGATTGTTCATATTCAAAAACAGTGTACTATGTACAACTTCCATCTAGAAATTTAATATCTTAGAGAATGAATCAAAATTCGACTTCTTGAGACAATTTGTATGCTTATATCTCTAGTTTACTCCAAATTAAAAATAATCTCATTTTGAATCCTAGAGATCTAGATATATTTTCATTGTTCCAACAGATTCCACACTTGTTTTGATCAATATTTCTCAACTCAATTTATAATGCTACAAAATTTTATTAAGGGATAGAAAAACGTGTTAGGAATCCATTGGTTCAAGTCTCATGTCATTTGGAGGTCAGGAGAAGAAGTTATGGTCAAAAGAAAGAAGGCTATTAAAGTGAGTCAACTCGTTGGTCAAACCAGCAAAGTCAACGTCGTGCTCTTTCCAACCAATTTCAACAATCCCAACCTACCAAAGCGACTTCTACTCAACTCTAAATTGCATCGTCTTTCTCTCTTCCATTTTCTCTAGCTCTTCCCAAAATAGAATTTCGGGTCACTTTTAACTCGATCATTTTGACAATGAAAACGAAAGATTTAGGTCAAACCTTCTTCTAAACAATTATTCCTTTATGTGTTAACTTTCAAATGAAACCAATTTCATGCAATTTGGTTCAATATGCAAGTTATGCTAAAAACACTACAGATTATTTCGAACTACGACAGAATCCACAAACTCAACTTCCAAACTCCATAACTTTTGATCCAAAACTCCAAAAATTACAAACTTTATATCAATGGAAAGCTTAAAGAACGATCTACATCGTTCATGAATACCATTTTGTCAAAATATTCCTAGATCAATATAGTAAATTCACAGAAGTTTCAGCTCGAAAATTCAACACTATTATTATTCATTCCCAGATGACTTCCATTTTTCAAATCCAACACTTCAATTTTTATTTCTAGTTTTTCTATTCCATTTCGATCAACTCATTCACCATAAATTTGTACTACTCCAAAATATGCAAGTTTAAATCAAAAATCATCATAAGTCAAAAATTCATATTCAACCTATTCATGCTCTGTCAACTTTTTACATTTCCAACTTTCATTCTCAATATCCATGTTTTCTCTCAACTTCCATTTAAACACTCATTTCCATCTCAGACCATCATTGTCAACTCAAAAACCATTTTCTTGATCATCTCTAAAGAATTCATCAACTCACGTATACACTTATATATTTTCATACATACACAGTGAAGAATAGAGCATGTTTCACTTTTTTATATCTAATTTTCTACACTAATCCTATACACCATTTCATTGCTATTTCAACCCCAAAAATTATTTCCTCAACACTTGATCACTAACAATCCATCAAATACTAAATTAACACTATAACCATTTTTTTTCATCCATCAACACAGTATTCATAATATATATATACGTAAATGCCATGATCATGCATTGACCATAAATTCATCAAATTTATTTCAAACATCCACAACTATATCAAATTTATTCACTATTTACTTGTTGAAAACTCCAAAAGCTTCAACTGTCTTGAAGCCCTAACTCCATGAAAAATTACATATTCATTGAGAAAAATAATCAACTTCTAGT
Organism: Erythroxylum reticulatum; assembly: GCA_025504915.1. Lineage (NCBI taxonomy): Eukaryota > Viridiplantae > Streptophyta > Magnoliopsida > Malpighiales > Erythroxylaceae > Erythroxylum > Erythroxylum reticulatum. Next base: position 27,743,719 of record JANSVA010000002.1, on the reverse strand, counting down.
TTTCCTCAGGACAGAATAGATAATAACAAGGTGGGATGGGTTTTGGAAAAAGGAAAAGTAAAGAAATCCCTTAGAAGGATTTTGATGGAAAACGCTGTGTGTTTGAAGAAAATTCGAAGAAGGTGATAACAACGAAAGAACTTAGGAAATAACAAACCCCTTTTTAACTCTCAGATAACTCGAACTTACTTCTAACAAATTATAAAAGCAACTTAACTAAGTGACACTTGTCACTTTCCTAATGCCTAAGTTCTAACTTAGTTTCTTTTGAAACTAACTCCATTGTTCTCTCCTCTTTACAATCTAATTACCTCCAAATATTCCTTTAACCCCTTTTTCCCATTTTCCAAAATACTCTATAATTTTCGAAAATCACCAAAATTAAAAAATATTACAACTCCACTAATCAATAAAATTTCCAATATAAATCAATTCCAAATTCACAAAATTCCCAAAAATCATAACACAGTCCAAATATACCCGAAATTATTCATGAATGCATGTAAAATTATTTTCATGTGCAACAGTTTCATTATTCATGTGTATGTGTATGCCATTTTATGCATAAGCATGAAAATACAAATTCTAAGCTCTCATTGATCACTCTATTATTCTAGCGTCCTCGTAGGTGACGGGATGTTACAAATAAAATACTAATTATGTCCAAACAAGATACAATATCTCATATTGACCCTTATTTATTAAATATCTCATATTTAACTACAAAGTTTTTGGAGCTTTATAATAAAGTTTAACTTGATTAAATCACATTTTCTCTCTTCAACCTATTCTTGTGTGACTCATTAGATTTTCAAATATGTTGGCAATAAATATAAATTATAACCCTAAATTATATAAATGAAGCTCCTTTAATTTATCTTCAATTTTTTAGTTAAACAATTTATATTCACATATCAAGATTGATGTCTGGCAACGCATTATAACCATTGTAATATTTAAGAATGTTAAAGTAATTTTGACTAACCTTTTTGTATATGATTTTTCAATAATTTAATTTTTTATCATACAATATTTTGATTAGAGTATGAAATTAATATTTATTCTATTTAAACCAAATCATATTAATTCTTCACCATTAGCAATTAATTTAATTAATGACATTTAGAAACCATTTTTTTAAAAAATGTCATTTTACCTTGGCCAAGGATTTCTGAATCAATAATAATTGAGAACAACGAAACATTCTCCTTAATCACTTTAGGGTGATGAATCTAGTACTGATCACTTAACTACCTCCATACAGTTCATGTTATATTAAATGACTACCGACTAAATTATCCTTCACTAGAATAGATCATAAGTAGTAGTAAAATATGGCGATCCCTATATAAGATAACTTTGGAGTTCTTAAGTTAAATGATCACTTATATAATTATCACAATAAGAATTTACATAAACATACAAGTAATATTCCAAATGGATTTATCATGTGGGATCAATTCAGTGAACTTACTCTCTAATAACCACATGTTTAAGTATGATTAGGAACAATTTACAAATAATATAAAAATGCAATATAAATCTTTTAATTACGATTTCATCATAATTCATTTACAATGTATATTTATGCTATGGAATTTACCTTATACATCTAAGTATGTAAAAAATAAAGAATGATTTCAAATAATTCTATAGATAAACTACAGCCAAATGATTTACTGTAGGGAATAAACCAATAATTTTCTACTAGCACTAAGCCAATTATCTAAGTATCTTATACCATATCACCATATGACGATCATACTACTGCTAGGACATTGGTTTAGTAGCAGAATTATATAAGACTCTTTATAGTAAACACTTGCTTAAATCTTACAACCTTCATCTTAATTATCATCATAATTAAGAGTAATTGACTAACTACATACTTGAATTTTTGATAAGACTTTAGCTCCTTTTACATACCTAAAGGCTTTAATGTTCTACAATACATTACTATCTGAACAATGCAAGGAGCTATACTAATTTTATTACAGAATTTCTTATCCAAATAATCATTTCCATTAAATGATAAATGTATTTTAGCTTTATTAGTAATTAATGCTACATTTGAATCTTTTTAATGTCAAAATCATATTGTTCCAAGTAAAATGTATCTTAATAAGGATTTACTTTTAAAATTAATATTCATATCACCTTGAAATTAGATATTAGCTTATATATAGAATAATGGATATCTTTAATACTTCACAAGTATGAGATATCTCAAATACTTAACACCTTTAGTACATTATCCATGTTCTTGGACTTAGAATAGGTAAACAACTTCCATGTCTATCTCTATATATCTAGTTCCTATAATTTAGTTGTCACCTTTTTCGTATTTAACAAGATTTTCTCTTCTATCATTATATTTTTCAATAATTGAAAATATGAATTATTGTTCTCTATGAACAATATGTCTTTACATACTCCTAGTAAATACGATAATTATACTCGCACTAACCTTGTTATAGATATTATAAATTCATAATCATATCGAAAACAAACTCTTTGAATTTAACATCTTATAGCCTTTCAATTATACATCAAGTGTATCAATAAAGGCACTAGATTCAATTAGATGCATTTTCATAACATTTAAACTTTTCAAATTTCATCTTACTACTCCTACTACTTATCTTGAGAACCATTCTCCTATAAGTATACATTGAAATAAGCAATTTATTCAATGGGTAAGTAAGATTTTATCCAACCTTTTGGATATCTTATAAATTTTTATTATCCAATTTAGTTTGAAACTTAGTAGATAATATATACTTGAACTAAGCTTCACATCCCTCAATCATTAATTTTGACTCTTTTAAAGTCTTATCATCTTATATCTAATTTGAAATCTCGCTATTACATCCAATACATCATATTTACAAAATTTACAATTCAATATCATCATCATCCTTTAAAGAAAAGTTGATTTGGTTATTTTTTAACCTAATAAGTTTCACAAGTTTCATATGACTCATAATAAAAAAGATAGGTATAACCTTTTATGTAACTTTATAATTCTCACTATATTGATTTAACCAATATGGCATAAAAGGATAGTATCGATTATCAAAATTTGTATTCTTTCCACTTATGTTAAACATAAGTCTTGTTTGATCCAATGCATACAAACTATTTCTATAAATTCGATTATCTATTTTTACTCAATAATCTACTTCTTATCATCCCTTAAGAAATGTAGTAATATTGAATCTAAATTTAGTATCAAATACTCTTAATCATGAACTAAAAGTATATATGACCTCTATTATAACTAACATAGATAAGAAAATTCATTCAATCATTTTTCTTCTAATGATAACTATTATCATTCTATAGCAAATGACTTTGATAAGTGTTTAAATTTTGATTTATTTGATATGCTACATTTAGTGATTAATGTCTTCGAAATGCTTAAGATAATCACTTTAACTCATTTGTGATTTTAGACACAATTCATAAGCAAAGAAATTAAAGTGAGTTAAAAGCATTATATTTGGGCAGTTTTTCGAAAATCAATTTTCACTTATCTTCAAGGAGCAAGAAGAAGAAAATTGAAAGAAAAGAAAAATCAAAATAAAAAGAATAAGAATTAAAAGTGCTTGTTGAAAAAAATGAAGAAATAACAGGAGCACATGCATGTTTTTGCATCTAATTTACTTAAGTTTAATGGTGTGAAGTTAATCAAATGATGGTTGGGAAAAGATGAAGCAAAATGTAGCCTTCCTTGAAGCATAAAATGACGGTAACAAAGGTGCGTTTCGAATAGCTCCATGCACGTGAACAACATTTACAAATTACAATCCATGGTTTATGCTTGAAATGCATAGCCATATGTGTGTTTCACGCATACAGCTAAGGAGACCAAAGTGATAACGTTTGGTAGAGAAGCTTAACAGTATGCGTTAAACGAAACATGAAATGCAGATGTTTCACGCCAGAAGAAAACGATGACGCATAACGTCAGAGCCAAGAGGCCAAACGCAAACGTAAGGTGCATTTTTTGGCTTAAAATGCAAAGTAGAATAGAGGGTTTTGAAAACATGAACAATAGCGTAGTCCATCAATCTTAATTTGTCGCATCAGGCTACAATTGGGGCGGCAAAAATAAGAAGGGGTGGCATAAATAAAAAGGGGTGGCAGAAGAAAGCTTTTGGGAGATGGTTTTAAACATAAGTGAATAGTGACGGCGTACCACAAATGTTTATTTGTCACATCAAATGAATAGTTACAAAGGGAGAAGAGAGCGGTGGCGTGGAAAAGAGTGGAGGTGCTAGATTTTTGGTAGTTTTTCTTCACCACCGAAGTAAAGAGATGATGGATCACAGTTGGAGCATAAAAATTGTGATGAAAGGATAGCTTCTAAACATCAGTTCAACTGTAATATCATCACCAAGTCACGGTTAAGTTATTTTTATCATTTAAGGTTGTAATTTCTTTTTAGATTGTTGTGTTGTTGGTGTTGCTTTGATTGAGGCTTGGAATGAATGATCTTAATATATTATTTTTATTGTTTTATTTCAAACCTATTGCTAAAACACTGAATGTAATTCGTAATCGTTAATTTTGATGTTTGTGAGTAGCATCTAATAATCATTAATCGTCAAGAATAACATAACTTAGGTTAGATAATGCAAATGTGTGAGGTTACTACCTATGTTGATCATTTTCTAATTCGTAATGTGGCTTCCAAATTGAATCTAGAAATTGTATCCTAGGTTGTTCGATAGTTAGGTTTAATTAAAGATTGTTTCTTAATGAAACACAATCTAAGGGAAAACTAGGACTAGTAGAGCATTCTATTAGTCTCAGATCAATAGTCCTAAGAAAGTTGTAGAGATGTTATGATGATGGAATATGTTTGATAGTGTTTAGGCTGAGATTGACGCTATAACTGGACCTTGCTTATATTCAACACTTTTCTCATTTTTGATTGCTTGTTTTAATTTCTTTTTGATAGTTTACTTTTATTTCAATTTCTAAATTTCTAAAAATTTTAAACCCCCTTTTATATTTTCCTTGCATCAATTAATTTTCGTTACAGAAATTAACCGAACATTCCCTATGGATTCAATTTCGACTAACCCTAGCTACAAATTATAGTATGCAGAGTCAGTAAATTTTGCAGCATACTCGACACACGCTAGTGTTGTTGTCGAGGATTGTGGTAGTTTAATTTTCAAATTTGATTTTATTTGGTTTTTTGTTATATATTTGTTTATAATCATTCTTTTTGTTACTTGTTAATTTTTAATTGTTTGTTAGTGTTATGGCATGGTAGTGACCAGATCTCCTCCTAGAGAAATTGAGCAATTTGATCCAGAGATTGAGAGAACATTGTGAAGATTACATAGGGAAGCAAAGTCAACTTTGGTAGATGAATTAGAATCAAAATCTGAAGACGCGATGGCAAATCTGAGAAATCTAAGGGAGTTGGCTGCATCTAATTTAACTCAAAGACCATTATGCATAACATCTTTGAATTTCACTGAACATGTTACGATTGAGTTAAAATCGGGATTAATTCATTTAATGCCTAACTTTTATGGTCTTACAGGTGAGGATGCTCATAAGCATCTTACAGAACTTGATGTGGTGTGTTTGAGCATAAAGCCTTACGGGCTGACCAACGAGCAGATCATATTAAGGGCCTTGCTATTCTCACTAAAAGATGTAGTAAATGACTGGTTGTTTGATTTACGGGATAGAAGCATGAATACTTGGTTAAAGATGAAGCGATTATTCTTGGAAAAACAGTTTTTGGCCTTAAAGACAACAAGTATTCGGAAGGAGATATGTGGTATTAAGCAACACAATGGAGAATCTCTTTACGAGTAATAGGAGCGGTTCAAGAAGTTATGTGCTAATTGTCCACACCACAACATATCAGAGCAACTTTTCATTTAATATTTTTATGAAGGATTGCTACCGATGGTGTTGGCCCCTGAATTTTTTTCTTGACAAATAAGTATGATTTACATCAATTATAAGATTTTTATGAAAGTTGTGGAGTTCATTATTATGTTGATGTTAGAAAGATTATATGATATGGGTTGGTTGAATTAAAGTG
>JANSVA010000002.1:27718115-27737543 GCA_025504915.1 Erythroxylum reticulatum | reverse complement strand
TTTTTGTCAGGTTCGAAGTGCCTCGACCTATCATTAGCAATCGAGGGACCCATTTTTGCAACAAGATTTTTGAGGCTTTGATAAAGAGATGTGGTGTCACACACCAGGTTTCTATAGCCTATGATCCACAAGCAAGTGGACAAATTGAAGTGTCTAATAGGGAGATTAAGTCCATACTAAAAAAAGTGGTGAATTTGAACAGAAAATATTGGAGCTTATGATTAGATGGTGCCTTATGGGCATACCAGATTGCTTACAAAACTTCAATAGGCATGTCGTCATCCAGGTTAGTTTTCGATAAGCCTTGTCATGTACCTGTGAAAATAGAGCATATAGCTTACTGGGCTGTGAAGCAGTTGAAAATGGATTAGGTAGAGGTCAGTAATAATAGGAAGCTGCAATTGTAAGAGTTAGAAGATATCCGTAGTGAAGCTTATGAAAATGCAAAAATTTATAAGGAAAAAACTAAAGCTTTTCATGATAAAATGATTTCTCGGAAACAATTTTCAATAGGACAAAAAGTTCTTCTTTATCATTCAAAGCGTAAGTTATTTCCAAGGAAATTACGATCCCACTGGCTCAGACCATTTATTGTTACTAATGTTTTTTATCGTGGTGCAGTAGAAACTCAAAGCTTAGATACTTCTAAGGTATTTAAAGTTAACGGACACCGTTTGAAACCATACTATAAGAACTCTCCAGTTGAGCATGTGGAAGAGATAGAGTTGACATCCCCAACCTATCTCTAATCAGGTAAGTCCTCAAACACGTCCAGCTGACGACTTAAAAGAAGTGCATTGGGGCAACCTAAAAAAAATTTAGGTTTATTTGTTATTTTTTTTAGTGGTTCTCATTTTTATTTTATTTTGTTAAGTTTGTTTTATTCTAGTTATGAATTTAATTTCAATTCATTTAGCATTTTAAAATTTTCTTTTAATATCTGCAATTTTATTATTTTGTTTTAAAAAATTAAAAAAAATTTCCTTCCTGCCGCTACCACCATTTTACCGCCCACATTTTTATTCTTCCTCTTTCACATATATTTTCTTCACATTTTCACTCACTTCAGATTTTACACCATTATTGTTAAAAGCATGAACACCCACACCATTCCCATACAACACCCAACCTTCTACCCTCTTCTTCATTGTAAAGCACCTGTTCCCAATCACGATTTTGTCAGTTTGGTTTTCTATCTTTTAAAGTTTTAGGACTGCAATTTCACAAAGCTTGGAGTCATTCAACGGAAGAAGAGTGAATCTCGCAGGTTAGCTTCACCAATCACGTCATTTGTAGACATCCAATCTCCATTGAACACCACTACGATCACACCCACAACTGCAACACCCACCCAATTTGTACCACCGATTTCGACTACAACACTAGGCCCTTCAATTGGAAACAGAACAAGGAAAGGTAAAGAAGTGGAGAATAGTAGCCAATGGAATTGAAGAAATGGAGGCTTCACTTCTTTTCGACTCCCAAAAGATAATAAACAATTTTAACAATTCAACCAACGTAAATTTTATCCTTGTAAGTATGTTCTTAGCGACACTCTTGAAGCTTTACAAGTACATGATTCCTTTGAGTAAATGATGAGACCAATTTGTTAGAATGTGTTTGCTAACATTGATTGCCCTAAATATGTTAAACTAATGAGAGAATTTTACAACACATTTCAATTTAATTCTAATGAAGAATTTGATTTGTTTACTGAAGGAATTGTGGAATTAAGACTTATAGGAAAGGAATTTTCTTTTTCTATTGCTAATTTTAATGTGGCCATGGCTTTTGTTTCAGCCAATGATGTAAAGATGAGCCATTTATAAGTTCCCGATGTAATTATCATGATGATTTTAATGCATTTGAATTGTGGACTCAATGGTCTGTAGACCCTAATCTATACAATGCTAGTGTATCTAAAAGTTCATATTTGAAAAAAAATCCTCAAAATTATTCATCAACTCTTAGCATATAATTTTTTAGGGCATTGGGATTCTGCTGGAACACTTTCTAAAGTTGAATTTTTTTGTGGTGTATAAATAGAAACATTCCTGTTAATTTAGATTTTTGGTTTCTAACACAATTTCAATATGTGTTGAATAAAAAATCCAAATCTTTGATATTAGGATTCTACATCACTCATTGACTATCAATTTGGATTTATTAGACCCTAAAAATACTGACATGATTATGGCTTATGCTATAGAAACCTTAGATATAGAATGTTTGCATAGGATGGGAATCATGGACCTAAGCTATGGACAGGCATCTTTTACCAATCCGAGTCCAACTAATCCTTTCAATCCACGTCCAGCTACAAGAAGTTGGGTCTTAACAGATGCACCGAGTAGTCGCCAACCTTCCTAAGCCAATTTGGATGATCATCTTAGTCGACTAAAACATTGAATGCATCGAATGGAGCATAATTTGATAGCATATTGGGAGCATCAAGGGTTCCAACCTCCTCACCCAGCAACTCCATGATTTCGGACATCAACAAATAGAGAAGCATTCTTTTCTCTTTCCTTTTATATTTTTTCTTCTTTAATCTAATGTTATAACATTGAGGACAATGTTGGTTCAGGTGTGGGGGACTGATATGAAGTACATGTGTGTGACTATGTGATCTTGCCTTTCTTTGATTTTCTTTTATGTTTTTGCATGCTTATGTTGTGTGTTAAGCCATGAAGCTTTTTCATATTAGTGTGGATGAGATTGAGTGTGTGCATGAAATTAAACTAGGTTATGTGAGTCTAAGTTGAACCATATTGATTAATTGTAATAATTGGTCTTATACCCTTAGTCAAAGTTTTACATTTGAGTGATTAGGTAAATGTGGAATTAAGGTGAATTCTTGAATTAAACCTGTGAGCGGATTTGAGCCTTAATCACATCATCTTTATGTCATTATATTTTCTTATATTGTGTGATGCTTCTCTAATTAGGCTTACCTTCAGAACTTACACTGAACCAGATTGAATTTGTTTGACTACATGGTTTATGGAAATGATTAAGGCCTTTTTGTTTTAAACCCCTTAGCTTAAATGAACCACCGAATCATTTTTCCCTTGCAAACCCTTTTTGAACCTTTAACCCTATTTGTTTTTTTTATTAATCACCTTTCATTGAAACCCAAAAACCTCATTAGCCTTACCCTATCACTAGTTGAATGAAGCACTTAGTAATTTGGGACTTTTATTCTGTATTGTATTCTAAGATATTTTTATAGGTACTTTTACTAATGTGTTTTTTAATTTATATTGCTATTATTTTCTCTTGTTTTTATTGTTTTTACTTGTTCTCAACGATATTCAAGTTAAAGAAAAAAAGGAAAAGAAAAAAAAAGAAAAAGAATAAAGCATAGTAGCATTATTTAGTAATGAGTAGTCGTAGTTCCTTGTACTCATGTGTTTATCTCAAAATTTGAATTTGTGTGTCCCTTTTACTTGGTACTTTGTGAATACTTGTAATTAATCCTTTGCCATTTTTACTTTACTTTTGAACCTAGCCCTATTACAACCCATAATAAAGTCCTTTTAATCTATGAACTCGTGTAACTCGAATGAATGATAACTGGTGAATTTGTAAGCCTATGGTAGTGCAATCTGTTAGAGGGAGATTTGAGAGAAACACCTTAACCTTAAACTCTTAAGCATAAAGAGAGAAATCTATTAGAAGAATTCACTTTGGTTTCATACTTGCCTTTGAACAAGAATGTCTTAATTTGACTTTGCCTATTTGTATCGGTGAAAATTGATTACGATGTATGTTGCAACCTAAGTCTTACTGGCCCATGTTTAGTGAATTGTGTGCACTTAATCTTATGAAGTATGAATTGACAGAGTGTAGTAGTTTGATATATTTGATAAAGGATGAGCAAAGGTCTGGTGTGGGGGAATTTGTTAAGTTGTCATTTTTATGCTAATTTTGTATATAAATCTCTTTAATGTGTTGAAATTATTATTCTAAATTAGTGAACTTGTTTTTTAATTTTTCTCAAATGATTTTCATCACATGAAAGATGAAATTGGATCAAAAAGATGTAAGAAAAGTAAAGACAATTCAAATTCCCATCTGGCAGAAAAATAATTGACAAAGCATAGGCACGTGCAAGGAAAAAGAATATCTACAGAATTTGTTTTGAAATCAGATTCGATCCACCTAAGATTTTCATGATGTTGAGAATCAAATTGTTTCCTTACTGATGGGGATCTACAACTTGAATATGGGGGAGGATATCTGCTAAAGATAAAGGAGGGAAGAGAGAGGACATTGAAAATCATCAAGAAGACATTTTTGTTACTGTTCACATCAGGCATGATTAGGAGTTTTATGTTTTTGCATATTTTTCTAGTTTTAAAGAATTTTTCATATTTTCTGGAAAAAGACTAGGAATGGAGATTTTGTATTTTTCTATTCTTCTGTTGGTTTTTACTTTCGTTATGAGTAGCTAAATCTTTCTTTTTGGTTGAAGGGAACTGCATTATCATCTAGTATGTGCGAGATTTCTAAATAAAGTTTGTTTCATTGATGAATATTGAGTTCCGAATTGCTTTTCATGATTGATTTGATTGACTTCTAAGGTGCACAACTAGGAATTGATTTGTTTAATTCATAGCCAGATTAGTAGGATTCGACGTTCAGTTTTGTTAGTCCAAAGTGGCAATCAGGATTACCATCTTTACGTTAGAGTTTGGAAATTCTAAAAAGATGCTTAACTTGATTAAATGTATGTCGTACATATGTTGTCTTGTTTATTGGCTTCTTAGTTCTTAAAGTTATCAATCAATTAAAGTTAGAATCGTATCTAAGTTGTTGACTAATAATGTTTAGAATACATGTTTCTATTCATTTAATCTTAAGAGAAAAACATCACCTAATGAATGTTTGTTAATGGGCTGAATTTTATAACAAGGATCCATATTAGTATGATAACGTCGGTGACCCGAAACCAAGGTATGTTTACTGAATTTTTAGATTTGATTATTTTTGTTAATTATTTATTTTTGTCATTTTTAATTTTTTGATTTACGTGAATTAGACCCCCCTGATTTGTTTTAGTTTTAAACTTGTATAACCTTCACCGTTAAAATTCCTCATGGGAACGATCTCAACTCTTTACTAACTACATTTCTCATTGCTAGAGTTAGTATTAATTTGGTTGCAGGCGATAGCAGTACCAATTAGTGAATAAGTTACGTCCTTTATTTACAGGTTGTATACATATATTAAATGCATATTAAATCGTATGTTTTACATATATGATATTATACATACAATTTTATATTTGATAAGACTATTTGGAATTAAAGTCCTCATTAAAATATTAAGGACACATAGAGAATGTGATTATTATCTTCCATTACTTAAAAATAAAATCAGAGTTCCATTTATTGTAAGGTTTGTTAAGTGACTCACAACTCATTTAACTTGAATATGCTTTATCTTAAATTAATGAGTTCTACTTAACTAAATTTGTATGATTTGGATTTCCAAGTCATAAAATTTAGAGGCAAGGGTAGGAATAATTTAAAAGATACACTTTGGCAATGAGTTGTCACCTAACAGATCTAAGAGTCACATGAGATATAATTGATAAGGATGTTATCATTATAATTTTAGTTGGTTTATTAAGTGACTCAATGTCAACTAAATTTAAATGAGATCCTAGTCTACTAGAGAGACTAGAGTAATCTTTTTGAATAGTAGTGAGGGCTATTATTTTGAATAAAATAATGAGAGTAATCAAATATATGATTATCATCCTGATCTTATTTGGTGGCATAACATATAATCAATACTTATTTTCCCTTACATTTATATTTTATTCTAAGTAGATTTTGGTTAATATAGTTGATACTAAATTAGTTAATCAAAATTCCTAGACATAAGCCAACTTTAAAAAAGGTTCCCAAAGTTAGATAGAAAAGTTTTATATCTATTATGTAATTTTGCTGTTAAATCCTGTTGAGGATTCAGTGACAAAGTTTTAGAGATATATCAAAATCATATGGATGACAAAATATAATCACCTTTGTTTCTTATAAACTATAATGACAACCTGTAAGATGTATGTCAACATTATGATAGCACGGTGTAAGAGGTGGCATAAAGTAAAGCTAAAAGGTATAATACTTTGATGGAATTGTTCCACTTAAATTTAACCTGTTAAAAGCATAAATATGGACTAAAATTAAGCATTGGCTTAGATATGACAATAGTTGTCATTAGAATAAAAATAATTGGATGAATTTTCTTATCTATAAGTGATATGACAAATGATAGATGTATATTATATTATGTTTTCTAGGTGTTTGAGTGTGTTTTTAAGTGTTTTCTTATATGATAATCATTTGTTTAGGACTTATTACAATTGTGTTCTTGTTAAGTGTTTTTATGTGTTTTAATTATTTGATTACTTTAGAGCAAGAATTTGATCTTAATTTTATATCTCAAGAAATATTTTATGTGTTTGTTAGTGAGTGGAAACAAGAAATTGAAGAAAAGAGGAAGAATTTAGAAAAGGAAAGAAGCCATGATCATGCACAATGCCACTATCATGCATAAAGAGAGGATGAACTCTCTGTCACGATCGTGTAAGTAGGACTTGTAATTATGACACTATGCACACGTGACAGTGTGTTTTATAGCACACAAAATTTTTGTATTATTAATATTTCAGGGCTATTTTTGTAAAAAAATTAAGGGGAGAAACCTTAGAGCCTCAAAGTTTTTAAGGATAAGAAAAAACACCAAAAGGGAGGTTTAATATCATAATTAAAGAGATCAAAGAGAAGACATCAAGAGCAACTCCAAATTTTCTAGATTTCCAGGTTAAGACAAATCACTGTTTTTCTTTATATTCTTTTCATATATTTCATTATCTTGGATGTTGATTTGGATTATTAGGATGTTGAACATGATTATGGGTTTCTAAACCATATGAGGGATTGTTCTTGATCTATTTTATTAAGATTTATTCTTGTTGAATTCCATAGATATATCAATGCTTTTTTGTATTTGTTATTCTTATAATTGGTAATAAATTGAGAGATTGAATCAAGTTATTTATGCCAAGGTACACAATTAGATTTTTTTAGCTTAATAGACCTGTAAATATCATATTAATAAATAATTAAAGAGAGATGTCAATTGTGAATTCATTATCCTTGATATTGCTTCAAATCCAATTAAATAGTTATGGGAAGTTTTGTTAATCAAGAGGTTGTAATTCTATTATTATCGATTTCAGTTGGGATCATTTGACTAGATCTTAAGAGGGGATAATCAAAACCTAGGATATCTAAGATCAAAAATAATTGAATTAACAACATAAAGGGGAGACAATTGTGGGCAGTCTCCCTCTCATAAAGACCATCCAATTTCTTCTATAACTTAAATGGATTGGTCTCTTACGATACATGGTATGTTGATATCAATTCAATGTCTAATAATACCCAAGGTTTTCTACTTCATCTTTTCCACTCTTTTTTGGCATTTTTCTAGTTTACGTTAGACATTGTCTTTTATACTTTTATCCATATGAGTTGGGTCATCGAGATCTTTACAATACGAAAGATCTTCCATCAAGGTACTACATACTGAGTAATTAGTTTATGCCAATTTAATCATGGAACTATTTCCACTTTTCAATCCTATGACTCTAATACTAGTTAAAATGTTCCAAAAAACAATATCTATAAGATCATAAGAATAATCAACCAATTTTAAGCAATCTAATTGCAATTAATAATCCACCAAAAATATATAAATGACCAAAAAAACACCAAAATTACATGGAAAACTCTCTAGTGTACAGGAAAAACCTATGAGCCAAACTGATAAGTAAATACACTGAATTAAATAAAAAAATTATAAAATTTGAGTTTCGAGTTACTGCCCCTAACTTGAAATACCTCCATAATACAATAACATGTAACCCATCAAGGTTCTAGGATTAAAAACAATTTGACATTCTAAATCAATATTACTTCAAACTAATCTTAAAAAACAAACCATAAAATTCCTATAGTTGAAGAATGCAATTGGGCCCTAATAGAACAAAATAAATTAGCATAATCACTCTTTAGTCAATATGAAAACAAAACCAAATATTGAATCCCAGCTTAAGTTGTCGTCATTCGTGCTACTGTACCTAAGGAATAAGAGTGCTTCCCATTCTCTCTCTTACTCAGTGGCTTTTTTTCTATATTACTTGATTCCCTATTTTGTCTTCTATTTCTCAACCAAATATTGATATCATCAAGTCACCAAAACGCTTCTTTTGGAAGCCACCAAATTATGCCTTACATAAACAAAAGAGGGAAAAAGAAAAAAAAAGTGAAGTAATAAAGCCCAAAATGTATTTAGGCATATGGAGCACAACGCCACCACTAAAATTTAATTCAGTGGTATTGTTTCCTCTTCTTTTTTAAAAAAAATAAATTAAAAAATATTTATAAATGGGGTTGGACCTACAAATATTTATTTATATTGTATAACTTGGCTAGTATACCATCTTTATATTTCAAATTTCTCTTACATGTTCTCATAATAAAGGTTAAATGGAGAGAAATGATTATAGTGTATTAGAAGAAAAATCTAAGTAACCCCTTATTACCATTTAAATTTTCAACTTCAATTTCTACCTTATCTTATGCAAGTACCATTAATTAGTCCATTGTTTAATAACCAAGATTTAACTTCAACATATCATGAAAGGTAGAAAAGCATTGCTTGGTAAAGAGCTACTTATAGTATATGTCTATAGGCTAGTAGTTGGATTTGACATGGATAAAATAAATGATCTTATATCCTTTGTAGATTCATTTGGAGCTTTATGTCTAAAGCATAATTTAGCACACATTTATAGCAATTAGGTAGTGCCTTATGCTTATAAGTAATGTGTAAAGATTATTTGAGAAACTCTTCAAGTAATCAATGTATGAATGGAATGAAAACACTAGGATCATTTTTTAGGAAGATATTTTTGAATGTTATAAACTAATGAAACTAGAATGTGGTTAAAGAATTGTTGTTCATGATAAGTGTTGCATATGACAAAGTGCTTAAATGTTCATATTTTTATTTTTGTTTATTTTTAGTTCAAATTCACTTGTTTGGAATAAAAAGAATGAATTTGTGTAGGTTTGGGATGATTTGGAGTTATGTTGACCAAGTTATGAAGTTATAGAAGAACAAACCAAATGCAGTGTACTTGCCTATGTACTTTCTTATTCTTGAATTTCAAGCAACATCGTTATGGTTCACGCTCCAAAGAGTTACATAGTCATAAACACACGTATTTTTAAAAAGTAAATGTGCATGTACTTCTCAATGCACATATTTTAGCTCGTGTTTATGCGCATGTACTTTCCAATGCACATATTTTAGCTTGTGCTTATGCATATGTTTACACTAGATTTGAATCTCATTTTTTTAGTATATGACCTATATACCACCTAAAAACTTAATTTTCAAACTATAAAAAACAAAATTAAAGGACAAAGCAATAGGGGAGGTATAGGAAATTAAATATCTTAAAACAATAGAAAGAATGAAGAACAAGGAAAGAAATTTATTTGAAGTAGATTTCCATCGATTTAAAGTGAATTTCATAAAGATTAAAAAGTATTTTATCATGTTTTTTTATTTTCTATTTTCCTTTAGTTTTGATCATATGTCTTTCATTATAAGGAACTAAATCATTAAGGTATATGGATAAGAGGAACTGCGAGATGGATAGTATAATGATTTCAACTTAATTTATTTTTTAATTTTATTGAGATTAAATTATGTGTTCATTATTTATTCTTAAATTAACATTGTTAGTATGTTAATTCATATTTGAGTTCATACAATTAAGAGTAAGAAATCTTTTGTATGAATTGACTTAGCATAATCAAAAGAGAGTTACATGTAAACCTAGAGATAGGCCAACTTAAATCTTCCAGATTACGATCAACTAATGCAATTATAGGGGTTTTAATTAAAAAGATTTCAATTAGTCAACCTAGGATTATTTTTTAATAATCTTGAGAAAAATATTAGAATAACTGATAAATTTTTATGATCGAATGAACATTTGATTAAATGAATGCGTGAAGTCTTTATTATATAAGAAGTCCTAAGGGATTCACATTTTAGCTACCAGTGTTTTTATTAATAGTTTCTTGGTTTAATCTATATTCTAATTAGTTAATTGTGTTGATTTGATTTATTTTATTGCCTTAAATTTGAATTTGATCAATCTCCATCGCCATAATTTGTTAGACTAAATAACAGAGTGACAACTAGTATTAGTAATTCTAGTCATCATAAATTGACCCATATTCACTAGTTCTAGCTATAGCTACACCATGCACTTATGGTAAAACAAATAATTAAATTTTTAGCACCATTTTTTAGGACTAAGATATTATGAAAACGTTATTTTTATTAATTTAACCATTATTTTTCTTTCACTTTTCTTTTCTATTCTTTTATTTTGTGTTTATTAATTTTTTCTTAACGATCTCTTTCTTAATCTTATGTTTATAACTTATTTGTAGGATTTAGGTATTCAATGCTAAAGCTACCAAACATAATAGAAGGATGGAGAGGATATTATTCTTTGGGGGATTATACTATATCACAACTTATGGAAATATTGAAAGCGTAGAATGAGAGGTATGATAACATATATTTGGAAGCTTAACTGATATCCATCATATGTTGTGACATTTGTAGTGATGGCCATCGTAATCATAAATGTCAGCCACCTATATGTGGGAGCAGCTAATTTTATAGGAAACTAGAGTCAACACATTCCTTATGGGAATGCTCATAATCCAAGGTAAAGTAATTTTGCATGGAATGGTCAAGTTTTCACCGAGATTTCTTTAACAACAATAGTAAGATAAGGATTGACATCTCAAGGAGCTCTTGATGAAAGCCATTGCTATAATTGAGGCTAACCTCCAAAAGACCAACGAGTTGTTCGCCTCTTTTTGCCGTAAGACAATTGATTAGATAGCATATTGAGCTTATTTTTGAAGAGAATCTAGGTATTTTATCAAAATACATTGATCCAAGTTGAAGGGAACAAGTGAATATGAAAACTGTGAGGATTACAGAGGAGCTAGAGGTTGAAAGAAAGGAGGAAGCTATTATTCAAAAAGAGAAGGAAGGGAAGAAAGAGGAAGATAAAAAGGAGAAGCCAAACAAGGATGCTATCAAATAATTATTGACAATTTGTTGCTAGAAAAGGAATTGATGGATTTACCTAGTTTAGTAATTTAATATTACATGTCCTTATTATATAACTATATTTGGCCTATTTGTAGGTTAATGAACCTTTATTTGAGAAGGCAGGTGGAAGCAACGTATTGATTATAGATCTAAGTTAAAGAAGGACTTGTTGAGAAGTCTAGCTAAAAGACTTATAAAGAAGTGGTTATTGGGAAATAACCTAACAACTAGTTATATTTGTTTTGATTAAGTAGTTTATAAGATTTTCATTAGTAGTTTAATTTGTTTTCATTATTTTAGTTCTATAGTCCTAATTTATGACTTGATATTTGATGGATTTCCATAAGCATGAAGACAACATCACCTTGATGCATTAAAGTTAAGAAGATTTCGCTAATACTAGATAGATGTTAATGACATTAGACTAGGCTGAAATTTTTTTATTATCATAAGAGTACTGGTTATCCTTACCTCCTCCTAGTATTTTCCATACTTTTCATTATTCTTACATGTTTTGTACATTGAAGATAATTTACAACTTAAGTGTAGAGGAGGGACTTAATAGTCAATTTTGTTACAATTAACTTAATAGTAAATACTTCATGATTATTTTAAAGGAATGTTGATCAAGGTGATCCATCACGAGTTTGGTTGTGATTATGATTTTACTTATCTAGGTAAGTAATTATAAGTTTTCATGATTAAGTTAATTTCAATTTGGTTCACTAATTTTGAGAATGAATACTTGATTTTTTTAAAAAAATTAAAATGGATTAAAAAGAGTAAGAGTTTAGTAAAACTATTATCCTACTAATAAGATATCAAAAACACATATCAAACGACATAATAGACAAAACAAGTGTTACCGTGTACTAACCACCCTCTAGTGTATTCTTGGAGTTTCCAAAACAAGGTAAGAAAAAAAAAACCTTTTCAATGTTTCACCAGAAGCTTCCTAATTAGGGCTCTAATGTCTCTATCGTCAACGTCTCCAGATGTTTGTGGAGGTAAGATCTTTCTGGTTTGATCCTTGTAACTTCTTCTTCTCTTTCTATCTTCACTCTCTTTCCCTTTTTAGGAAACACAAAGGGTCTTCTTGTGTGTTTACGCTTCGACTACTATCTCTCTTCTCCCAACTGCAAGTCTTCGGCACCCGCGAAGGATCTAACGTAACCATCTCATAGAGGAGGACTTCGTAAGGTAAGAAACTCAACTTTAGACTCTTTCAGAACTATTGTGCGTGTTATAACTGGCTAGATTAGGTTGCGGAAGTACTGCTCTACGTATTGGGCATTCTTGGATTCTCGTTAGAGTATCCAAGAAATAGCTAGTCTCTCGTTGCATTTCTTCTCCAACTAGTTTATAACCAGTTGTTCTCTAATATTATTAGAGATGATTTCTGTGAGGGAAAGTATGCCTCTTTCCTTTTCCGTAAATATTTTGTTATTCCTCTCCCGCCAGATCTCCTGAATACATGTTGTAAAGGCTATCATGTAAACATCCTTATCGTGTTTGGGTGCATAGTTCTGTAGTATCTCTTAGATAATGTCATTCAAATTGTTGTGATGGCTATTGTGTGCACATAGAGATGCAACTTACCTCCATACTCTATTAGAAAACTCACAGCTAAAAAATAGATGATCCCTATCCTCATCATCTAGATTGCAAAGTATACATCTTTTAGAGGAGGGGAGGATTTTTAGTCTAGACATAGTGCTTAGTATGTACTTCATGGTTAACCAGCTTAAGAAGCTAGCATTTGGCTTGATAGTATTTCTCTAGATCAACTTACCCCATCCAACTGTAGGTATTGTCCCATACTTAAGTTGTTTTTCTTGCCTATTTGTTATGTCCATTACAGCTAGACCATTCCAAAAGTATGTATCCTCCTCTTCATTGTATCGATACTGTGGTATCGATAGAGCTCTAATCTCCTCATAGGAAGGAGCTCAATTACCATTTGCAATTAACCCTTGGACTTTATCTTTTTTGAAAATCTATCCAGGATATCCCTGGTGATCGAATGGTGAATTAAAGCTTTCTGAATGAATACTTGATTTGAAATTATGATACTTTGTATATAATTTATGCATGCATTAAGTTAAATGTTAATTCTTTTTTAGCATTTATATTATCCCACACATAAAAATAAGAAACAAAGAAAAATAATAGTATATGAATAAACAAACATAAATAATTTTACTCTACTTAATTTGTACTAGTAAAAAGGTATAAGTTAAAGAATAATGCTAATAGTCATTTGAAATAGTGATCTAGTAGAGTAACTAGAGATTTTTATGACAATGTGTTTACTCTTGAGTCAAAAGAAAATGAGACTTTTCAAATAAATTTGTAGATATTTCTTTGTTTTTTTAATTTAGTGTTCTTTTAAAGATTATAAAAATGTTTAAAGATTTTAGCATGTTTTGCTTATATATGTTCACTTTATGTATTAAATGAACTTATGAAGATTGAGTTGAAATTTAAAGAATTATAGAGTGAGTTGGATTAATTTATAATTTGATGCAACGGTACAAAATACTAACGAACCAAATAACCTTTTATTTTGTGCTTGGCTGAGACTGTGGACTCGAGTCCAGTAGGGAATCCAGGACTACAGAACCGGAATTGATTCATCATTCTTGGAAGCAGATGTGCAGAGTTCAAATGTTGCTTTATATGGTGATACTACCTCTCTTAACAAAGATGAACAGAGAAGCAACGTCTAAATCTTATCTTTCAATAAACGTACTATAAGCGTCGGACTTAAACTCTAATAAAAGTATCATTTAAACTTTATGGATAACTTGAACGTCGGATTAACGTTGACCCTCCACCAGGATAATTAAAAGAAAGAGACCCCGTCGACATTATCTTATCTTTCAATATACGTACTATAAGGTTCGAATTTAAGAAAATAATTATTCAACCTCTCAAAGTTCCAAGTATTTGTTTCTTAGTATATATGATATAGTCCTACATTAAATCATTATGCTAGGTACAGGATTTGGATCATCATACACGCCAACTTAAATCTGTAAGTCGGCTCCTTCACGGTTCAGATAAAAGGGAGAATAAGTAAAGTTTAAAGAAACATCATAATCACGAATAATTAAGGAAGTTTATTTATACAAGAAACAGTCCTAATTTAATTATCGTTCTGAGCAATTCCTAAAGGAGGTTACATTTTGAGCTAACGATTAAAATATTTTAGTGCATAAGGAATAACGTAATTTGGAAAATGTAAGAAGCTGATCTGTCGGATTCCATATTTAACCTTGTACTCGGAGAGAGCAGTTAGTCGTTGAAACAGAGCCGTTATCCCTCCAAAAGCATTGGAACAGTAACCGGTAATAGCTCAGAGAAACTAAGCTGCCCGGAAAGCATTATTTCCGGAGCAGCTCAACAATTAAAAGCCCAACTGCTCTCTCTGTTTCTTTGTTCTTCTCTAGCTCTATGAGAAAGAGAAGTTCCATAGCACCAATACATATTATATGCTCTCCTTTTTCTTCTTCTCTACCGTTGTCAGCAAGAACAATACATAAAAAAGAAATCTATTTAATGCACTGCACGTTGATGGTTTTTGCAGGGACCATTTGAAACTTTGAATTGTTCTTCTTTTTTTATATTTCTTCTCCCTTACACAACTCAAACTGACCCTCGTGGCTTTTTCTTCTTATTTCAATGAAGTTGTCTGGTTGTTCGTCGTCGCTGGCCTCCTTGTTCCACTGTTTTATATGACTCGAGGTATGACCTCTGGTAGCCTCTGTGGTTTGAAGCCGTTACTGTTCGGTCGCAAACCTTCCAATTTCGAGGTAATCGATCAACATGTTCACGATTAAAGAAATGGTTTGTTTTCAATCTTGGGGAAGTATCTTGTAATGCCATTAGCAAACCTTTTGAATTGTATATGTTTCATCCCGTTCCAGCATTTTGGCCTTGCTATTGAGATCCAGAGGCATTTGCATCATTATTTATTTCAATTTCAAGGAATTCCAATTCTTCATTATATTTTTCCAAAATACTTTGATACCCTAGATTATAAAAAGAACTATCATTTGTTTTTGGACTGTTTGACGATCATCTGGATTTCCTACCAATAAATTGGGATAATCTCTGCATCTTAGAACCTGAATAAGTTTGGAACAGAAGAGAGACATATACCCATAATTTATAGCCAATAATTGCTTTCTTGTAAGTGGATAGAAATATTTATTTAGGTTTCACCAATTGAAGAAAAGGATTCAGATGTCTTCCAAACCATATTTGGTCCTCCTACCAGGAAACTTGCAATCAGGAACTAAGTCTGATTGTATTTCTACAGATAATTCCGATTTAATCTTGTTAAGAAAAATTGGTAGTTATAGGAGAGGCTTTCATGAATGTAATTCTGCTACTCAAAGATTATGAATATCTTATCAACTGTAAAAATTTTGTGTTTATGCAATATTCATGGAAAAGTTGATGCAGATAGCAAAAAGCTTTCAATCAGTCAAGAATCAAAAGATGGAAATGAAAGGCCCAAAAATAGATCTTTCCCACGGATCTGCAGGGAATTTCATCTTGATGGTGGAGCTCAGGAATAAGATCTTTAGCTTCAGGGACATTATTGACCTGCCACCTTGTAATGGCTCAGCTACCATAAATGAAGTAATACTTCAACCTCTTTCGTACAACATGGTCAAAAGTATTGCATAAATGACATTTGATGATCTTTTAACTCTTATTATTCATGTAGCTGGTGCTGGTAACAATGAAAGATCTACGCAAGCTTTTCCCCGAAACCATACCCAGAAATCATATCTTAGAAACTAAGGGAGCATCTATTGATAAGGTTCGCCACTTAAGCACATCCGGAAGTTGTGTTATTGAAGTTAATTCTATTCTCAACCCCCTAGCTGACTATCTTCATACGGGAGCAGGTTCTGGTCTATTTTTGTGAGGTTTTGACATCTATTGGAGATTCATGGATGACTAATCAAGACTGGATGGACAGAAGTACAAATCACATGAATGGCAATAGCGAACTCAATTCAGAACAACTTGGTAAGACTTGCGACTTATTAATTTAAATGTCTTCATGTTTTGGTCATATCGGACGAATTGCTATTATATGACCTTGGGGTACTCTGAGGTCCTCTATTCATGTACTTTCTTATAACCAGTGGAAGCAAGCTCTGTGAGTTTCATAGATATCTTCTCATTTTACCACTTGGCAGTTGAACTTGCATTAAGAACACTAAATTGCCTGACGAAGATACCGAAAGAGAAGCTCGACGTGAGTGATGAAGATGATCAGAATAAAGGCAGTCCACGAACTAGTGTGTCTGGAAAATTCCTGACAGGGTCTTATTCAGATCTCAGCAACACCTCATGCTGTGACTCTCCTGTCACCCCAACTTCAGTTCTTCCAGATTTCATGGAATCTCGCCATTCTGGAGAATTTGTTCGATTTTCTAGTTCACCTCTTCTCCGATCTTTGAGAGATCAGGCTATTGGGAAACTGAACCCCATCGATGCAAAACGCTTCTCGTTCCACATGCTTCCAAATGCAGGATTTCATAATTTCAGCTATTCAGACCAAAGGAACCATGTGGATGATAAAATACTGAGAGACATGGTAGGAAAGACCACATCTTTGAATCAAAAGAGAAGGTTAGATGATGAAGTGATGATTGAAACAGAGGAAAGCACGGACTCTCGAGCTAACAAACCTGTAACATGTGAGGATGTAAGACACCAACACAATGGAATGCATGAAATTGAAACGACCAGGACAACTTTGGTAACAACTGAAGCAAGAGCAATTGTAGCACCACTATCACCATCAGAACCACCACTGTTGTCATCAAGAATGGAAGAGATAGCAGTACAGCCGCGTTCACCACCTACTCTTCCACCAACACCATACATATCTAATATTTTCGTGGCACCAAGGATACCATCTCACTCACCACTTGTTCCATTGCAACCATCACACAAGTTGCAGCAAAATGGAGCAGCAGCAGGTCTGACATCACCACCCCCTATGGCATCTGAAAGCAGAGTAGCACCACCAACTCCACCGCCGCCGCCGCCGCCATCACCATCTTCAGAAAAGGCAATAGCAGCAGTAGTGCCAACACCCCCTCCCCCACCTCCAGGAGCTGCAAGAGCAGCTCCACCCCCACCTCCTACGCGCATGATCTCCTCAAATGGATCAATGCCATTGCCGCCACCTCCACCCACGCCACTTGGTAAAGAAGCTGCTCCACCGCCGCCTCCACCAGGGGCAGCAAGACCTTTACGCCCCAAGAAGACACAAACTAAATTGAAGAGATCAAGCCAAATGGGAAATTTGTATAGAGTTCTCAAGGGAAAGGTTGAAGGAGGTAATCCAAATGTCAAATCATCCACTGGAAGAAAGAATGCAGCTAACAACAGTTCTGGAGGAAAACAAGGAATGGCTGATGCACTAGCAGAAATCACAAAGAGGTATAAAGATTGTTTCTTGAAGAACTTAACATTAGACTAGGACGCTAACAGTTACATTCTATTCCAAGGATATGGAACAATCTTTAAATCCTAAAATCTCTCTTATGTTCCTCACCTCGTGCATCACAGATCAGCATACTTCCAACAGATTGAAGAAGATGTTCAAAAGCACGCTAAGTCCATCTCCGAGCTGAAAACATCCATCAACAATTTCCAGCCAAAGAACATGGAAGAGCTGATCAAGTTCCACAGCCAAGCGGAATCCGTTCTTGAACAGTTGACAGATGAAACACAGGTAAAATATCCTCCAAAACCGATAACCACGGACTGCAAGACAAAGGACTATGAATCCCCAAAAAGTTAGAAATGTATAGTAATGTTCAAATGACTCTTACAAATTCCAAAGTTTAACTCCATATGGTCCAGGTTCTTGCAAGATTCGACGGTTTCCCTCAAAAGAAGCTGGAAGCATTAAGAATGGCAACTGCATTATACTCAAAGTTGAACGGAATGATCACCGATCTTCGTAATTGGAAGATAGAGCCTCCCCTGGGCCAGCTTCTTGACAAGATCGAACGTTACTTCAATAAGGTATCTTCATATTTTCTTTGTGGAACATAATGAAATATTTCATATTTTGGTTAAGTGGAAACTAGGGATATTATGTTATATGGTGAGAAAAGTTGGTTGTATGAATAGATAAAAGGAGAAATGGACAGCTTGGAGAGAACCAAAGATGAAGAAGCCAAGAAATTTCAGAGTCACAGCATCGACTTTGACTTCGATGTTCTTCTAAGAATCAAGGAAACCATGGTAGATGTTTCCTCTAACTGCATGGAACTGGCACTTAAGGTACGTAATTGGATTTGCATTTCTACCACAATATATACGTAAAATGATCAATTACAAAGGAGTAAAAACAAGATTGAAATCTCTTGTATACTGATTCAGGAGAGAAGAGAAGCAAAAGCAATGGAGATAAGTGTTCCAGGAACCAAAACAGAACGTAAGAAAGCTTGTGTCAAAATGCTTTGGAGGGCTTTCCAATTGGCATTTCGGGTCTACTCCTTCGCTGGCGGTCAGGACGACCGTGCCGATAAGCTGACGAGAGAATTGGCTCACGAGATAGAGACTGATCGCCAATAAGAAATTAGGCCAAAGAGAGAGACAGAGAGAACATCGTAGGTTCCTATTCTAATAGAGTTACTTTGATTGATTAGGACAATATCTTTCCTCAAGTTCTCTGTACCAAGTGATTCGGGGGAAATCCTCGGGACCTGAATTCTGCTCTTTCTGTAACATACAGGATTCTCTATCTAATCTTATCGATTCAGCTTAATTTTAAACAACTCGGTTAACCGTAACTGTCGCGAGTTTGGATCGCCTGTCGAAGATTAGCCTGATAAGCTTTATGTAATAGTAAAACTACATCGTTTTTTTTAAAAATTTAAAAGCTTCTTGGTGTGAGCAGTTCTTTTTCAAAGGCAAGCTTATTACAAGCCGCCTGTAGCCGTGACAATATTTTTATTTATTTATAGAATATATTTAGTAAATTATTTATTTATTTATTTATTATTTATGTACATAATTAATTATTTGCCTTTATTTTAAAAGTGTCTTAATTTTTGTTTGTTTGTTTAATTCTTTTTATTTTGATAATGAGTATAAACATATTTTTTATCCTTACTATTATTAAGAACAAAATTAATAATAATAATAAAT
>JANSVA010000002.1:27690534-27718015 GCA_025504915.1 Erythroxylum reticulatum | reverse complement strand
AATGCATCTTAGTGTGTGCAATGGGTAAGTTAATGCAAGTGGTCAATTTGGTGATCAAGTATCATCTCAATATCAAATACAACTAGCTAGATAAAAGAGAATTAACAAAATCACAAAATGACATATATGAGACTTCATATATTCAAGCTCCAAGTTCTACATCAACAAACCCAATAACACAATACATCAACACTTGATTAAACTATAATCAAGAAAATCCTACTACAAAGCCTAAATCCTAACTAAGGAGTTTACAACAATGTAGTTAAATATGAATAAACTACTCCCCTTTGAAGCCCATTGACCTCAAGCCATTACTACATCATCAAGAGGAAATGGTGCTTAGCCAAGCATTGCTTTGGGAGAACTCACAACTGGAAACCCACAAAGAGCATCCATGGCAGCAGCAGCAGATAATGAATGTGGCGATAGAAAAATGGAAAGAAGTGATTGATGATGGTTCAGTGGAGAGGAAGAGTCGTGAGCATGTGTATCAAGTGGAAGCTTGTTGTGTCTCTCTTCCCTCCGTCTTCTCTCTTTTTTCCCCTCCTCTCTCTCTGTTAGCTGTAACCTAATTTGGTAGGTTTTTAAACTAAAGATGATTTGGGTCGGGTTACACATGGAGTAAATTTTCTGAAATTGGTCCGGGTTTTTGAAGGTTTGCCGTGATGAACTTTTCCCGAAAGATTTTCATCTGTTGCTGGTTCCTTCGCCGCGGTGAACTTTTCTCGAAAGTTCAACCTGGATTCTGTGTGTTTCACCATAGCAACAGATCCCTTTCGCCACGACGAACTTCCTATTTCGCCTGTTCTATTGTTGACTTCATATTAGCCTTCTTTGACTCTACACCTTCTTCTTCTTGATTCCCTTCTCCATGAGTGTCCTACAATGAACAGTGGTAGTTTGCAGTATCAATTGTTCTCAGAAAATTAATTAGTGCATTTAATACTGATTTGTAATAATTTTTACTCTCAAACTACATAAAATAAAGGTACACACTCAAGAGTCAGTTTAAGCATAAAATCTGGAAATAGGAGTCAAAAAGTGTAGCAAAAGTCATGAAAATGTCGCCAATTTATGTAATAAACTTGGGCTCAATCACTTGGATACTAATTATGTGCTTTGACTCCATTCCTTGTTACCTTGCAGAGGTTGCTCATAATGTAGTGATTAGGTACAACTTGAGGTATTTAAAGGTAATTGAGTAGCCAATATAGGATTCACCACTTCTGTGATAGTAGAAAATGATACCCACGAACTCTTGTCGAGGTCATTACTTGGAAATCTTTGGTTGGTGTACATGTGTTATGAAGAATGTCTTCATTAACATATAGAGTAATGGGTCTTAGGACAAGAACTAATATTACATAGGCTAGATTTGACGTAGTAAGTCTAATGAGAGTTGACACTTTTCCCCTACCTATAACCAAGTGGGGTATAATATGGTGAAAGGATGAATTGCACATCAATTGTCTATGGGAGGGTTCGTAAGGTGGTTTGTGATGAGCACGGATTTGTTCATCAAACCAAATACTTTTCAATCAATTGGGAGTTATGATGTGTTGTTAGATGCCGCTCATGACTTGCTTGGATTAAGTGTTAATCTAAGTGGCCAATATAATCAAGAACCTAATGGGTCACACATATGAAAATGACTTGGAGTATTCATAAAATGGTTATAGAGATCCATTATATGGATAGTAATAGAACCAAATGGATCCCGATGAGATAGGGATATGTCCTGATGAGATTGCAACATCGATATTGCTGAAACAGGTCTCTGGTGTTTTTCTACACCCAAAACCCTGTAAGAATACATACATACATACATATATATACATATATGCATATATATATAAGATGTGTATAATGTGTAAGATGAAGAAGATGAGTTCTTTAAAGTGTTGTATTTTGTCTCATTGCCTTTATTGTCTTTAAATGATAAAAGACAAAAATAATGAAAGCAAATAAAGAAGATGATAATCGTGAGAATTTTTTAACAAGTTTTAAAAAGGCCATCTTTACGATTCTCTCTCATCTTTCTTACCTTTTTCATCTTCTTCCTCTCCATCATATTACTCTTTATAAAAAAAAAGGTGAGAGCTAGCACTCTTATCTTTGTTCTAGCTATTTTCGGATCAAAGATTTTGATTCAGTTAGTTTCTCTGATCTCTGCATGGATACCATTGGAGATGGTCTGTTTTGATCATTGTGGTTTGCGACAACTCGATGAGTGGAAGATCAAAAAATGAAGGAGACTACACACAAGGTACATGGTTATTATATGAATAATTGATTTATGTAAATGTCATGAATTCCTATATATATATATATGTTATAAACATGTATGTGAACTGGGAATATTCAACTAGGATTTATAGTATTTCCTTATATAGACATATAGATCTTGGACTTTAGGAAAGTCCTAGAACAAAATTTTTTTTCACCACATATATATGATATACACACTAGGATTTTCCCACAGTAGTATCATAACCACTTGTGTCCCGTATAAAGGAGAAACTAGAACATATGTGATGCTACTAATTGGTTGTGACAGTTGTGCATTATAATTGTGTTGAATTTGAAATCAATATATAGCTATTGTTTACAAAATTTTCTTGCCCATATTTGCTCATAATATGTTTTTGTATATATTTATGGAAAGAAAAATTTTCTCAATGTGATTTGATATGTTTTTGCTAATTAATTCCCTACTGTTATGGTTGCTGTGTTTATGCACATTACATGCTTGTAAATTTGAGAATAAATTCTAGAATTTTTTTGGATTTTCATTCACAAACCTATTTCTAAGATGTATATAAATGTCTATGAATATGTAAAGATGTTTTTGAGGTGATTTAATATTTATTTTTGAATTTTTTGTGAGCCGTTGGGAATGTCTGTGTTAAGAAACACAAATTCTGGATTAGCTTGGTTGCTAAGGTTGGTTGAGTTTTTCTTAGAAATAAATTATGAAAAAATCATGGAACATTTTGTGAAAAGGTTATATCCTATATAATTTTCTAAGCATTTATTGAAATTGTTCAATGATTTTTTCAAGTAAAATATAGAGCTGGACAATTTTGAGAAAACTGCTAGACCTAGTTTGTTTGAAGTGTTGATAATGTGTTTTTTGGTTTCAATGCCTTGGATCATTTTTTATATGATGCCTTGGGTCATTTTTTATATGATCAGAAACATGTTGTATTAATGTTGGATGGATGCCAAATAGATTTTCTTAAATTTAGGTTTCCAAAAATTTTCAAATGTCAAATATGTCATATTAGCATCCCATTGGTATATTCAGTTGTCCTGATTGGATTAGCCATCATAAGTTATGTGATAAGTGCCAAAGTAGTCTTGATGAAGTGGAGACTACCTAGAGATACTTAGGGTGATAGTTTGATGTTCTCAAATTATTTGAAAATCTAAGAGAATGATATTATATTAATCCATTTCGAGTATTTCATGTCTAGTATGACTGAAAATGGCAAGCATGACACAATTAAAGTGTTTAATTGGTACTTCAGAGTTGAGGGTATTATAGTTGGTATATTGGTATTTTGAATTGGAATTGAAAACATATGGATTGAGAAATTAGCCGATGCCAATATTAGAAAGCAATTTGGTTCAAAAGTTGAAATGAACGTCAAATCTTTAGATGCATAACATGTCACAATCTATATAGGAAAACCTTGTGAGATGATTGCTTAAAGAATGCATGCTAGGGTTGGTTGGGTGGGATGATGGATGATGATAGATATGGATTCAATGTGATTGATGAAACATCCTAAATCATTCCATATAGTCATTGTGACTATAATCCTGTAACTTTGACGAGACTAGAGTACGAAATCCCTCACACATAATATAAAAACTAACACCTTCCATTAATATGGGGAGAACCAGGATTCTTTTAGAGTTAGGGTTGTTGGGTAAACCCAAGCTCGCTCTATACAGATATGGTCAAACCATGGAAATAAGATTTTTTGATTAATGGGTCGGTTTTTACTAGAACCATTGATTTACTGAGTAAACTCAAGGTCAATGTAGAAAGAGGTGCACTGGGTAGCGTACATTAGATGTACGTGCATCAAAAGTTGATAACCAAATGTGTGTGTATACATCACGAGTTGATAGCAGTAGATGATAGTTGCATCTATGATGCAATTGATATTACCAATACTTACCGATTGACCTAAGGTGGTTTGTTGGCTAAACCCAAGTTCATTTTTAATAATATCAGATATCGACCCACTAGGACACTTTGTCATAATTTTTCTTAGATTCGTAGTATGGGCTATAGATTCTTTGAAACTAGTGGGATCCATATGCATATCATGCAAGTCCTTATGATCATCCATTTATTTGTATTATAACATTCTTTCTTTCTTCATATTTAGGTTGATTGAAGATGTCTTCCAGTGTGAATTTATGTTCACTTTTGAAATCTAATAAATTAAATGGACCCAATTTTCTTGATTGGCTGAGAAATATGAGAATTGTTCTCAAATATGAGGATCTAGGCTATGTCCTAGATGTTTGACTTCCCAATCCACCTACTGCTAATGCTTCTGATGAGGACCAGAGAGCATATCGTAAGCATCTCAAAAATAGTGACTTGTCTATCTGCATTATGCAAGCCTCTATGTCACTAGAGCTGCAGAAGCAGTATGAGTCTATGGATGCTAATATTATAGTGTTTCATCTTGTAGAGCTTTTTGATGAGAAAGATCAGTCTTAAAAGTTCGAGAGCTCAAGGATGCTCTTCACGAATATAATGACTGTAGGGACATCTGCAGTGCAGTATGCATTGAAGATGAATGGTTATATTGAGAGGTTGGCCATCTTGGGTTTTGTTATAAACTATGAATTAAATGTTGACTTAATTCTGGTTGGATTGTCTTATAGTTATTAATAGTTTGTATTGAACTATCGAATGAACCAAATCTCCACGACAATCCTTGAGTTGATCAATTTGCTCAAGATAACAAAGCAAGCTATCAAAAAGGATAGCAAGCTAGTGCTAGTGGTGGACTCTTATTCTTCCGGTTCAAGAGAAAATAACCTAAAGAAGAAAAGGTATAAGAAACCAAAAGAAAGTGCAACCAAAAAGAAACTCAAATAAATTATGTTGAAAGTAATTTTCTTCTATTGTGGCATGACTGACCACTGGAAGCAAAACTGTAATGTCTATCCAGAATCCTTGAATAAGAAGTATGCATCAGATGCCTCGGCTCCTTCAGGTGTGTTTTTCATTGAGGTTAATATTGTTTTTGATAATAACATATAAGTATTACATATTGGTTATAACTCACACATATATTATGACATGCAGGGCCTCAAGGACAGTAGATAGGTCATGAAGGGAGAGCTGGACCTATGCATGGGCAATAGAGCAAGAGTTGCTGCATTAGCTGTAGGCACTTATTTTTTGTCACTCCCCAGTGGGCTTGTAATTAAATTGGATGATTGCTATTTTGTGCCTGTTTTAACAAAGAATATATTGTCTGTTTCTTGTTTAAATAAAACTGGTTCCTATTTGAATTTCAATAGTAATGGTTGTTCTATTAGTTTGAATGGAATGCTTTATAGTACTAATACATTAAGCAATGAAATTTACATATTAGATATGTCGCATCCAATTATGAATGTCAATGACATGAAAAGAAATAAACGAGATAATTTAAAATCAACTTGCTTTGGCCATATAAATGAGAGATGCATAGCTAAGCTGCACAAGAGTAGTAGTTTACGGTCATTTGATTATGAATCATATGACATGTGTAAATCTTGTTTATTAGGCAAGATGACTAAGTTACCCTTTATGGGAAAGGGTAAACGAGCGACTAGAGTATTAGACCTAATACATTAAGATGGATGTGGTCCAACGTCCATCCATTCTAGAAGTGGTTTTCTTTACTTCATTACCTTTATCGATGACTATTCTCGATATAGGTATCTGTATCTGATGAGATACAAGTTTGATGCAGTTGAAAAGTTCAAACAATTCGGAAATGAAGTAGAAAACTAACTTGGGAAAGGTATCAAATTACTATGATTCGATCGAGGTGGGGAATGTTTAGACCAAGAATTTTTATATTATCTCAAAGATAATGAAATTTTATCTTAATGGACTTCACCTTACACACCACAATGCAATGGTTTGGCTAAAAGGAGAAACTGAACCTTGCTGGATATGGTACAATTGATGATGGGCTTTGCAAATTTACCAAAATCCTTTTGGGGGTATGAACTTAAGACAACTGTTTATTGGCTAAATAGAGTTCCATCAAAGAAAGTTGATGTTACTCCATATGAGATATGGAATAACAAAAAACCTTATCTTTCTCATTTGAATGTTTGGCGCTATTCGACTTACGT
Source organism: Erythroxylum reticulatum (assembly GCA_025504915.1). Lineage (NCBI taxonomy): Eukaryota > Viridiplantae > Streptophyta > Magnoliopsida > Malpighiales > Erythroxylaceae > Erythroxylum > Erythroxylum reticulatum. The sequence goes on along the minus strand of JANSVA010000002.1, from coordinate 27,711,628 downwards.
GAAGCGGATACAATCAGATAAACTTGATGTGAAGTTTGACAAAATAATGGGATATCAATTTTACCTTGCTAAGGAATAAAAAGTATTTCAAAGCATACTATCTTTTTAGAGAAAGAGTTTCTTTTAAAAGAAGATAGTGGGAGTAAAATTAAACTTAAAGAAGTTCAAGATGCTCGAACGGATGCAGATCAACTGCCTGAACATGAGTGTGACTTATAGAAATGAAGTAACAGTTCAACCTTCTTCAATATAGGAAGTTCCTAGGTCACGTAGGATATGCTCTATTCTCGAGAGATATGGATTTCTCGTGATTGTACTGAATGACGTACTGCTCATAGAAGATAATAAGCCTACTACCTATGAAGAGGTTATGAAGAATTGATAGTTTGAGAAATGGCTTAACGCTATAAAAGCATAAATGGATTCCATGTATGAAAGCCAAGTAAGGAATTTGGTTGAGGCACCCAAAGGAATAAAACCTAGAGAGTGTAAATGGGTTTTCAAAATGAAAACTGACAGATGGTAAAGTGATTACCTATAAAGCAAAGCTTGTGGCCAAATGTTTCCGTCAAAGACAAGGAATTAACTACAATGAGACCTTTAGCCCAATAGCAATGCTTAAATCCATTAGGATACTCTTAGCCATTGTCACTCATTATGATTATGAGATATGGAAAATAGATGTGAAGACAGCTTTCCTAAATGGAAATGTAGCCAAGGATGTGTATATGACAAAACTAGAGGGCTTCATCTCTTATGATGGAGAAAAGGTAAGAAAGCTTTAAAAATCCATCTATGGATTGAAACAAGCATCCAGGAGTTGGAATATCTTCTTTGACAAGATAATTAAAGAGTTTGGTTTCTCACAAAATCCAGATGAACCCTGTGTGTATAAGAAGGTCAGTGGGAGTGCAATCGTATTCCTTGTGCTATATGTAGATGGCATATCATTACTAGGAAACGATGTCTCTATGCTACAATCTGTGAAGATTTAGTTGTCCAAATAATTTATGAAGCAACTTATATCCTCAGGATAAAGATTTATAGAGATAGATCGAAAAAGTTGTTTGGTCTTTCACAATCAATATATATAGATAAGATCCTAAAGAGGTTTAGCATAGAGCAGTCCAAGAGTAGATGTCTTCTCATGACTCATAGGATAACACTCTTGAATTCTATATGTCCTAAAACATAAGATGAGATGATGTGCATGAATATGATCACTTATTCATCTATAGTAGGATCTATCATGTATTGTATGCTATATACGAGACCCGATGTATTATACACTCTAGCTGTTACGAGCAAATACCAATCGGATCCTGGTGAGGGTTACTAGGTAGCTATCAAGAACATCTTTAAGTACTAGCAAAGGACTAAAGATGTTTTCTTGATATATGGAGATGGAAATCTAAAAGTGAGCAGGCATATAAATGCCAGTTTTCTATCTAATATGATTCCAAATCCTAATCATGTTATATATTCACACTGAACGGTGAGGCGGTCAGTTAGAAGTGTTTCAAAGAAGAGATGATTGTCGATTCAACAACCAAGTTAGAGTACATTGTCGCTTTAGACGCAGCAAAGGAAGCAGTTTGGATCAAGAAGTTCATTACTGAACTTTGTATGGTTCCTAGCTGTGATCGGCCCATACAGTTGTATTGTGACAACAATGGGGCTATTGTGCAAGATAAAGAACCAAGGTCTCATCAACAGTCCAATCACATGCATCGTAAATATCATTTGATTAAGGAGATCATTAGTCGAGGTGATTTACAGATAGAGAGAATTCCTACTGAACAGAATATTGCTGATCCATTGATGAAGCAATTATCACAAAATAGCTTTGATTCTTACGTACTTGCCTATGGTATTAGTTACCAAGGTGATTGGCTTTAGGTCAAATGGAAGATTTGTTAGAGTAGTGCCCTAAAGGCAATCGCCTTTAGTGTGATTTTTACAAAGTTGTGTACATATTTTATTTTCATAATAAAGAAAGACATATTTCATTAGTTTAGGGTTCATTATTTATGAATTGATATTATCTATAAGCAAATTAATGAATTCTACGATATATGACATAGCATGAAGGAAATCATGATGTGATCATACTACTGAGATTCCTATCATGTGAAATAATGTCAGTATCTAAATCATCCCAAGTTATAGGATTAATGAGATTGGACATCGTTAATCTTCATAGACTAGCAGATGTCAAACTCTTTGATTTGATCAAGCAGTGGATCTCAAAAATTGTAAACATGAGATATTTAGCGTTAAGATGTGGATGCTTACTAGAGGTAGTAAGTAAACTGGATGGCATATTATGAGATTATCATATGGATGTCCTATTTTAATATCAGTGATAATCTCATCATAGCAATGGTGCAAGTATCCTTAGACTTGATGTACTCAAGGATATCTTATATACTGATTCTATGCTTTGACTTCATTCCTTGTTTCCTTACAAAAGTTGCTCATAGGGTGGTAATTAGGTACAACTTGAGGCATTCGAAGGTAATTGAGTAGCCAATAGAGCATTCACCACTTCTGTGACAGTAGAAGATGATACCCATGACCTCTTATCGGGGTCATTACTTAGAAATCTTTGTCCAGAGTATATGTGTCATGAGAATGTCTTCATTGACATATAGAGTAATGAGTCCTAGGATGAGATGTCATGACCCTATACCACATCGGTGGCTAAGGACACTTACGGTACCCTTAATTCGATTATGCAAGGCTAACTGAATACCTTTTTGAAAACATTTAGGTAGCATAATAACTGTATTTTAAAAATCCCAAAACTTAATTGCAACACCAAAAACTAGTTTTAAACACACTTTTATATTCACATTAAAATTCTACCACAACTTCTAGACTTTTAAATCCACTCAAAAGTAAAATCAACAACAGTACCAAAAGTTCATACATAAGGTGTATTACAAACTAGAAGACAATCAATAGTTAACTTATAAAATCATAAGCATATCAACATAACCAACCTAATTAAAAAAATAGTTCATCAGCCACTATACAACAGAAGTACAAAACAGAGACTGCCCACGTTCGATAATGCCTCGAAAATGTCAAAAAATTGCACGATGCAATTAGAGCTTCAAGCTCACCAAATTAAGTTGCAAGGTTGTAAGGTGGAGGGGTCAGTACACTATGTACTTAGTGAGCAGGAAAAACATATATCAAAATCAAAACTTGATACATACCAAGATGGTGTAGATAACTAATGAAGTGAATATACATGACATAGGAATACATAGGCCTAGGTTATGACTCAATGTATACTGGTTAGGAACCACATAGGATTAGCCTATGAAACACTCATTTGGTAAACATAGGTTCTAGTTCTAGTACACAAAAGCAGAAAAACAACACATGTATAAATCAAATCTTTTCAGAAAACAAATCTCAGAATAAGACAAAACAATCATGTGTGTCGCCACTAATTGACCAAACTAGTGTGCACACACACCGATTTTCGGTGTTGGCTCAACTTTCATCTATGGTGATTCCATATTACAATTTACAAGAGTATTATGACCTTAGGTGATGACCTCGTCGGTGTGCAGTCCCTAGGTGTAGAATCACTCGCAAGTCCCATAGAAAGGGGTCAATACGGGGACTCGACTTTTATGTACTAGCGTTAAGGGTATGGTGGTCACTTAATTTGTTATACCTAACACACAATTGGCCAATTGTTACCTCACCAATCATAAAAAATCATATACAAATATTAAGTATAAAATTCAAATAAGGCACTATACTTTTATTTATTGGTCCAAGCGATAAAATGGAATCTTGTTATGGCTCGAAGCCAAAAAAGAACACAACCATGCAGTATACATGACTTGATTATGAATATGTAGATTCCATAACATTATTTCATGCAATAAAATTCATCTTTTTCACTCCAAATGCACAATGTTATTGAAAACAATGTCATTTCTTAAATACACAAGTATGATAGCATCCATTTGAGATTTAATTCTACTATGCATTACCTAAGTTCAAAATTCACATACAAGTCATCATGCATGTCTTAGGATCTTCTAATTCCCTTTGAGAGATTTGGTTTCTGCAACTCACCTCAAAGGAAGGTGTACACTCCCTTGACTTTAACAATCCTCGATAGGAGCTCCTTGATCCACAACTTTCGAGCCTTTATACATACAAATTTATAATATATTTTTTACTAAACATGTATCTCATATTCATACACCACCACAACCAAATTCATCCCTAATCAATCATCATAAATGTTATTATAACATATGTCAATAATTCACTTACTAATTCAAATCAATGTCTCCTCAACCATCAAGTTAACCTAACCTTATTTGCAATGTTTACATCCTTTTCTTCCTAATGTTTCTTTATGAACAAGTTGTCTTCTTTTAATTATAAATCTCTCTACAAAAATCCAAATGCCATGATTATTATGCCCCCCAAAACTAGACCTCCATTAGTCTTAATATATATAAAAATTTCACAAACAAAATCTCCCTTTAAAATACAATCCCTATCCAAATTTTGTCCTATTTCTAGTTAGAAAGAGACTAACAACTAGTACTCAAACCACAATAACTCATTGTCTAGACATCTCATAACAAAAACATTTTACAGAAGCATTAATAAGACATCAGTAATCTTTTTGTATGTTTTTATACATTCACTAATTTGGACTCTAAGGTCCTCAAAAATCATAAAATTATACAAGGTTCCTATATAAGGGTCTATCATAGGCAGTATTAGGGAAACAAGCATAACTCAAGTTCTAGTCACTATTTTGTCAAGCCCATTTCACAGAGGTGAATTTAAGACCTATATCTACAATCTTCATTCTTTGATTTTCTTCAAATTCGTGCTCTAAAAATATGAAAAATAGCTTGAAAAAGAAAGATGACATTGAAACCAAAATTTCAACTTACTTTGATAACTTCTTTTCTTCTCCTCTTCTTTTCCCCTTTTTCTCTCCTTCTCTTCTCATTTTCTTATTTCTCCCTCTTCTAACCTTACGATAGACCTTCACTCTTACTTTTATTTCCTTTTCATCCATTTTCTCTATAAAATTCAAAATGTCAAACTAATTTATGTGTCACCATTCCATTGATCCATATGTCACCATTCTATTGGTACATATGTTATCCTTCTGTTAGTCCATATGTTACTATTCTATTAGTCCATGTGTCTCTTACTTTAGGCTCCACATGTCACTTATTTTAAGCCTCCATATGTCACTACTTATAAGGCTACCTATGTCACCAATTGTAAGCTACACATGTCACTAATTGCAAAGCTACACATATCACCATTGTAAAGCTACACATGTCACCATTTTGTTGCTACACATGTTACTAATTGCAAAGCTACACATATCACCATTGTAAAGCTACACATGTCACCATTCTGTTGCTCCACATGTCATAAGTATAAAGTGTCATTTGCCACAAACTTAAGAGGCCACTTGTCACAATTATACTCAAGCCACTTGTCATCCATTTAACTGAGCCATTTGTCATCTATTCCCAATGCAACAGGTCACCATTTCATAGGCTTAATCAACCTAAATTCTCATGTATCAATTTGTCTTACTCTTTAACATTTTTCTTAGACTAGATGCAAATATCACCTCATCAATTACTCAATTGTAACAATAAATTCCCAGTTCACTAATTGTAATCTATCAAAACAAAATTTAAGACAAAATTAATACACAATTTCATCATGATCAGTAAAAACCTTTCCTACCTTGGAATATGTCAATTAAGTATATATACTATCTTGCAATGTTTTCTAAATCATGATTCATATGTGTATACAAATGTGATACAGGTGAATGAAATGTAGCTTGTAAATTCTTAAATGAAATAACTCATGTGACTCAATCTTACAATTTAATCTCTTAACAATTTTAGGAGGCAGGATATTACACTAGAACTGATATCACTTGGGCTAGATTTGACGTAGTCAGTCTAGTGAAAGTTGACACTTTGCCCATACTTATAACTAGGTGGGGTATAACATGATGAAAGGACGAAATGCACAACAATTGTCTATAGGAGGGTTCATGAGATGGTTTATGATGAGCACGGGTTCGTCCGTCAAACCACTTATTTTCTGATCAATTAGGGGTCATGATGTGTTGCTAGATGCTGCTCATGACTTACTTGGATTAAATATTAATCTAATTGGCCAACATAACCAGGAACCTAACAGGTCACATGCATAAGAGTGACTCAGAGGATTCATAAAATGGTTTTAGATAGAGATCCATTATATGGAGAGTAATAGAACCAAATGGATCTCGATGAGATTGGGATATATCCCGATAAGATCGTGACATCGACTTTGCTGAAACAGGTCTCTGGTGTTTTCCACACTCGAAACCTGGTAGGACCTAGTATGACTGGACCACCTTAGCATTTATACATACATACATATATACATACATACATACATACATACATATATATATATATATATATATAAGATGTGTATAACGTGAAAGATGAAGAAGACGAGTTCTCTAAAGTGTTATATTTTGTCTTATTGCATTTATTATTTTTAAATGATAAAAGACAAAAATGATAAAAGAAAAAAGCAATGAAAGCAAATAAAGATGATGATGATCGTGAGAATTTTTTAACAAGTTTAAAAAACAAGTTTTAAAAAGGCCATCTTTACGATTCTCTCTCATCTTTCTTACCTTTTTCATCTTCTCGTTCATGTTGCTCTCCATAGAACAAAGGCGAGAGGTAGCACTCTTGTCTTTATTCTATCCATTTTCGGATCAAAGAGTTTGATTCTGTTAGTTTCTCCGATCTCTGCATGGATACTGTTAGAGACGGCCTATTTTGGTCATTATGGTTTATGACAACCTGACTAGTAGAAGATCGAAGAACGAAGGAGACTACACGTAAGGTATATGATTATTATATAAAAGATTGATTTATGTAAATTCCATGAATTCCTATATATATATATATATATATATATTATGAACATGCATGTGAATTGGAAATATTTAGCTAGGTTTTATGGTATTTCCTTGTATAGGCATATAGATCATAGACTTCAGGAAAGTCTTGAATAATTTTTTTAATTTCCGCACCACATGTATATGATGCAGGCACTGGGATTTCGTACACCTGATACTCAGTATCTTTCCCTTTTAAGTCAGTATAGGACTTCTACCTATCACTAGTAGCCTTCAATCTTTGTTGAATAACTTGAACTTTTTCTTTAGTATCTTTTACAATATCAAGTCCGATCATCTTATTTTCACTTAATTCTGTCAAACACACTAGAGTTCTACACTTCCTATTATATAGAGCTTCATATGGAACCATGCCAATGCTAGCTGATAATTGTTGTTATAAGCAAACTCCATTAGAGCAAGATAATTATCCCAACTTCTTGAGAATTCTAGCACACAACGTCAAAGCATATCTTCTAGTATCTGGATAACTCATTCAAATTGTCCATCTATCTGCGGATGGAAAGCGGTACTGAACTTGACTTGGGTACCTAAAGCCTTTTGCAGACTTTTCCAAAATCTTAAAGTAAATTGAGGATCACGATTATAAATAATAGATAGTGACACCCTATACAACCTTATTATCTTATTCACATGTATATCTGCTAGCCTATCCAAAGAATAATAAGGACGAATAGGCAAAAAGTTAGTAGACTTAATGAACTTATCCACATTCATCCATACAACATCATGCTTCCTTTGAATAAGAGGAAGTCCAGTGACAAAATCCATAGTAATGGTATCCTATTTCCATTAAGGAATTGAAATTGAATGTAACAAAATAGAAGGAACCTGATGCTCAGCTTTAACTTGCTGACATGCAAACATTTGGATATATAATCTACAATATCACGTTTTATACCAGACCACCAATAATGTTGCTTCAGATCTTGATACATCTTATTTCCACCAAGTTGCATTGCAAAGATAGTATTATGGGCCTCAAACAATAACTTTATCTTTAATTCATCCTTTACTGACATACAAAATCGATCTTTATAATACAAATCACCATTTCCTTTCATAGAAAATCATGTTGTTTGCCTTTCTGAGTAGCCAAGATAAGTTGTTGCAACTTATCATCAACTCTCTGAGCATCACAGATTTCTTGCTTCAAGGTAGGCCTGGCTTTCAACTGAGCTATTAAAGCTCCATCAGATATAAGTCCCATTTACCTTACTGGACTAACAAAGCCAAAATGGTCTTCCAACTTAAAGCATCAGCCACGACATTATCCCTACCCGGATGGTAATCCACAATGAAGTCATAGTCTTTAAACAATTCCAACCAATGTCATTGTCTCAAATTAAGTTCTTTCTAGGTAAGTAGGTACTTCAGACTTTTACTATCAGTAAAAATCCTACACTTTTCACCATATAAATAGTGTTGCCAAATTTTCAAGGAAAACACTACCACTGCAAGTTCAAGATCATATGGAAGGAACTTTTGTTCGTGTGACTTTAGTTTCCTAGAGGCATATGCAACTACCTTTCCATCCTACATCAAAACACAGCCCAAACCATTTTTAGATGCATCATTAAACATAACATATTCCTTACTAGAAGTAAGTTAAGCCAATACAGGAGCTTCGGTAAGCATTCTTTTTAATTGATCAAAACTAGTTTGATGACTAGCAAACCATTCATATTTCACTCCTCTCTATAGGAATTTAGTCAAAGGGGATGCTATCACCGAGAACCCCTTCACAAACTGGCAATAGTAAGCAAACAAGCCTAGAAAACTTCTCACTTCTATCGCACTCCGTGGTGGCTTCTAGTTAACAATTGCTTCAATCTTACTAGGATCAACCCTAATCCTTTGAGAAGAAACATGTCCTAGAAAACATACCTCCCGAAGCAAAAATTCACACTTACTCAGCTTAGCATACAATTGTTTTTCCTGTAGAGTTTGTAACACAACCTACAGATGCTCAACATGATCATGCTCATTCTTGGAATATACCAGGATATCTCATTTATAAATACCACTACAAATTGGTCTAAATAAAGCCTAAACATTCTATTAATCATATCTATGAATGCAACTAGCGCATTAGTTAACCCGATTGGCATTACCAAGAATTTATAATGTTCATAATGGGTCCTGAATGCAATCTTTGGAATATCCACATCCTTTACCCAAAGTTAATAGTATCCTAATCGCAGATTTATCTGTGAAAATATTCCTGCATCTTTCAATTGATCAAACAGATCTTCTATCCTTGGCAATAAATAATTATTTTTCATTGTAACTCTATTCAATTTCCTGTAATCAATGCATATCCAGAGAGTATCATCTTTCTTCTTAAAAAACAAAACCGGTGCTCCCTAGGGTGAGACACTGTTAGATCGGAAAATAATATCATACTAGATTTTGCTAAATGGTAGATTTCAAAAACTTTTTCCAAAATTAAAACACAGCAGAAAAATCATAACCAAATCAACATGTTTTAATCCATACATGATATGGTATTAGAAAAATAAATAACATAATATGATCAAAATTTTATCAACTTCTTCACTACAACTTTGACTCCTCACTATTGTATATTCAACCAATCCAATCTATCATTTGTTCTCTTTAGACAACTTAGTTAATACGATCCTTTGGTGGGAAAGGAGAAGAAATATTATAGAGGTTTTCCTTTTATGATCAACTAGTTATTAGAACCAAAATAAGACCCTCTCATTCCTATTTTCATCTAGCTCATGAAAGAAAGGAGGAGGCAGGAAGAGCAACAAATGCACCACTTCATTCTCTTAATAAAAATGAAAGAGAGGCCAATAAATGAGATATTCTCATTTTTTAATATGCCTAGATGAAAAGACAAAAAACAAAAATAATACACTCTCATTTTCGATTAAATGATTAAAGAAGGGAGAGAGAGTAACAAATGCACTACGTACTTCTTTAATCAAATGAATGCTGAAAGATTTATATGTTTTTTCTACATGCCAATGTTAAATGAAAACCATTAAACCATTTAATGAGGATACCATTAAACCATTTAATGATGATGAAGCATGATAAAAACCTCCCATATATTTAGCAATTCAATGCTAAACGTCAGTTGTCCATTTAGCTATATAAAATCGAAATCTAAATCATTGTAGATTTCGGTTTTACCCTCCCTTTGTCTTTACAAATACTGTTTCAATTTAATTAATCTAATTAATCAAATTAAACCAAAATCTAGCCCAATATTAAATGTTCATTTTGGACTTTTAATTAACAATTAATTAGTGTCAGCCTAGTATTCAATCATAGGCTTAAAACCTAATTTAATTAACCCTTAATTAAATTGTTCCAGTGTTATTATTCCGAATCTAATTTGGTCCTATATTTTTTTTATTTTCTTTCCGGTAACCTATATTTATTTTTCTTACTTTGCTTAATAACCTTTCCTAGAAGCCAAGTGGGGAATCTAATTGGACTTATATAGTTTAAGCTCCAATAAGCCCATAATTAATTTAATCTCATTATAATTAATTCTAACTTATTAACCAAATGTTATTCCACTAAAGACAATTAGTTGAACTCTTGAATTACTAAATACTATGAGAACTCATTCTTCAAATTAGATGTCCAATTGCAAATATGGATTATATTATAGCCATCCACATAATAAAGGGTAAAATTACCATTTTGCCCTTATTTTGGTTTTTCCTTTTAGATCTCCCGCTTCACTCTATATGGTGATTAACTTACAAGATCTCATCTTGGTGTTAAGACTTGATGGATAGCTAATCCATCAAACTGCTAGCACTAGTTTAATCACCAATCTTCACAAAACATCTAGAAGTGATGATATCACTATAAACTCTTTATTTGAGTGAATGTTCCCTGATACATGTTTCAATTAATAATTCTAACATACAGACACTAGATTGATACTTCGTAAAAATCCATTCCAATCACATCAAGAATTATAATGAAACACATATGAATACATCACTCATTAAGATTGTAGTTCGTAATAAAAGAATGCTAAAGTGTATGTTTTAAGATTAAGAAGCAACCTACTTTAATCTTTAAAAACATACATGATTCCAGATTCATTTAATAGTGTCATTAACAATAGTCAACTACTATTATGATCTGAAACTTATCATTCCCTTTAAGTAAACTCCTTTACTTACATGGAGATAGATCGCAACACTACAGTCTAAATCATAATTAAGTGACCAACTTGATTATTCAACTATGAATTAACTAATTTAGATTCTAATAATATAAATGTTTGCTATACATCTCCATGTATATGTATATTACTTATAAAAGAATCTTCGTACCTGATGACTAGTTATATTATGTTCATATAAATAAAACCAAAATCTTTTGTTTTATTAATAATGACACGACCCCCCTTTTGTACCGTGTTAGCACTAGGGAATGGGTAGGCTTAATTCCACCATAACTTGTAGTAAGCCTAACTTTTCTATATTCTTCTAAAAATCTGGCATGACCCATTTGTTTGTCTGATTAATTAGCCATATACCTGCTAAGCAGTTTTGAATGAAGTAAGGTTCTCAATCTGTAATTCTAACATTCATTATCTACTTATAATCTATCAATCTATGATCATCTCATATCATCAACATAAACTGACATCATTCTCAATAACATAGCATATCCATACATATATCATGTACATATGATTATGACAAACCATAGAGCAACTATAAGCATCTGTAGTTAATATCATGAAAAAAAAATTACTTGTCTGTTTATCCAAATGAGTCTCAAAAGGCTTGGATTTCTTTCTCGTACAATCTGCTAATCCACTGAAATGATAATAGTGAGAGGTGAGTCTACAACACGACTCAGTGAGATATAAACATGCTACTATGCTTGTAGGCCAGGTAACACAAGGCTAGCTTCACAAGAATGATCTGTGGCATTCTAAACAACAATACATGGTATCAATAAATAAACAAGTAGTCATCTTAAGTGTGACAATCACATGAGTATCAATAATAAATCTCAATATGAATTGTTCTATTATAAAATGAATCTGGTTTTTAAATTCTTTTCTGAGTTCTGAGTTTTGAGTTTTGAGTTCTTTTTTTGAATTCTAGGTTCTTTTCTGAATAGTTCCACAGGATTTCTAATTCTGAGCTTTCTCATTTATGAGTTATGATTTTTTGAATTTCTTAGGAAGAGACAAAGGCATGTTAGTATAGCTTATCTCCCCTTTTCTGATTCTAGACAAAGTTGGCCTAACCTTACCCCTGGAGGCCTACCATCTCCATGTAGGACCCAAATCTGACCCATCACTGATGGGTTACCTATGTGCACATGGTCTGATAATATACTCCATTAGTTGGGTATCCTGTGAACTCATCAATCATAATTAACAAGATAAACATAATTCATCAAAGAATTGCAATTAATAGGTTCAACATAACAAGGGGACCAGAAGATGTAAAGAATCTGAATATCATCTAGCCAAACTAGCATACAACATGCTAGACTCAATCACATGGAGTCATCTATCAAATAATTCATACAAATTAAGAACAAACACAAGATTTAAAAAAAGGATTACTATGCAAGTATAATATCATGATTATACTCACCTCAACTATCTCAAGGGTTCTGATCTCTTTTTTAATTTTCTTGAACTTGAGAGGTACTAGGTAGGACTTCCAGTCTTATTCCTCTTCTACTTTCACAAGCTATTGGGTAACATGCATAAAGATTACTTATACCCGCATTAGTCATTCTTACATAAATCTCATTTCTTAACATATATCATTATAAATTTATATTTTCTTCGATAATGGTCAAATTGGTTTCAAGCCAATTTTCCTTTGAAATTAGGAGTTTTGGACTTTGTTATGTCCAAACTTAGCTCACAATTTCGAGTACCTGATTCTTTATGTCTTGATTAGCTTAATCATACTTGAACCTATTCGTTTTCACTGATTCATCCGCGTAGGTCTCATTTGTGAAGGCATAACTTTTTCTAAACAGGTCTAATGTTTTTCAAAAATTTCCATACCTCTATTTAACACATAAATTAACATTTTTTCTTTTATGACCATTTTCTAATTCGGTCATTAAGGTTTCCACATATCCCATTTACTGTCAGCCTTAATATTCTGTCAAGAGTTGGACCCTTCCTGACTAAAATCATTATAACTTATTCATTTCTTATCCAATTAAGGTGATTCAAATTGCCATTTTCAATAGACCCAGATGACTATCACATATCCAAAGATGGATTAAATGATGTAATTTGGATTTATTGTGATTTTTCTACGGCTGTCCTGTTTCTATTCTCTTCTGTGTCACTACAGTTAGTAACACCCTTTACTTATTTAACCATATCTCACAGCGTACTCTTCCAATTAAAATTCCCTTTACCCAGAACTTATATGACACATTTTTTATCATTTCATAAGCAGAACTCATCGTCCAATTCTGACTCTAAAGTTTTCAAACAATTAACTTTCATTTTATGTTTCAATCTCGCTGGTATTCCAAACAAGTTTCAATTCGGGATTTATTTCACATTTATTTTTTGGCTCATTCTAAATTCATAAAAAACTTCATGGATACAGTAGACACCTATATCTACAACTTTCAACTTTTGAGTTTCTTCAAATTCACACGTTAAATAGCTCAAATAAATTGTATAAGAAGGACCTATGAATCTGCCTGCTTTGGCAGCTTTGAACTCCAAAACCCTAGGTTTTAGTCTAGGCCCAAATCACCATAAAAAATGAAAATTTCCTCATGTTAATTATTCATTAGACATCAAAGAATAAGAATCCATCATCAAAATCATCAATCGTGTAAATTTCATCAAGTGGATTTCATAGTTATAGCAAAAGAAAGTGAGAAACTAAATTCCAATCGGTAGAATCAAGTGTCGGGACCGAGGCTTACCGTTTTGTATCTAATGATTGACTTAACTCTCCTTCACTTTCTCATTACAAAGCTTGAAAATTTTGAGAGTGGAGCTTCCACGGTGAATTCGGACAAGTGAGGAAGGAGGAAGACAAGTGTTTTGTCTTATTTGCACATAGCTTCCTTTATAAGCCACTCTTTCCATTATTTACAAAAATGTCCCCTTGTACTGGTTCTTTAAAATCCGCTCGTACAATTTCCTGTGACAACCAAAATAGTGTCAAACATCATTTATTTGATGTCATAAAAATTATGATTTACTGGCCTGGTTTTAATGACATTAGTCTTAAATACTGATTTTTTTTGTAAATCAGATACCGAGTGTTACATTCTCCCCCACTTATTAAAATTTACCCGCGAATTTTAGAAATTTACCTTATTGGGGAAACAACTATGGATATCTAGTTCTCAATGATTCTTCTGTTTCCCATGTACATTCCTCAACTCTTTGATTTCTCTATTGGACTTTAATCATCAGAATCTCTTTATTATGCAATTTTCTAATTTGTTTGTCTATCATGGCAACTGGAGTTTCTTCATAAGAAAGATTCTCTGGTAGTTTCATTTCTAGGGTTTGTAATACATAAGAAGGATCTGGAATGTACTTTCTTAACATTGATATATGGACAACTAGATGCACATATCTAAGATGATGAGGCAAAGTCAATCGATATGACACATTTCTGACCCTTTCAAGGATCTCGAATGGTCCAATATATTTAGGATTTAGCTTCCCTCTATTTCCAAATCTGAATATAACTTTCATAGGAGAGATTTTTAAGAAAACTTGATCACTTGGTTCATACTGTACATCCCTCTTAGAATCTGTATAACTCTTTTGCCTATTGAAGGCCATTCTTAATCTTTCTTGTATTAGAGGAACTTTTACAAATGCTTCTTGAATTAGTTCCGGTCCCTCTAACTTTTTCTCTCCTACTTCTGTCCAACATAGTGGAGATCTGCACTTTCTGCCATACAATGCCTTGTAAGGTTCCATCCCAATAGTGGAATGGTAGTTGTTGTTGCAAGCAAATTCTATTAAAGGAAAATGACGTTCCCAATCTCCACCAAAGTCCAAGACATACATTCTTAACATATCTTCAACTGTTTGAATGGTTCTTTGTAATTGCTCATCAGTCTGTGGGTGGAATGATTTACAAAAATTTAGCTGTGTAACCATGGATTCTTATAGTTTCTACCAGAATCTAGAAGCGAACTATGTTCCTATATTAGAAATAATAGACACTAGCACTCCATAATACTTCACAATTTTGTCAACATATAACTGGGCTAACTGATATGCACTATAAGTGGTTTTAACTGCTATAAAGTGGGCTAACTTAGTGAATTTGTCGACTACAACCCAAATAGAATCATACCCCTTAGGTGTTCTTAGCAGTCCGACCACATAATCCATGGTAAACTGCTCCCATTTTCACTCGGGTAGCATTGGCTCCTGTAATAGTCTAGTGGGTTTCTAATGTTCAAATTTGACTTGTTGACAAGTTAAACAGCTGGATACAAACTGGGCTACATCTTTCTTCACACTTGGCCACCAATACATAGCTTTAAGATCATGGTGCATCTTAGTAGCTTCGAGGTGAACACTATAGGGCGTATAATGTGCCTCATGCATGATTCTTTGTTTTAGCCCAATTATGTCATATACACATAACCTGTTACCACATTTCAATACTCCATCATCTATATTGAACTCTGTCACCTTACCATCTTGTATAGCTATTCTCAATTTGGCTAGCTTAGGATCACTGTCTTGGTTAGTTTTAATCTCATCAATTAAATTAGGTTTAACCTAAAACCGAGTAAGTAACACCTGAGAATTAGATACTTCTCAATGCAATCCTATAATAAATAACCCATTTAAATCTTTAACTAGATCTTTCTTTTGAATGGGGATATGATACAAATTCCCCATCAATTTTATACTCAAGGCATTAGCTACTACATTGGCTTTACCTGCGTGATACAAGATATGACAATCATAATCCTTCAGTAATTCAATCTACAATCTCTGTCTCATATTCAACTCTTTCTGATGTTGAATTTATTGAAGACTCTTATGATCTCTATATATTTCACTCTTTTCACCATATAAATAGTGTCTCTAAATTTTTAATGCAAATATAACAGCTACCATTTCTAGGTCATGGGTAGGATAGTTTATGTCATGTCTCCTTAATTTTCTGGAAGCATAGGCAATTATCCTCCCATTCTGCATCAATGCACAGCCTAAACCAATTTTGGAGGCATCATAATATATCACATAATCACCTTGCCTTAAAAGAAATGCTAACACTGGAGCTGATGTGAGACATTCCTTAAGCTTTTGGAAACTTTGCTCACAAGAATCATCTCACTCAAATTTCACTTGTTTCTGTGTTAACCTCGTAAGTTGAGTAACTATCTTGGAAAAATCTTTTAGAAATCGTCTATAATAACCAGTCATACCTAGGAAACTTTGTATTTCGGTAACATTAGTAGGTCTAGGCCAATTAGATACTACTTCCACCTTCTGAGGATATACTTGAATCCCTTCTTTACTAACTATATGACCTAGGAAACTAACTATATCGAGCCATAACTCACACTTTACCAACTTGTCATATAACTGATTATCTCTAAGGATTTGTAACACCATTGCCAAGTGTTTTTCATGTTCTTCTTGGCTCATGGAATATACCAATATGTCATCAATAAAAACCACAACGAATTTATCCAAATACGGTCTGAAGATTTTATTCATCAAATCCATAAAGGCTACTGGTGCATTCGTTAAACCAAAAGGAAGCTCCAGGAGCTCATAGTGTCCGTATCTAGTTCTAAAGGTAGTTTTTGGCACATCCTCTTTTCAGATCCTTAACTAATGATTCCCGGATTTGAGATCAATCTTAAAGAAATGACTTGCTACCAGTAATTGATCAAACAGATCATCAATTTGAGGAAGAGGGTATTTATTCTTAATAGTTACTTTATTCAACTGCTTATATCTATGTATAACCATAAGGATCCATCTTTCTTCTAAACAAATAACATTCGTGCACCCTATGGTGAACTACTGGGTTTAATACACCCCTTATCAAGCAAATCCTACAATTGCACCTTTAACTCTTTTAGTTTTATAGGGTTTTTACCAGGAAGAAGTTCTATATTAAACTCTATTTCTCTTCCTGGTGGTAATCCAGGAAAATCTTCTAGAAACATATATAGAAAATCCCTCACTATATGGATCTACTATAACTCACTAATCTCCCTTCTGATACCCCTAACATGAGCTATATACCCTTAACATCCCTTTCTTAAAACTCTTTGGCCCTACATAACTGATATTTTATTAACAGGAAACCCAATTCGGTCACCCTGATACGACACTTTTATTTCTAGATCAGGCCTAAGTATAATTCTTTTGGCATAACAATCCACTGTAGCATGGTGATTTGATAACCAGTCCATACCTAAAATAATATCAAATTATAATAATGCCAACTCGATCAAATTTGCCATAAATTTTCTACCCTATATTTCCGCTACACATAAAGGGTAAACATATTGCACTTCAACAGTTTCCCCTAAAGATGTAACTATGAACAAAGGATCTTTTATTAATTCTCTCTCTTTATCTAGCTTTTTGGCCAAACTCGGTGTTATAAATGAATGAGTGGCACCTGAGTCAAATAGCACTTTATCATTCTCATTCTGGATAAGGATTGTACATATACCAACATTGTTTTATCATAATTAAAGAAAAATCATATCTTTTATCATAACAGAGCATAGACATTTTATGCAATTTAATTTGAATATCAACAGGTTTGTATAGGATTACCTATTACACTTGTACTAGAGGCCTATGCTTCTTGGGGATTTACAGTAAACACTCTCCTTTGACCTCTATTTGCTGGGGCTAGTGCTAGTATCCACCCCATATTCTGGGTGGAAGCTTGACCTTGAGGTCTACCTCTACGAGCTGGGCCTCTATTAATAGGTCTGTCTATCTGTACAGTAGTTTGTGAAATTGGGGTTGGGGGAGCTGCTTGGTTTTCTTGCATTTGGTGGTCTTTAATGAAGTGCCCTTGTTGTACACCTATAACAACCTCTAAACCCGAGTCTACAGGCTCTGTGATGATTTTTCCCACAGATATTACAATTAGTTCTAGTTTGTGGCTATGTTGGAGGTTTCTGTGATCTATTCTTAGCTAGGTTTTGTGTACCACTAGGTGCTGACAATACTAACACACCTAGATTTCTACCTCTACCTTGACTCCCTCTCTGTAGTTCTCAAGGAGAAGACTATATTGTTTGTTATATTTGTCTCATCTGAGAGCTATCTTTTTATCTATGACCTCTACTGCTCTGGCCTTTACCTTTCTTTCTCCATTCCTTTTCAGCTCTCCCCTCTTTAAACTTTGCTTCGACTTGTTGAGTCTCATCAATCAACCTTAACAAATTGGGGAAGTTAATAGCTACAATAGCACCATACAAGTAAGGTATGAGTCCCAACTTGTATCCTTCCATTTTTGTAGCTTTAGTAGGTATCATTGCTGTAGCAAATTTGCATTAACATAGAAATTCACTTGCATAATCATCTACGCTCCTACCAAACCTTTGTCTGAGCCTTTCAAATTGCAGGGCTCAATTTTGTCTTTTATATGGAGAAATAAACTCATCAATTAATGTCTATTTAAACAATTCCCAGGTCAAAGGATTCCCAACATATAATTAATCCTCGATATTCCTCTGGAACCATTCCCAGACATTCTTTGTCAATTTAACCCCTACTAATTCTATGATCCGTGCATCAGAGCAAGTCAATTTCTAGACCATTTTCTCAATATGACTAATAAACTTTTGTGGATCCTCTTATTTCTCACCACCAAAGTCAGGGTTTGTAATTTTAAGAAATTATTGATACTTACCCCTTCATCATCTAAAGCTCACCTAGGTAATCCTCTTGGCATTTGCACTGGCTATGGTGGTACAGGAGCAACTTCAGGTACACCTTGAGGTCTTTCTCTCTCTATTTCTCTATGTATTCTTACTTCTCTCAATTTTAGAACCTCTTGCCTTTCCCTTAAGGATCGGTTCTCTACTTCTAAGGCTTCTATTCTTTGTTGTAAAGTTCTGTCATCTTCCTCTCGAGCAGCTGGGGGTTCAGGTTCATTTTATATTTCTGATCTCCTCCTGGATTTGGGTGGAGATCTTTCTTCTGGTTGTTCTTGTTGCATGGATTCAACATCAGGTATAGTAGTTGGAATTTTCCTCCTTTTAGGACGACCTCATCCTCATTGAGGAGGTGTTCTTCTTCTAGGAGGCATTTCTATTATGGAGAAAATTAAAATCATTTAGATATGATGATTTTATCAAAGTAACATGCTATTGACATGATGTAGATCTTATGCTCCATGGTGTCATGCTTATGCAATAATATCATATGCATATATCATATCATATACATATATACATTTTATTCTCATTCACTATGCTTTTTCAACATTCTCTTCATCTCTATTTTATTGGGCTACTTAGGACTGGGAAAGTATTTTAAAATACCATTGATGTGTTTAGGGTTCTTTGTATGGTTAGTAGCCTATCCGTTCTACTTCTCATTCCCGTGCACATCCTTGCTATTATGAAACCTTTGGTTCTGATACCCTCTAACACGACCCTCTTTTTCGACTATATTGGCACTAGGGAATGGGTAAGGTTCATGCCACCAAAACCCGTAGTAAGCCTAACTTTTCTATATTCTATTGAAAATCTTACGTGACCTATTTGTTTATCTGATTAATTATCCATATGCCTACTTCAGAGTTTTGAATGAAGTAAGGATCTCAATATGTAATTCTAACATCCATTATCTACTTATAATCTATCAATCTATGATCATCTCATATCATCAACTGACATCATTCTTAATAACATAGCATATCCATACACTTATCATGTATCCATGATTATGACAAATCATGGAGCAGATATAAGCATCTGCAATTAACATCATGCTAAAAAAATTATTTGTCTGTTTATCCAAGCAAGTCTCAAAAGGCTTGGATTTCTCTCTCGTACGATCTGCTAATCCCCTGAAATGATAGTAGTGAGAGGTGAGTCTACAACACGATTTAGTGAGACATAAACATGATTCCATGCTTGTGAGGCTAGGTAACACAAGGTTAGCTTCACAAGAATGGTTTGTTGCATTCTAAAAAACAGTATATGGTATCAATAAATAAATAGGTAGTAATTTCAAGTGCGACAATCACATGAGTATCAATAATAAATCTCAATACGAATTGGTCTATTATAAAATGATTCTAGTTTTTAATTCTTTTATGAGTTTTAGGTTCTTTTTTTAATTCTGGGTTCTTTTCTTAATTTTGGGTTCTTTCTTTAGTAAAGTTCCATAGGATTTCTAATTCTGAGCTTTCTCATTTCTAAGTTTTCATTTCTCATTTTTGAGTTTTGATTTTCTGAATTTCTTAGGAAGAAACAGAGGCATGTTAGTACGGCGTATCTCCCTTTTTCTGATTCTAGACAAGGTTGGCCTAACCCTACCCCTAGAGGCATGCCCTCTCCAGGTAGGACCCGGATCTAACCCATCACCGATGGGTTACCTATGTGCATATGGTCTGATAATATACTTCGTTAGTTGGGTATCCTGTGGACTCATCAATTATGGCTAATAAGAAAAACATGATTCATCAAAGAATTGCAATTAATAGGTTCAACATATCAAGGGAACCAGAATATGCCAAGAATCTGAATATCATCTGGCCAATCTGGCATGCAACATTCTAGACTCAATAACATGGATTCATATATCAAATAAGTCATACAGATTCGAGAACAATTCAACAAACCGTAAGATAAAAAAACAGAATTACTACACAAGTATAGTAGCATGATTATACTCACCTCAACTATCTCAGGGGTTCTGATCTCTTTTTCTAATTTTCTTGAACTTGAGAGGTACTAGGTATGACTTCTAGTTCTATTCCTCATCTTCTTTCACAAGCTATTGGGTAATATGCACAAAAATTACATATACCTGCATTAGTCATTCTTACATAAATCTCATTTCTTAACATATATCATTATAAATTTATATTT
>JANSVA010000002.1:27670265-27690434 GCA_025504915.1 Erythroxylum reticulatum | reverse complement strand
ATAAAATATAGAGATACTTAGACAAATATGTGAGTAGTTATTAGAGAACAAGTGTACTGAATTGACTCGATATGAGAAATCCATTTAGAACATTACTTATTTATCTATGAAAATTCTTGTTGTGATGATTGTATAAGTGATCTTTGACTTGAGATTTCCAAAGTTATTTTGTATAGAGATTGCTATGTTTATGACCTATTTTAATCATGAATAACTCATATGGTAGTCATTGGATGTACATGAACTACATGAAGATAGTTGAGTGATTAAGATATAATTCATTACCCTAAAGTAATTAGGGAGAATGTTTTATTATTCTCGATTAGTATTGATTTGAAAAATTCTTGTCTAAGGTAGAATGAAGTTTTGTAAATAATTTACAAATGTCATTAATTGAATCGATAACTAATGACGGAAAGCTAATATGATTGGACTCAAAATATAGTAAACATTATTTCCATACTCTATATCTAACAAGAACATTGTATGATAAAATGGTTGAATTATACCGAAAAATCATGCAAGTAAAAGTTAGTCAAAACTACTTTGACATTCCTAAATATTTGGGTGGTCATGACTTGTTGTTAGACGTTAATATTCATCTATGATTATAAATTATTTAATGGAGAATTAACAATAAATTAAAAGGAGCCTTAATTTATTTAATTATAATTATAATTATAATTATGAATTAGAATTATAATTTATAAACATTGCCAACATATTGGGAACCTAATGATTCTCACATAAAGAATGAGTTATGTAATATTCCAGACCATCTACCCACAGATATTGTCCACTTTAGGTTGCCCCTAGGGCCAAACCCTTTACGATTTTGCTCCTCCCACCCTTGGAAAAACGTGTCTTAGGGGGAAAGGTATCCATACCCTTATAAAGCATACTTCATTCTTCTCTCTAACCGATGTGAGATCTCACACTCTCCACCTCTTTTAGGGTCCAGCCCTCTTTAAGGACCAGCCTAGCTGGTACAATGGTTTGGGTACCGACTTTGATACCATTTGTAACATATTAGACTACCCATCTATATATATTGTCTGCTTTGGGTTGCCTATAGGGCTAAACCCCTCACAGTTTTGCTCTTCCGATCCTTTAAAAAATGCGTATAAGGAGGATAGGTATCCATATCCTTATAAGGCGTACTTCATTTTCATGTTTAATCGATGTGGGATCTCACAATATCTACCCCCTTATGGCCTAGCCTAGCTGCAACAGTTCGAGTACTGGTTCTAATACTATTTGTAACATTCCAGACCACCCACCCACAGATATTGTCAGCTTTGGGTTGCCCTTAGGATCAAACTTCTCACGGTTTTGCTCTTCCCACCCTTGAAAAATGCGTCTTAAGGGGAGAGGTATCCATACCCTTATAAGGCATACTTCGTTATCCTCTCTAACCGATGTAGGGTCTCACACTCTCCACCCCCTTAGGGCCTAGCCTAGTTAGTACAACGGTTCAGGTACCGCCTCTGATACCATTTGTAACATCTTAAACCATCCACCCACAGATATTATCTACTTTGGGTTGTCCTTATGGCCAAACCCTCACGGTTTTGCTCTTCTTATCATTGCAAAAACGCGTCTTAAGGGAAGTGGTATCCATACCCTTATAAGACATACTTTGTTCTCCTCTCCAACCAATGTGGGATCTCACACTCTTTTGTAATATCTTAGACTATCCGCCCACATATATTGTCTGCTTTAGGTTGTCCTTAGGGCCAAACCACTCACGGTTTTGTTCTTCTCACCTTTGGGAAAATGTTTCTTAAGGGAGAGGTACTCTTATAAGGCATACTTCATTCTCCTCTCCAACCTAGCCCTCTTTAGGCCCCAGCTTAGCTGGCACAATGGTTCAGGTACTGGCTCTGATACCATTTATAACATCCCAGACCACCCGCCCACAGATATTGTCTGTTGTGGGTTGTCCTTAGGGCCAAACCCCTCATAGTTTTGCTCTTCCCACCCTTGGAAAAACGTGTCTTAGGGGGAGAGGTATCCATACCCTTATAAGGAATACTTTGTTGTCCTTTCCAACCGATGCGAGATCTCACACTCTCCACCCTCTTTAGGGCCTAACTCTCTTTACGGCCCAGCCTAGTTGGCACAACAGTTCGAGTACCGGCTTTGATACCATTTGTAACATCCCAGACCACCGTTCACATATATTATCCACTTTGGGTTATCCCTACAGCCAAACCCTCACGGTTTTGCTCTTCCCACCATTGAAAAAATGCATCTTAGGGGGAGAGGTATCCATACCCTTATAAGGCATACTTTGTTCTCCTCTCTAACCAATGTGGGATCTCAAACTCTTTTGTAATATCCTAGACCTCCCGTCCACAAATATTGTCTACTTTGGGTTGCCCTAGGGCCAATCCCCTCACGGTTTTGCTTTTCTCACCCTTGGGAAAACGCATCTGAGGAGAGAGGTATCCATACCCTTATAAGGCATACTTTGTTCTCCTCTCCAGTCGATGTGGGATCTCACACTCTCCACCCCTTTAGGACCTAGCTCTCTTTAGGGCCCAGCCTAGCTGGTACAATGGTTCGGGTACCGACTTTGATACCATTTGTATCATCCCAGACCACCCCCTACAGATATTGTCTTCTTTAGGTTGTCCTTAGGGTCAAACCCCTCACGGTTTTACTCATCCCACCCTTGAGAAAACACGTCTAAGGGGGAGAGGTATCCATACCCTTATAAGACGTACTTCGTTCTCCTCTCCAACTGATGTGGGATCTCACAGGTTAAAAAGAGCAAAGATATTTTAATTAAGTTGGATTTAATTGTAAAGTTTAATAAACTTTATGATTAAATACAAGATATTTAATAAATAAGGATTAATATGAGATATTGGATCTTATTTGGGTATAATTGGTATTTAATTGGGTTATTTATAATTCTAATTAAATTTTAATTGAAATTAGAATTTAATTATAATTAAATTATTAAAATGTCCAAAACTTATTATAAATAGGCTTAAGTTCTAATGAAGTTGACATTTCTTGCTTAACCCCCCTTTGTAAGAGTTATAGAGTTCTCTCAATTTGTTTTATGGATATCGTTAAATTCCGGATATTTATTTAGTTACGCTGGTTAAGATGGATCGATTTTGAAAATAATTTTATGAATACGAAAAGAATATGATTAAGTTTCGAAATAAGGTAAATATTAAGATTCACGCTTTATGTTTTAATTGTTAATAATTTTATAAAATTAAAATGATCTTGATTTTTAAGAAATTAAAATACGAAAAGTTTCGTAATCATTTCGTTTACGGTCAAGATTAGATCCTGTCCAAATTTTCAAAAGTGGTACAAATGCAATCTTTAATTATATGATATGATTAAATTATTTTATTTTTATTGATATTAAAATTTAAAATTGAAATTCTAATAGTTGCAAACCTAAAATTATACTTAGATAAAATCTGAATGTTAGCTGTATGAAAAGTTAATACTAACTTCAGAGACTCAGAATTTTAGAAGTTCATTAAATTAATGTGAATATGTTCATATAGTCTGGAATTTCAAAAGTGACTGCCACTATTATGCAATTGTTTGGAATTGTGAATTGGAAATTTCAATAAGTTTTGAACCTAAAAAATTGGAAACCTAGAACTCCCGATAACTCAATTTGGAAATGCCAAATCTAGAATTATCGTATGCTTATGATTGTGCATAGAGTTTTGATGGGCTGCTCCTCGGGTTATGATAAGTTGAATAAGGTGGCACATATTTGTACGCATTGGTGGTTAACTATCGTTGGAGGAGTGAGGCTATTTCTGGTTGCTTTTGGTTTGTATAAGTGGCGTTTGGAAATAGGCTAAGGAATGGGCACGTTTAGAATTGCTTTTGGTTTGTATAAGTGGTGTTTAGAAATAGGCTAAGGAATGGGCATGTTTAGAAACATAACTAACTTTGTGGACGTTTGGACACTTAATTGGGATTTGTCTTATTTGGTTACAAGTTTAATGTAACCTAAACAAAAAACAAGGCTCGTTTGATTTTAAGATTATTATAATATTAATAAATCTTATTCCAAAAACATATTTTAAAATTGTTTTAAAATATGAAAATCAATTACGACATTAAATTAATTTTTTTCTTAATATAATTAAGATTAATAATTAGATCGATTCCTATTTAATTCTAGAAAAATAGTTTCTAAAATTAGAATTAATTAGTTTCAATTAGATTAAAATTAATTAATTAGACTCCTAAAAATTAAGAAAATTGTTTTCTTAGGTAATTAAGAAAGATATTTTTAATTATATTTATTGATTTCAATATGATTGAGATAAATTAAATTTATGATTTGATTTTTTAGATAAGTATTATTTAATTTATTTAGAAAATGTTCTTTATTTACGAACAATAATTTTTTATTTATTAGAAAATGTGTTTTTTGGGTTAAATTTTGAAAAATGTTTTCATTTATTAATAAAAAAGTGCTTACTTAATTTTTTAAATAGTTTTCTAATTTATTAAAGAAAATTTTTTAATTAATTAAGAAATTAATCTTTAAATAAATAATAATAAGGACTTTCTTAATTAAATTTAAAAATTTTTTATTTAATTTTGAAAGTAGTTTCCTTTTAATATTAGAAAATATTTTTCTAATTAAGGAAAAGAAAATTCTAATTAAATTAGAAATAGTTTTCTAATTGGATTAGAATGTATTACTTACGTAATTTTGAAAATTGAGTTTTTCTAAGTTATAATAAATAAGAAGCATAATTTATAGAAAAGTGCTTTAAATTAAATTTTATTAAAGGAGTCAAGATAATTATAAATAGTTTCCAATTGGATTTGAAAATTGTTTTCAAATCAAATCAAATTTATATACAGAACAATAATTTAATATATTTAGAAATCAATGAGTTTAATCAACTTTAAATTTTCTAAGGAGTTAGAAATATTATTTTAGATTATAAAAATCAACAACTAGAATCAAAAGAAGCTTAATATTTTGTGCGGATAATTTGATTATAAGTGCATAAGTTACATGCTTTATTTATATGTCTGATATATATATTGCATGTATGTTAAATTGCATATTTTATATGTGTGATATTTTACATGTAATTTTATGTTTGATGAGATGAATGAAATTGAATCTCTTATTAAAATATTAGGTACATGTTTTGAATATGATTGTTGCCTTCCATTATCATAAGAATAAACCAGAGTTTTGTTTATTGTTAGACTTGTTGAGCAAACTCAAGGTTGTTTTAACTTGAATATGTTTATTCTTATGATAGTAACTTCTACTTAACTAATTTATATTATTTGAATGAGCAAACTCATGATTATATGAACATAGAGGTAGGGTGACACGACCTACCTTTTGGACCGTGTTGGCACTAGGGATAGGGTAGGTTTAATGCCACCAAAACCTATAGTAAGCCTACTTTTCTATATTCTATTGAAAATCCGGCGTGACCCATTCGTTTGTCTGATTAATTATCCATATACTTGCTTAATAGTTTTAAATGAAGTAAGGATCTAAATCTGTAATTCCAACATACATTATCCACTTATAATCTGTCAATCTATGATCATCTCATATCATCAACTGAAATCATTCTCAATAGTATAGTATATCCATACATTTATCATGTAAATATGATTATGACAAACCATGGAGCAGCTATAAGCATCTACAATTTACATCATGCTAAAAAATTACTTATTTGTTTATCCAAGCGAGTCTCAAAAGGCTTGGATTTCTCTCTCGCATGATCTGCTAATCTCCTAAAGAGATAATTGTGAGAGGTGAGTCTACAAAATGAATCAATGAGATATAAACATGCTACTATGCTTGTGAGGCTAGGAAACACAAGGCTACCTTCACAAGAATGGTTTGTGGCATTCTAAGCAACAATACATGGCATCAATGAATAAACAAGTAGTAATTTCAAATGTGGCAATCACATGAATATCAATAATAAATCTCAATATAAATTGTTCTATTATATAAATGAATATAGTTTCTGAATTCTTTTCTGAGTTTTAGATTCTTTTTTAAGTTCTAGGTTCTTTCTTTGGTAGAGTTCTATAGGATTTCTATTTCTGAGCTTTCTCATTTATGAGTTCTAATTTTCTGAATTTCTTAGGAAGAGACAGAGGCATGTTAGTATGATGCATCTCCCCTTTTTTGATTCTAGCCAAGGTTGGCCTAACCTTGCCCCTGGAGGCTTTTCCTCTCCAGGTAGGACCCAGATCTATCCCATCACCGGTGGGTTACCTATGTGCACATGGTCTGATAATATACTCCATCAGTTGGGTATCCAGTGAACTCATCAATCATGGCTAACAAGAAAAACATGATTCATCAAAGAATTGCAATTAATAGGTTCAACATAATAAGGGAACCAGAAAATGCAAAGAATCTGAATATCATCTGGTCAATCTGGCATACAACATGCTAGACTCGATCATATAGAGTCATATATCAAATAAGTCATACAGATTCGAGAATAATTCACTAAGCCACAAGATAAAAAAAGGATTACTACACAAGTAAAGTAGCATTATTATACTCACCTCGACTATCTCAGGGGTTCTGATCTCTTTTCTAATTTTCTTGAACTTGAGAGGTACTAGGTACGACTTCTAGTTATATTCCTCGGCTGCTTTCATAAGTACTGGTTATATTCCTCGGCTGCTTTCATAAGTAATTGGGTAAAAATTACATATACCCACATTAGTCATTCTTACATAAATCTCATTTCTTAACACATATCATTATAAATGTACATTTTCTTCTATAATGGTCAAATTGGTTTCAAGCCAATTTTCCCTTGAAATTAGGAGTCTTGGACTTCATTATGTCCAAACTTAGCTCACAATTTCAAGTACCCGATTCTTTATGTCTTGATTAGCTTAATCATACTTGAACCTATTTGGTTTCATTGATTCATCCACGTAGGTCTCATTCGTGAAGGCATAACTTTTTCTACATAGGTCCAATGTTTTTTAAAATTTCCATGCCTCTAGCTAACACATAAATTCACATCTTTTCTTTTATGACCATTTTCTAATTCAGTCATTAGGACTTCCAAATATCCCATTTACAATCAGCCTTAATATTCTGTCACGAGTTGGACCCTTCTTGATTAAAATCATTATAACTTATTCATTTCTTATCCAATTGAAGTGATTCAAATTGACATTTTCAATAGACTCATATGGCTATCAGATATCCGAAGACAACTAAAAAATGATGTAATTTGGATTTATTTTGATTTTTATATAAGTTTTGATTTTTGTCAAATTCACACATTAAACAGCTCAAAAAATGTATAAGAAGCACCTACGAATCTACCTCCCTTGGCAGCTTTGAACTCCAAAACCCTAGGATTTGGTTTAGGCCCAAATCACCAGAAAAATGAAAATTTTCTCATATTAGTTAGTCATTAGACATCAAAGAATAAGAATCCATCATCAAAATCATCATACCCATAAATTTCATCAAGTGAGTTTCATAGCTATGGCAAAAGAAAGTGAGAAACTAAATTTCAATTGGTAGAATCAAGTGTCGGGATCGAGGCTTGCTGTTTTGTATCGATTAATCGGGTTAATTCTCCTTCACTTTCTTGTTAAAAAGCTTGAAAAATTTGAGAGAAAGTTTCCATGGTGAATTTGTAAGTGAGGGAGGAGGAAGACAAGTTTTTGTCTTATTTGCACTTAGCTTCCCTTATAAGCCACTCTTTTCATTATTTACAAAAATGTTTCCCTCTTATAATGGTTCTTTAAAATCCTCTTATACAGTTTCCTGTGATGACCGAAAAAGTGTCAAACATCATTAATTTAATGTCACCGAAAATTATGATTTACTGTCCTGGTTTTAATGACATTAGTCTCAAATACTGATTTTTATACTGATTTTTTTAAAACAGAAACTAGGTGTTACATTCTCTCCCTTATTAAAAATTCATCCACAAAGTTTAGAAATTTACCTTATTGGGGAAACAACTGTGGATATCTGGTTCTTATTGATTCTTCTGTTTCCCATGTACATTCCTTAACTCTTCAATTCTGCAATTGGACTTTAATCATTAGAATCTCTTTATTCTGCAATTTTCTAATTTGTGTATCTATGATGGCAACTGGAGTTTCTTCATAAGAAAGATTCTCTACTATTTCCACTTTTGGGATTTGTAATACATGAGAAGGATATGGAATTTACTTTCTTAACATTGATATATGGAAAACTGGATGCACGTAGCTAAGATGAGGAGGCAAAGCCAACCGATATGATACATTTCTGACCCTCTTAAGGATCTCGAATGGTCCAATATATCTAGGATTTAGCTTCCCTCTCTTTCCAAGTCTCACTACACCTTTCATAAGAGAGACTTTTAAGAAAACTTGATCACCCGGTTCATACTGTACATCCCTCCTCTTAGAATATGTATAACTCTTTTGCCTATTGAAGGCCATTCTTAATCTTTCTTGTATCAGAGGAACTTTTACAAATATTTCTTGAATTAGTTAAGGTCCTTCTAACTACTTCTCTCCTACTTCTATCCAATATAGTGGAGATATGCACTTTCTGCATACAATGCCTCATAAGGTTCCATCCCAATGGTGGAATGGTAGCTGCTGTTGTAAGCAAATTCTATTAAAGGCAAATGATGTTCCCAATCTCTACCAAAGTCCAAGACACACATTCTTAACATGTCTTCGAGTTTTTATATGGTTCTCTCTGATTGCCCATCAGTCTTTGAGTGAAATGCTGTACTGAAATTTAGTTGTGTACCCATGGCTTCTTGTAGTTTCCGCCAAAATCTAGAAGTGAACTATGTTCCTTTATCAGAAATAATAGACACTAGCACTCCATGATACTTCACAATTTTTCCAACATATAACTGGGCTAACTGATCTGCATTGTAAGTGGTTTTAACTACTATAAAGTGGGATGATTTAGTGAGTCTGTTGACTATAACCCAAATAGAATCATGCCTCTTAGGTGTTCTTGGCAGTCCAACCACAAAATCTATGGTAATCTGCTCCCATTTCCACTTTGGTAGTGGTAGCTCCTGTAGTAGTCCAATGGGTCTTTGATGTTCAACTTTGACTTATTGACAAGTTAAACAGGTGGATACAAACTGGGCTACATCTTTTTTTATACCCGACCACCAATACATACCTTTAACATCATGGTACATCTTGGTAGTTCCAGGGTGAACACTATAGGGTGTATAATGTGCCTTATGCATAATTCTTTGTTTTATCCCATTTATGTCAGGTACAAATAATCTGTTACCACATTTCAATACTTCATCCTCTATATTGAATTATGTCACCTTACCATCCTGTACAACTATTCTCAATTTGGCTAGCTTAGGATCATTGTCTTAGGCAGTTTTAATCTCATCAATTAAATTGGGTTTCACTTGGAATTGAGCAAGTCATACCTGAGAATCAGATACTTCTAAGTGCAATCTCATATTAAATAACCCATTTAAATCTTTAACTAGCTCTTTCTTTTGAATGGGGATATGATACAAACTCTCCATTGATTTTCTACTCAGGGTATCAGCCACTAAATTGGCTTTACACGAGTGATACAAGATTTGACAGTCATAATCCTTCAGTAACTTAAACTACCGTCTCTGTCTCATATTCAACTCTTTTTGTTGTTGAATGTACCGAAGACTCTTATGATTTGTATATATTTCACTTTTTTCACCATATAAATAGTGTCTCCAAATTTTTATGCAAATATCATTGCTGCCATTTCTAGATCATGGGTAGGATAGTTTACTTCATGTTTCCTTAATTGTCTGGAAGCATAGGCAATTACACTCCCATTCTGCATCAATACACAGCCTAAATCAAATTTGGACGCATCACAATATATCACATAATCACCTTGCCCTAAAGGTAATGCTAACACTAGAGCTGATGCGAGACATTGTTTAAGCTTTTGGAAACTTTTCTTACAGGAATCATCCCACTCAAATTTCACTTGTATTTGTGCTAACCTTATCAGTGGAGCAGCTATTTTGGAAAATTCTCTTACAAATTATCTGTAATAACCGGCCATACCTAAGAAACTTCGTATTTTGGTAACATTAGTAGGTCTAGGCCAATTGGATACTGCTTCCACCTTTTGAGGATCTACTTGAATCCCTTCTTTACTAACTATAAGACCCAGGAAACTAAATCTGTTGAGCCAGAACTCACACTTTGCCAACTTGGCATATAACTGATTATCTCTAAGGATTTGTAACACCATTGCCAAGTGTTTTTCATGTTCTTCTTGGCTCTTGGAATATACCAATATTTCATCAATGAAAACCACAACGAATTTATCCAAATACACCCTAAAGATTCTATTCATGAAATCTATAAAGGTCGTTGGTGCATTTGTTAAACCAAAAGGAAGCACCAGGAACTCATAGTGTTCGTATCTAGTTCTAAAGGCAGTTTTCAGCACATCCTCTTTTCCGATCCTCAACTGATGAGACCCAGATTTATGATCAATCTTAGAGAAATGACTTGCTCCCTGTAATTAATCAAACATATCATCAATCTAGGGAAGAGGGTATTTATTATTAATAGTTATTTTTATTCAACTGCCTATAATATATGCATAACCACATGAATCCATCTTTCTTCTTAACAAATAACACTAGTGCACCCCACAGTGAACTACTGGGTTTAATCCCTTATCAAGCAAATCTTATAAGTACACCTTTAACTCTTTCAGTTCTATGTGTTTCATTCTGTATGGAGTAATTGAGATAAGGTTTATACCAGAAAGGAGTTCTATATTAAACTATATTGCTCTTTTTGGTGGTAATCCACGCAAATATTCTAGAAACATATATGGAAAATCCCTTACTATAGGGATCTGCTATATCTCACTAATCTCCCTTCTGGAATCCCTAACATGAGCTACATCCCTTTGACATCCCTTTCTTAGAAGCCTTTGGGCCTGCATAGCTGATATTTTGTTAATAAGAAACCCAATTCGGTCACCTTGATATAACACTTCTGTTTCTAGATCAGGCCTAAGTATAATTTTTTTGGCATAACAATCCATTGTAGCATGGTGATTTGATAACCAGTCCATACCCAAGATGATATCAAATTCTAATACTGCCAACTCAATCAAATTTGCCATAAATTTCTACCCTCTATTTCCATTGCACATGAAGGGTAAACATATTTCACTTTAATAGTTTCCCCTAAGGATGTAACTATGAACAAAGGGTCTTTCATTAATTCTCTCTCTTTATCTAGCTTTCTAACCAAACTCGACGCTATAAATGAATGAGTGGCACTCGAATCAAATAGCACTTTAGCATTCTCGTTCTAAATAAGGATTATACCTATATCAACATTGTTTTAACATCATAATTAAAGAAAAACCATATCTTTTGTCATAACAGAGCATAGACATTCTATGCAATTTAATTGAATATCAACATGTTTGTATAGGATTACCTATTACAGCTATATTAGAGGCCTGTGCTTCTTGGGGATTTACAGCAAATACTCTCCCCTGACCTTTATTTGCTGGGTCTAGTGTTAGCATCTGCCCCGTATTTTGGGTGAAAGCTTGGCCTTGAGGTCTACCTCTACCAGCTAGGCCTCTATTAACAGGTCTGTCTATTTGCACAGTAGTTTGTGAAATTGGGGGTGGAACTGCTTGGATTTCTTGCATTGGGTAGTCTTTAATGAAGTGCCCTTGTTGTCCACACCTATAACAACCTCTAAACTCGAGTCTACAAGGTCCGTGATGATTTTTTCCATAGACATTACAAGCAACTCTAGTCTGTGGCTGTGTTAAAGGTTCCTGTGATCTATTCTTAGCTGGGTTCTATATACCACTAGGTGTTGACAATACTGACGCACCTGTATTTCTACCTCTTCCTTGAAGCCCTCTCTGTTGTTTTAAAGGAGCAGTTTGTTTTGTTTAACTCATCTAAGAGCTATCTCTTTCTCTACGGCCTCTACTGCTCTGACCTTTACCTTTTTTTCTTCATTCTCTTTCTGCTCACCCCTCTTTAAACTTTGCTTCCACTTTTCAAGTCTTATCAATCAACCTCGACAAATTAGGGAAGTCAATAGCTGCAATAACACCATACAAGGAAGGTATGAGTCCCAACTTGTATCTTTCCATTTTTGCATCTTTAGTAGATACTATTATTGTAGCAAATTTGCATAAGTGTAGAAATGCACTTGCCTAATCATCTACACTCATACCAAAGCTTTCTCTGAGCCTTTCAAATTGCAAGGCTCAATTCTGTCTTTCATATGGAGAAATAAACTCATCAATTAATGTTTGTTTAAAGAATTCCTAGGTCGGAGGATTCCCACCATATAATTGATCCTCGATATTCCTCTAGAACCATTCCCAGGCATTCTTTGTCAATTTAACCCCCACTAATTCTATGATTCGTGCATCAGAGCAAGTCAATCTTCAGACCATTTTCTCTGTATGCCTAATAAAATCTTGGGGATCCTTATGTCTCTCACCACCAAATTCAAGGGTTTGTAATTTCAAGAAATCATTGATACTTACCCCTTCATCATCTAAAGCTCACCTAGGTAATCCTTTCGGCATTTCCACTGGCTATGGTGGTGCAGAAGCAACTTCAGGTACACCCTGAGCTCTTTCCCTTTCTCTCTTTCTCTAAGTATTCTTACTTCTTCTCTTAATTCTAGAACCTCTTTCTTTTCCCTTAAGGCTCAGTTCTCTACTTCTAAGGCTTATTTCTTTGTTGTAAGGTTCTATCATCTTCCCCTCGAGCAGCTGGAGGTTTAGGTTCATTTTCTATTTCTAATCTCCTCCTAGCTTTGGGTGGAGATCTTTCTTCTGGTTATTCTTGCTATACGGATTCAACATCAGGTACAGTAGTTGGAATTTCCCTCCTTCTAAAATGACCTTGTCCTCATTAAGGAGGTGTTCTTCTTCTGGGAGGCATTTCTATTATGGAGAAAATTAAAATCATTTAGGTACAATGATTTATCAAAGTAACATGCTATTGACATGATGCAGATCCTATGCTCCATGGTGTCATGCTCATACAATAATCTCATATGCATGTATCATATTATATACAGATATACATTTTATTCTCATTCACTATGCGTTTTCAACATTCTCTTCATCTTTATTTTTGCCATACACATCATTACTCTTATGAAACCTTTAGCTTTGATACCCACTGACATGACCCGCCTTTTGGATCGTATTGGAACTAGGGAATGGGTAGGCTTAATGCCACCAAAATCCGTAGTAAGCCTACCTTTTCTATATTCTACTGAAAATCCAGCATGACCCATTCGTTTGTCTAATTAATTATCCATACACCTGCTTAATAGTTTTAAATGAAGTAAAGGTCTAAATCTATAATTCTAATATACATTATCCACTTATAAGCTGTCAATCTATGATCATCTCATATCATCAACTAACATCATTCTATATACCATATTATATCCATACATGTATCATGTACATATGATTATGACAAACCATGGAGCAGCTATAAGCATCTGCAATTTACATCATGCTAAAAGATTACTTATATGTTTATCCAAGCGAGTCTCAAAAGGCTTGGATTTCTCTCTCGTATGATCTGCTAATCCCCTAAAATGATAATAGTGAGAGATGATTCTACAACACGATTCAGTGAGATATAAATATGCTACCATGCTTGTGAGGCTAGGTAACATATGGCTAGCTTCACAAGAATGGTCTGTGGCATTCTAAGCGACAATACATGGTATCAATAAATAAACAGGTAGTAATTTCAAATGCGGCAATCATATGAGTATCCATAATAAATCTCAATATGAATTATAATATTATATAAATGAATATGGTTTCTGAATTCTTTTATGAATTTTGGGCTCTTTTCTGAGTTTTGGGTTTTTTCTTTGGTAGAGTTCTACAGGATTTCTAATTATGAGCTTTCTCATTTTTGAGTTCTGATTTTCTGAATTTCTTAGGAAGAGACACAGGCATGTTAGTACGGTGTATCTCCCCTTTTCTGATTCTAGACAAGGTTGTCCTAACCCTGCCCTGGGAGGCTTGCCCTCTCCAGGTAGGACCCAAATTTAACCCATCACCAGTGGGTTACCTATATGCACATAGTCTGATAATATACTCCATCACCTGGGTATCCTGTGAACTCATCAATCATTGCTAACAAGAAAAACATGATTCGTCAAAGAATTGCAATTAATAGGTTCAACGTAACAAGGGAACCAAAACATGCAAATAATTTGAATATCATTTGGTCAATTTGGCATACAACATGCTAGACTCTATCACATGGAGTCATATATCAAAAAAGTCATATAGATTTGAGAACAATTGAACAAGCCGCAAGATTAAAAAAAAGGATTACTATATAAGTATAGTAGTATGATTACACTCACCTCGACTATCTCAGGGGTTCTGATTTCTTTTCTAATTTTCTTGAACTTGATAGATACTAGGTACGATGTCTAGTTCTATTCCTCATCTTCTTTCACAAGCTATTGGGTATCATGCACAAAAATTACATATACCCGCATTAGTCATTCTTACATAAATCTCATTTCTTAACGTATATCATTATAAATTTATATTTTCTTCTATAATGGTCAAATTGGTTTCAAGACAAATTTCCCTTGAAATTATGAGTCTTGGACTTCATTATGTCCAAACTTAGCTCACAATTTCAAGTACTTGATTCTTTATGCCTTGATTAGCTTAATCATACTTGAACCTATTCGGTTTCACTGATTCATCTGCATAGGTCTCATTCGAGAAGGCATAAATTTTTACATAGGTCCAATTTTTTTCAAAATTTCCATACCTCTAGTTAACACATAAATTCACATCTTTTCTTTTATGACTATTTTCTAATTCGGTCATTAAGGCTTCCAAATATCCCATTTACTGTCAGCTTTAATATTTTGTCACGAGTTGGACCCGTCCTGACTAAAATCATTATAACTTATTCGTTTCTTATCCAATTGAGGTGATTCAAATTTACATTTTTAATAGACTTATATGGCTATCACATATCCAAATATGGCTAAAAAATGACGTAATTGAATTTATTTTAATTTTTATAAGGCTATCATGTTTTTGTTCTCTTTTATGTCACTATGGTCAGTGACACCCTTCAATTATTTAGCCATATCTCACATGGTACTCATCAAATTAAAATTCCCTTTATACAAAACTTACATGTCACATTTTCGAGCATTTCAAAATCAAAACTCATCATCCAATTCTGACTCTAAAGTCCTCAAACAATTAACTTTCATTTCGTGTTTCAATCCTGCTGTTATTCCAAACTAGTTTCAATTCGGGACTTATATCTCACTTGTTTGGCTCACACTAAATTCATAAAAATTTTAGGAATATAGTAGAAACCTATATCTACAACTTTCAAGTTTTGAGTTTCTCCAAATTCAAACGTTAAATGGCTCAAACAAAATGTATAAAAAGGAACTACAAATCTGCCTCCCTTGGTAGCTTTGAACTCCAAAATCCTAGGTTTGGTTTAGGCCCAAATCACCTTAAAAATGAAAATTTCCTCATGTTAATTAGTCATTAGACATCAAATAATAAGAATCCATCATCAAAATCATCAAACCCATAAATTTCATTAAGTGGGTTTTATAGCTATGGAAGAAGAAAGTGAGAAACTAAATTCCAATCGGTAGAATCAAGTGTCGGGATCGAGGCTTACCATTTTATATCGACTGATCTGCTTGATTCTACTTCAATTTCTTATTATAAAGCTTAAAAATTTTGAGAGAAAGCTTCTATAGTGAATTCGTAAATGAGGGAGGAGGAAGACAAGTTTTTGTCTTTTTTTCACTTAACTTCTCTTATAAGCCACTCTTTTCATTATGTACAAAAATGTCCCTTTTATACTAGTTCTTTAAAATCTATTCGTACAATTTCCTGTGATGATTGAAACATATCAAACATCATTAATTTGATGTCATCAAAAATTATGATTCACTGTCTTGGTTTTAATGACATTAGTCTCAAATACCAATTTTTATACCAAAAATTTTTAAACAGATACTAGGTGTTATATAGGGTTAGGCATAACATATAAGTTGTCACCTAATGAATCTAAGAGTCACATAAGATGTGATTGATAAAGTTATTATCTATCTAATTTAAGTTTAGTTGGTTTGTTGAGCAAACTCAAGATCAACTAAATTTGAATGGGATCTTATCCCACTACAAAGCTTAGAGTAATCTTTTCGAATAATATTGAGGGCTATTGTTTCAATTAAAATAGTGGGAGTAACTAAATACATGATTATGGTCCTAATCTTATTTGATAGTCATGAAATATAATTAATTACTTATTTTTTCTTAAATTTATATTTTGTTTTGAATGGAATTTACCTTGTTTAATATAGTTGATACTAAGTTAGTGAACCAAATTCCTTGTATATAGGTTATGTTTGAGAAGAGTTATCAAAGTTAGAAAAGAAAAATTGTATGCCTATTATGTAATTTTGCTATAATCCTTTTTGATGATTTGGTGACAAAGATTTAGAGATGTGTCAAAGTCAAATGAATAATAAAATATATTGACATTTTAAGTTGACTAATGTCTTATAAACTTTGATGACAACATGTAAAATATACGTCAATACTATGATAGAAAGATGTAAGCGCTTGCATTAAGTAGAGCTGAAAGGTATAGTACCTTGTTGGGATTGTTCTACGTAATTTAGCCTACTAAAAGCATAAAGATGGACATCAATTAAAGGCATTTGCTATAGTATGATAATAGTTGCCATAAGAAGGAAAATGATTTCAGGAATTTTCTTGCCTATATGAGATATGATAGAGATCATATGTATTTCTAGCTAATGCTTATAATTATTTGAAACTGAATTTAGATGTAACATTATTATAATGTTCAAAGCATGATAAGAAATAGATTGTTAAGTAAAAGCAGTTGATCCAATTTTATGCAAATAGCTTGTATATCTTGGATCAAATGAGATTTATGCTTAACATAAAAGGTAAGAATACAAAGCTAGATAATCAAGAATATCCTTTTATACCATGTTGGTTAAATCAACATAACAAGAATCGTAAAGTTATAGACAAGGATTTGTGTATATTTTTTTTATATTATGAATCATATGAAACTTGTGAAACTTGTCAAGAACCTTTGGTAAAAGGATGGTGATGTTAATGAATTTTTAAATTTATACATATGATGTATTGGATGGAATAACAATTCATAAAAGGATAATACTTATATTTCACTAGATTACTTGTCACTTCATATGATATAGTCGTAAGTAATTTTGAAAATTTGGAATTGTTTAAATCTAAATAGAAATTAAGCATTGAGAATGTTGAATCACTTCGATGAGATAATTGTGATAAGTTTTAAAATTTTAATCATCTATAGGGAATGAGATTCTCTGATGAATACCTTCACAATAAAATTTTATAAGAGTAAAGTTTTATGTAAGGAGAAAATATAATATGAGATATTGTATAATGTAATAGTATTTGTTCTAGAACGATGCCTAGTATAACGACTTATCGTCAATAGTTCTAATTAAATCAATTAGTAAGAGTTCATACTAGATAAAAAATTCTAAGTCTTTAAAAGAGTCAAATTTGATGATTTAAGGTTGTGATGCTTAGTTGAAGCATATATTATCCATTACATGGTAAAAGGTTTACAAGATATCCAAAACGTTAGATATAATCTTATAAACCTATTAAGCAAATTATTTATTTCATTGTATACTTATAAGAAAATGGTTCTCAAGATAAGTATTGAGAGTAAGATGAAATTTGAAAAGTTTAAATCTTATGACAGTAAATCCAATTAGAACTAGTTCCTTTGTTGATACATTAAATGTTTAGTTGAAACACTACAAGAAATTAAAAGATTCAATTTCATGATGAGTTCAACGAGTTTGATTTGGAAATGATTATGAATTTATCATGTCTACAAGAAGGTTAGTTGGAGTATAATTGTCCTTTTAAATAGGAGTATGTAGAGACATACTACTTATAGAGAACAATAATTTTGTTTTATCAATTGTTGGAAATATAATTGTCCAAGAAAAACTCTTGATAGATATGAAAATGCAACAACTTAATTATGGAAATTAGATCTATAGATATAGGTTGGAATTTATTCACCTATTCTAAGTCCAAGTACATAGATAATGTACTAAAGATGTTTAATATTTAAGATGTTAGAATCCACTCTCTTTAGACATGAAGGATATATGGAAACTTTAATCTGCATGAAATATTGGTCTAAATAAGTCATGTTTTGTAATTATTTAATTCTTATGAACTTCCAATCATGTTGTAACTGAATGAAAGCTTAATAACTCATAACTTATTGTAATGATGTATTAGGTTCACCTATAGGTAATAAAATTTATTCATTTTTCAAAGAAATATTTAAGATGTTAGATACTTTTGAAGTATTAAAGATATCTAGTTTTCTATATATGAGTTGATATTTGAGTTCAAGGTGGATATTTACTTTAGAAGTACATCATAATTAAGGTTTATTTTACTTATAACAATATAATTAAAAGATTGGAAAGGTTCCAATGATTGCTAATTAAGCCATAGAACATTTTTCGTTTAATGGAAATGATTAATTGGATTAATAAGTCCTTTAATGATAGTTTCCTACATTGTTCAAAACAGTAATGTACTATGAACATTAGAGCCGTTCGGCATACAAAAGTAGATAAGGTCTCATCAAAGATCTAAGTATGTATTTAGACAAATTTTATTAATTATAATAAAAATTAAGATGAAAGTTGTAAGATTTAAGTAAGTGATCACTACAAAGAATCTTGTAGAATTATCTCATTAAGTCACTTTCCCAACAGTAACATGATCTTCATATGATGATATGATATAAGACACTTAAATTACTGGCTTAGTATAAGTGGGAGATTGCTGGTTTATGTCCTAAAACTAATCGATTGGTTATAGTTTAGTGACAAAATACTTTAAAGGCATTACTTATCTTGTACATGTTTAGATTTATATGATAAAGTCCATAGGGTAATTATATATTGCGAACAAAATTATGATGAGATTATAATTATGAGATTTATATTGCATCTATGTATTATTCCTAGTCAT
Organism: Erythroxylum reticulatum; assembly: GCA_025504915.1. Lineage (NCBI taxonomy): Eukaryota > Viridiplantae > Streptophyta > Magnoliopsida > Malpighiales > Erythroxylaceae > Erythroxylum > Erythroxylum reticulatum. The sequence continues at coordinate 27,671,275 of JANSVA010000002.1, read as the reverse complement.
TACTTTATTAAGCCTGGACATTAATAAAATGTAAATATTCTAGCACACATTTTGTTTTTCTTATGAAGGAAATAGTCAATCTCATAAGTTAAAGTATGGAAATACTTAAACAAACATGTGGGTGCTTGTTAGAGATTTTTTTTTAAACTGACATGATATGAGAAATCCATTTGAAACATTACTTGTATGTCTATTGAAATTCTCATGTGATAATTGTATAAGTGATCTTTTGACTTAAGATCTCCAAAGTTATCTTGTATAGGGATTGTTATATTTTGAAAATACCTATGACCTATTTTAATCATAGATAACTCATTCGGTAGTCATTATATATAACATGAACTATATGGAGGTAGTTGAGTGATCAAGATAAAACCCATCATCCTAAAATAATTAAAGAGAATGATCTGTTGTTCTCGATTAGTATTGATTTAGGAATTCCTTGGTTAAGGTAGAATGGTGTTTTGTAAATAGTTTACAATTATCATTAATTGAATTAATAGCTAATTGCAGAGAACTAATATGATTAGACTCAAAATATAGTAACACTAATTCTATGCTTGATGTCTAATTGGAAAATTTTATAATGAAACAATTGAATTACAAAAAAGTCAAGCACGGAAAGGTTAATTAAGACCACTTTGACATTCCTAAATATTTAAGTGATCATGACATATTGCTAGACCCCAATCTTTATCTATGATTATAAATTGTTTAATTAGAGAATTAAAAATAAATTGAAAGGATTTTTAATTTATCTAATGCTAATTATGAGTTATAATTATAATTTACAATCATTGTCGACATATTGGGAACCTAATGGGTCTCACATAAAGAAGAAGTTGAAGAGAGCAAAGATATTTTAATCAAGTTGGACTTAATTGTAAAGTTTGAAAAACTTTATGATTAAATGTGAGATACATATTGGGAACCTAATGGGTCTCACATAAAGAAGAAGTTGAAGAGAGCAAAGATATTTTAATCAAGTTGGACTTAATTGTAAAGTTTGA
>JANSVA010000002.1:27628848-27643318 GCA_025504915.1 Erythroxylum reticulatum | reverse complement strand
GGTAAATAGATTTAAACTTAACCCAAGCGTGGCTCTGATACCACTTGTTGGAAAGAAAGCACGGAAAGAACACAAAATTTTACGTGGAAAACCCCAATAGGGTAAAAAAATCACGGAGAGAGAAGAATTTCACTATAACAAAATAGGGATTACAAATTTAACCTCTAATTTGTTTAAGAAGATATTTGATTTTTGGTACATAGAATAAGGAGGAGAGGGCTTTCTTTTATAGGCACATCCTCTTGGCAGTGTTCAAATTTTTGAGATCTTTATAATTTCATACGCACTGAAAACCTCACAGCTTTAGGATAGATAATATTGTTCTTTTGTTGTCCAGCAGAGAAGGGCCATCCCGAGCAAGACAACATTTGCCAGCCTAGTTGGAAAGTGTTGAAAAGGGGATCGGAGAGCTTGTTATGGTCAATGACGCAATCTTGCAGGCATTCAATTCCAGGATTTACTCAAGTTTTATAGTGATAACAACGGAGATAAAGATAAAACTTCGCTGAAATCTTAATCGTGAATCCATCTCATCCCCACGACCAGGAAGGTTCATCCACTTGAAACGTTGATTTATTGTCGAGCAGTAGTTTCCAGGATCCATCAGGCCGATGAAATTGTTGGGTATATAGGTGACTAATAAATTTGATTTTTATAAGAAAGATAGGAGGTTAGAAGTTTCACTTCTTCGCAGCAATTACACCAAAATGACTAACTATACGACAAGACCAAAAGTAGCTATCCAATAGTAGAGATTAGGGTTTAAATCCCTTGGAGTTGGATTAATTAGTTTTTGGATCAGAAAACTACATTTCTTATAAAATATAAAGTTGAGTGGAACTCTATTATTCTTATTGTGCATGTAAAAATATGAAGATGAAAGATATGAGAAGGTACTTGTCAAATCCACGTGCCTATTTTTTGAAATGTCAAAGATTGAAATATAGATTCAATTCAAGAAAACGTGTGACGAAGAAATTTGATCCTTCATTACCTCTTTCTCCTAAAATTACGTCAAGCAACATCTTAAGTCAATGTTTGGTTTGATTTAAATGAAGCGAAAACAGCTATTTATTTTTATTCTCAAATTTAGTAAAATTTTCTTGTAGAGTTTTCATTTCTATTTCTGATTTTTATATAAAAACTACAAGAAATAGTTTTTTTTTGTGTCTTTATTTTGACAATCTGATTTATTATCAAATAAATATATATTATTTAATTATTTAAAAGTTATGTGTAATTTATTTTTTGTAAATAAATTAAATTATTAATTATTAATAAATTTAAAATATCTTTATAATATATAAATTTCAAATGAATTTTTAATTTTTAAATTATTTATTTTTATGAAAATTAATTTTTGATAATTTATTAATAAATACTATATAATAAATTTAATAATTAAGAATAATTTTTCTTTAATTTTATAATTATCTTAAATAATAAAAATATAGCATCAACAATTAAATATGTTTTTTTTTGTTCGAAATAAAATAGAAAATTTAAAAATTTAAAAATAAAAATTAAAGAAAAGGAGTGAAACTTGACCATCCCTGAGAAAATGATAATTGTTATTATGCAGGCCCTGCGTCTCAAGCACAACTGCATGCTTATGGATTATATTGCCCCGCCATAAGAACTGCATGCTTATGGATTATATTGCCCTGCCATAAGTGGTGTGATTATAACGAAACAACAACACACTAATTGTTGAGGATAGGAACAAGCCCAACCCAGCAAAAATGTCAATTGCTTCAACTAGCCCGTTTACTTTTTCTCTGTATATATAGCAATGAGTTTCATCGTGCATAAGCTTGATCTGATGTTGCATCACAACCTTCTTGAGCTTGTGATCCACAACCTTATTACCCTTCATTCAGTAGTCGTCTAGTCATTGTTTGTAACTGCTTGACCCATGAAATTGAGGAATAAGTGGAGCAGTTTCTTTGTGGAAGTTGAAATAATAAAAACCCGCCACCTCCTTTTTCGAATCGTCTAAAGGTAAGTTGCTCACCTCCGCGTATTGCATAAATTTATATTGTTACTGGAATTTGGAGTACGCAGAATCTTCTATGTCCCATGTTACATGTCCAACCATGTTCAGTTCTCTACTTGGATGGACAAAAGCTTCCAAGTGGTATGTCTTGCATGTCAACTACATTGTTGATGAATTTGAACAAGGCTGCCAATGTTTAAGAATCTTCATAAACTTTGCAGCCTGAAACTTGTCAAGCTTCTCCGGTCCCGCCTCAAATTGCTTAAGAGCAAGAGATACTCAACGGTAAGACAATCACGATATGACATTGCTCAATTTCTCAAGAAGGGACAAAACAACAGTGCTTTTGGCCGGGTACCTTCACTCGTTCTTCATGCTGTAACTAGATGTAGTAGACTTGTTGTAACATATTTTGTATCGTGCTGTGCTAACATTTGCTCAATTTCTAAGCAGATTGAACAGTTGTTTAAGGACCAGAGCTTGCTCGATGCATATGATCTGTTGGACCACTTCTGTGAACTTATCATCATCCAGTTCTCCTACATTCGTAAACACAAGTACATTGTCACATTCAAATAGCATATATGAACAATTACGTTGTATTTGATGGAGTGGTTAAACTCCTGTGGCTCTGTTCCTATTGTTCCACTGGATGATGTTCAAATCACTTCATAGACTTCTTTTCTTCCCCATGACAGGGACTGTCCTCGAGACGTTAATGAAGCAGTCTCAACTTTAATATTTGCTAGTTCCTGGTGTGGAGATCTGCCCGAACTGCAAAAGATCAAGAAGCTGTTTGGTGATTATTATGGTCATAAATTCACAGACATAGCAGATGGCCTACTTTCTGGAAACCTAGTTAACAATGAGGTAGTCCGGTTCGAAATTTCCTTTTGAGATTTTTGCCTTCTCTAACTCTTTTAAATTTTTAATCTGTAGGACATTACTTCTTATACGACCCTTACATTCGCGTTTCAGATAAAGGAGAAACTTTGCACAAAGTCCATTACCACTGACTTGAAATTAAAATTGATAAATGAAATATCAAGGGATTATTGCCTTAAACTCTGGTACATAGGTAGCCGATATGCGGAGCCTGAGCATAACATCGATGTTGTGCCTTTTATTTTTGAAACTCTTCGCTTGGTGCCACTGGAGTTGAAGAATGGGTCTCAGGTTGAAACTATACATACCCCAGAAGTGATGTGTCCTTCAGAGACAGACAGGTCTATCTCAAAAGCTGTTACAACCTCGTACCAAGAAAAGATAGGTATTCCTTTACAGTTTTTCAACTTAAATGTCTGTCTTGAGGAAATACAGGAGCTGCAATTTAACGTAGTAGAAGAAGATAAGTGTGCCGAGGAGAAAAGAATGTTTCTGTTCAGAGCATGTGAAACCTGTCGTCAACACCAGACGACCATAACCTAGTCACAGAATGAAAAAGATTCAAGAGGAAACTCTGTTACAAGGTTTTCGAGCTCAAATGAGCAAAAGGAGTAAAACATAGAACTGATGAGAAGCACTCCCTCGCGATACAGTCATGTAAATCCAAATCTCCCAAACTACGTTGAATGAGCTTCCAAGTTTATGGATCTTAAACAAGTACATTTTAGGAAAGCTGGTGATGTTAGTCAAGGTCTCGAAGTGTCAGAACCTTTTGTTAACCAGTACTGTGAAAATCTCATTTAAAAATAAACACTAAAGTTGTTGGGGTCCTAAATAGATAAATTACAACTCATATTTGTGCTCAATTCATGTGTAAAATGTAATGTTAGTGCGTCCTTTTTATTAGTGATCGTGGTTTTACAAAGAGAACAGATGCTAACATGCATACCTTTTATAGGCTTGACTAGCTTAATAAAATATCAGCTCAACTCGCTTCAAATATTACCCAATCAGTCTTGACCATAACAATCCCATACCCTCCAAAAATCCACTCAGACTTCAAATCCGAAAAGAGAAAAGACAAGTTTTAAATAAAAAAAAAGCATAAAGCAGTTTCACTCTTGGATGGTAGAAATCAGTTATTAAAACGAAAAGCTGCTAAAATCTACGTATCCGGGTCTTCAATAAGAAGAAAAACAATGGGACACCTGTATCTTTTGGATCTTGTATCAGCTACATTCTTCAGATTAGAGTTTCTTTTCTTCCTTTTGGTCTTCATGTCAACAACGTTTGTGGGAGCTGATCGAGGCTGGTGAAATCGAAGCTACTGTTGATTATGTTGATCGCATTCTGTGTGTAGATCAAAGAAGCAGCCATCACCTTGGCAGGGAGACGAGTTACTGTAGCTAAAAGTCAAGTTTGGCTTAGAAATTTGATAGTTAACTGAAAATATTCTCAAAAACTATTACCACTTCTTTAAAGTATTATTTATAATATTTTATGTATAAATACATATTGAAACATGAATAAAGAGATTTAAATAACTTATGAGATTTTAAAATTTTCAATCAAACAGTTTGTTTTCTCAAAGTACTGTTACCCAAATAGTAGATGTCAATATTAACATTATGCATATTGTATTTTTTTAAAATATTGTAATGAGCTATATCTAGTTGTATTTAGATAGCTATCTTTTAGGAGTAGCAGAAGGAAAGACGTAATTAAGGAGAGGGCTAGGGTTACAATTATAAAAAACTTGTATATATATTTTGTTTTTAAGCATGAATGAAAAGGGAGATCTTTCCCTTTGTGACATGGTATCAGAGTCGTGCCAAGCGTAACCGATCAATCTAAATTACCTATCTACCATTTCCATGGCTGAAGAAGAAGGCAAAGGCAAAGATGGCGGTAACGGGACAACATCAAGAAAGATGATTTCGCTATCTGACATAACTAGGAATGACAACCTTGGAAGCTTGATAATGCAGGTTCAATTAAAGGGCGAAAATTATGATGAATGAGCTCAATTTCTCAGGATTCCGTTGAGAGCACGAAAGAAGTTTGGCTTCATAGATGGAACAATCAAGCAACAGATGAGAAATCACCAGATCTTGAAGATTGGTGGACTAATAATTCGTTGTTGGTTTCTTGGATAATGAATACCATTGAACTTTCATTATGTTCAACAATTTCACAAATGGAAGTGGCATAAGATCATTGGGAGGACATAAAAGAATGGTTCTTGGTAGCCAATGGACTACGCATATAATGATTGAAAGTTGAACTTTCGAGTGCAAACAAAGGGGATTGACTATTGTTACCTAATATGGAAGGTTGAAGAAATTGTGGGAAGAATTGGAAAATTATGAACAGATGCCATCATGCAAGTGTGGTTTGTGTATACACTTGAAACTACATAGGAAAAGAGGCGTAAGTAGGAGAAGATGCACCGGTTTCTTATGGGACTCGATAAGACTCTCTAAGGAACAATGAGATCTAATTTGCTCATACAGGATCTTTTGCTCAACTTGAACAGAGTTTATTCAACTTTAGTGCAGGAGGAGCGTGTGAGAACCATTGCTCGTGGGAAGGAGGAGCATGGTGAGGTAATGAGCTTTGCTATACATTTTGGGTCTAGATCCTATAGGCGTAGTGAGGAGAAAGACAAGAACATGATATGCAGCAATTGCAACTATCCTGGACACGAGTCAACTACTTGCTTTCAATTGATTGGTTATCCTGAGTGATGGGAGATTGCCCTCATGAAATTGGACAAGCACTTAGACACAATAAGGGAGGACAACAAGTTATGCCTTCTAGTGTTAGAGGAAGGGTAGGAGGAATAAAGGGAAATGCAGCACAAACCTCATGATTAGGAATGGTGGACAATGTTGTGGTTTCAGAAACTGATAAAATTGATGTTAGTGGACTTAATGGCGAGCAGTGGCAAACACTGATTAATCTATTAAATGTTTCCAAGATGAGAGCTAATGAAAAATTATCGGGTAAGTCTTCTCCCATACAATGGATTATAGATATAGGTGCTTCTAATCATATGACAAGAAGGCTGGAATATTTGAATGATGTTCGAGATGTGCTGGAGTGTCCTGTGAGGTTCCCAGATGGAAAAATAGTTGCTGTGACAAGAGGGGGAACAATAGTCCTTAGTGATAAGTTAAGATTGACTAATGTTCTTTATGTGCCAAATTTGATTTGCAATATGATTTCCGTGTCGCAATTGATCAACGAATCTAATTGCATTGAACAGTTCACTAAAAAATTCTGTGTCATGCAGGACCATACTTTGAGGATGTTGATTGGTATGAGTGAACAACATAAGGGGCTCTACTACTTTCGAGGGATGGTAATTGCATCAACTGTGAAGACTAACGAAGAGAACTCTTTTAATCTGTGGCACAAGCATTTGGGATACCCAACATCTAAGGTTGTAGACCTAATTCCCAATACTAATAATAGTAAGAATAGTAGTCTACAGAATAAAGCATGTGATGTTTGCCTTAGAGCAAAACAATCAAAAGATATTTTTCCTGTTAGTGATATAAAAACAACAGAATTATTCGAGTTGATTCATTGTGATTTATGGGGACCTTATCGAATTACGACTCTTTGTGGTGCAAGATAATTTTTTACTATTGTTGATGACTATTCACGAGCAGTGTGGATTTATTTATGAATTTGTAAAAAAGAGGTTTTCACGAGTTTATGCAATTTTATTGCTTTGGTGAAGCGTCAATTTAGCAAGCAAATGAAAATTGTGCATAGCAATAACGGTACAAAATTTACTTACATGTATAATTATTTTGTTGAACATGGTATTGTGCATGAGACATTATGTAAAGGAACTCCGCAACAAAATAGATAGGTAGAGCATAAGCATAGGCATATACTTAATGTAGCTCATGCTTCACAATTCTAGGCTGATTTTCCTAATGAATTTGGGGGAATGCATTTTAATTGTTGGAAGTAAATAACTCTCTATGGTGGAACAAAATGGTAAACCACCATCGATTGGACATTTACATGTATTTGGATGTCTGTGCTATGTGCATAATTAAGACTATATAGGAGACAAATTTGCTAGTCGTAATTAAAAATGCATTTTTGTGGGTTTTCCTCATGCCAAAAAGGGTTAGAGAATGTACAATCTAGAGCTAGGAGTGTTCTTGGTGTCATGGGATGTTATGTTTTGTGAGCATGAGTTCCCTTATCTACCAGATGCTTCTAGATTCGGGTTGCATGTGCACGATAACAATGCACAAAGTAATATGGAGGATTGGGGAGGTGTGGATGTGGATGGTGACATAGTTGCTATAAAGCATACCTCATAACCCCAGGAGACTGAACGATTTACACATGTTAATAGAGATGGCGAGATTGGCATTATAGCTGCTCGTGATGATGTTGTTACGGCCACAGGTACTAAGAGCTATAAGGATGGTGACGTGAAGGGGGTTCTGATGATGCCATACACGAAGAGCATTTGTGTTGTGGACATCAGAACAAAATACCATCCACTTATCTAGGTGATTTTGTGACAAATACCACTTGTAGGTTGAACTCCTTTACATGTTCATCTACTCAGTCGCAATCTTTACGTGCTCCTTATCCTCTAGCACATTATGTGAACTGTAATAATTTTTCTATATGACATTGGAATTTTTTGGCAGTTATCACTACATGAGTTGAATCTCAAGCCTTTTCTGAGGCTGTGAAAGATGAAAGGTGTCAACATGCCGTGAAAAAAGAGATTCAAGCGTTGGAAAATAATGGCACTTGGATGGTGGACAAACTTCTTCTTGAGAAGAAGGGTATCAGGTGTAAATGGGTTTATAAAATTAAGTATAACTTTGATGGCTTAATCGAGTGGTTTAAAGCTAGGCTTGTGATATTAAAAAGTAATCAAGTAGTAGGGGTTGATTATAATAATACCTTTGCACTCGTAGCAAAGATGGTGACTGTGTGCACCTTTGTTGTTGTTACAGCAGCTAAAAATTGGGAATTGCATCAGATGGATGTCCACAATGAGTTTTTACATGGTGATCTTGGAGATAAAGTATATATGAAGTTGCCTCCTGGTTTTCATTCTCTAGATCCAGACAAAGTTTGTCAACTTTAAAAATCATTATATGGATTGAAATAAGCTCCCAAATGTTGGTTTGCTAAGTTAGTTGGTGCTTTGTAGTAGTATGGATTTCGACAATCCCACACTGACTATTCTCTCTTCACATTGCACCGTGGTAACTTGTGGCTGAAAGTGTTGGCCTATGTTAAGGATCTCGTTATTTTAGGAAACAATGGTGCAACAATTTAGACTTTCAAAACTTATTTAAGTATACGTTTCCATATGAAAGATCTTGGATCTCTAAAATATTTTTTTGGGGATTGAGGTGGCTCGAAGGCCTACCAGCATCTTCTTGTGCCAACACAAATATATGTTGGACATCATTTCCGATGTTGGTTTGTTAGGAACCAAGCTTATTAGGTTTCCATTAAACCAGAATCATCACCTTCCTTTAGCAAACGGGAAGCCACTTGAAGATCCAGAGCATTATCATTGGTTAGTAGGGCATTTGATTTGTCTTACTGTGACAAAACCTAATCTCTCCTATTGTGTGCATATGTTTGCACAGTTTATGCAAAGGTCAACGCATGAGCATTAGGATGTTGCACTTCGTGTCATGCGTTATTTGAAAGGAAATTCTAGTCAAGTAATTCTATTGCCTGCTGACTGTGATTTGTAGCTATATGCCTTGTGTGATTTGGATTAGGCAAGTTGTCCCTTAACTCGTCATTCTCTTTCTAGTTGGTTTATTTTGCTGGGTAAGTCTCCTATCTACTAGAAAACTAAGAAGTAACGTACAGTATCTCATTCTTCCCCTGAGGCAGAATATCGATCTATGGTCACTATGACCTTAGAGCTGAAATGGTTGAAAGAACTGTTATAGTGTCTTAGTGTTGCGCATACCCGACCTATGAATCTTTATTGCAATAGTTAGGATGTGTTACATATTGCAGCTAGCCCTATTTTTGATAAGCGCACGAAGCATATTGAAGTGGATTGTCATGTTTTGCATGATGAACTTTTGTAGGGAAACATCACTACCATATATGTACCCACTCATGTTCAACTAACTAATATTTTCACCAAAGCCTTGGACAAGAAACAATTTGACTCTTTTCTTTGCAACTTTGGCATTCAAAATCGGCACGCTCTAACTTGAAGGGGGGTGTATTAGCTAATATTGTTTATATTATGTTTTTGGAAAATATGGTAATGAGCTGTACCCAGTTGTATTTAAATAACTATCTTTTAGAAGTAGCATAAGGAAAGACATAATTAAGGAGAGGGCCAGGGTTATAATCCAAAAAAAAAAACTTGTATATATATTTCGTTTTTCAGCATGAATGAAAAGAGACATCTTTCCTTTAATGACACAATTCCTTGATGATTTTGACTTTACAAATTCATCTTAAACTCATGGACATCTATGCACATTAAAATGGACAAGCAAATCACCTTCTTACTTTATAATGTTGACGAAAACCTCACACTCTAAAATGGGATACATCAATGAATCATATTCATGTCTTACATAATCAAAATCACTAGGTTACAAATTATGAACTACATATTACGAAATGTTATTTATAATCAAGAACTAGAATTTATGATCTACAAATTAATCCTAATCAAGATCGTCAAAGTCTCAAAATTAGTGATTTAATATATATAAACTCGAGATTATTTATGAAAATAAATTAAATTTTTTAATGATATTTGTAATTGCTCTAAATATTCTTTTTCTTCACCAAAATTGATATTACATATCCAAAAATGAGATCTATGTGTGCAATATAGAGATTATATAACTTTTGAGGAAATGATAGAGCCAAAAACTAGCTATATCTTGAGTTTTGCTATTTATTAAGCTAAATTTTCACTCACTCATCTGATTCTTTTTTAAGAAAATTCTAATTACAATTATTAATAATGTTTATTATAGTAATAACCAAAGTAAAATAGCCGATAATAAGAAGATAAAAGCAGCAAAGTAAGCAATGGATTAAAGTATAAAAGTCCAAATTAAAGTACCAAGTGATGATTACGAACCACTTGAAATAATAATAAAAAAAGATACTAAAAATTAAAGCTTTAAATGTAAATGTTAGTAGGAATAACAATGGGTCAGGTTGAGCTTAGAGTGTGACTCACGCTTAGACTGAAACTTGATCAGGGTTATTTCATATTGCTTGAGATTAAACTTGATCGGATTTTAGATGGTTCAAAATTTGCTTGAAACTCGAACTTGCCTAACTTCAATTCGACCCAACCTAGAGGTTTAATGCCTCACCTTTATCGCTTCATGCATCCTCTTTGACTAAAGGTTTAGTAAAAGCAACAACAATACCATTAAATGGTTATTGGTATCACAACAAACACCAGTATCATAACGACCCACTTTCTATTGCAAAGGCAAAAAATGGTCACCAGTACTATAACAAAAACATTGTTAATACCAGCTTCCATTGCAAATAACATAATAGATAAAATAAATAAAACAAAGAAATAAAAAATAGAAGAAAGAAGATGGAAGCAAAAAAGGCATTGTAGTAAAGAAACTAGAGAAATTCATAAAGATAGATAAGAAAGAAGTTAGAGAAAAGAAGAACCGAAGCAAAAAAATAAAACTAGGATTTACTTTTAATATATTCACTTAGGATTTAGAGTAAGTCGGACTATAAAGCTCGAGTTCAAGCCCAACTTGAAACCTAGAAATTATATAAAAAAAAGTTTGAACCTAATCTAAAATTCGATTAACTTGTATTGAACTTGTTGAATTTGGGTCAAGTCGAACTAAGACAAAACTTATTTATCATTCTTAAATATTAGTGTTAGTGAATAAATAAATATAATATAATTTGAAGAGTAAAAAAGTTAGTTTTTAAACAATATTTTGTGATGGTTTTGTAGCAATAAAATATAAAAGCAAAGGTTTTTTTAAAGAAAGATTTAAATTATAGGAAATTTGTAAAGTTTTTGTAAGAGGGATAAGAAAAAAAAGATAGTGGAAGTTCAAAAAAATAAGGTTTTGGATGAAAGTTAAGAACTTAAAGAAAATTCCAATATTCACTCTTAAGAATTCATCTTTAATGATATCATCTTTAACCATATCTCTCAATGTGAGCAAATGGTTGAGGAAATGAGAATGGTAGGAACTTTTGCACTACTACCAAATTAATGTGGATTAATGCATTCTTAGGTAATCTCGGTTAAAAAGAGATTTCAATTGATTTAGTCTAAGGATAGAGGTTGTGTTATTCAAGAGAAAGATTAATTAGAAATTAGAAATTCTTACTAGTCTAAGATACTAGGGTTGTTCATTAAATTAGAGTGAAGTTAAAATATAATAAAGTCCTAAGGGTCATCTTACCTTAATCTAACTAATTTCATATATTGCTCTCTACTTGATTATCACTTTTTTTAGTGTTTAGAATTGGTTATTTATTTCCCTTTTTACCCAATTGTATTACATAATTTAGATAATTAAGTTTGTGAATAATTAATAATTAACAAATAGTCCTTGTATGAATCGACCCTTACTAACGTTAATTACATTTACATTGTGCACTTCCAATATAAAATATGCAAACTAGGAGGCCCTCTAAATTTGAGCTCAGCCAAAAGGTTAGGTTTTACTAACTAAAGCATCACTTTAGTTCACATGGCATATAGTTAGACATATTAGACTCACCTACAACTAACATGGCATGAGAATGTAAAATAAACTTTTAAATAAAATTCAATACTATTTACTTATTGTTATAACAAAAGTAAAATTCTATGTAATAAAAAAATAAAAAATATTTTTAAAACCATAATTCTCTATTACTCTTGTAATTTTGATTTTCTCTCAGTCTTCCATCCTCTTTCTCCAATCATTGCCAATTCCTTCTTTCCTTCTACTTGTTATGCTAAGTTTTTAAAAAAATTTTTTTAAGTAGTTTATCATGGTTAAGGACTTAGGGTTTTACCTATTAAACAAATTTGAGATTTGGAGATTCACTATCAAGATTGATGAGAGGAATCTCAAGAAGGATTAGATCAAAGAATCAAAGGGTCTCTTTTAGAGAGAAGAAGAAACAACTTGAATAATCAAATAATAATGATGATGTTGATGATAATGATAGATGATAAAATAGGGAAGAACTTTCATCAAGTAAAAGATGAAAAGAAATAGTTAATAATAGAAGAGGAGGAGGAAGGTGAAGAGCAAATGGGATAAAAAAGGTCCAAATGATAAATTTTCATATTTAATTTCTTATTGTTAAGATACATGTTATGTATCTTATTATTAATTTTGACATTATTTGATAAGTGGATTAGTTTCAAATTCTAATCAAAATGGGATAAAATATTCCTTAAATTTGGTTGGTTGATTATAAGTAGAATGTGGCTTAAGAATTGTTATTTTCTGTGTGAATTAATGACCATTTTTGTGTCAGTTGGAGGCTGAAATCTTAAAGCTATCTTGGATAATATTTGGTGGCTAATTGTATGTAGATAAAACTCTGTCTAGTGAAGACTTCTCGGTGAATCATGCAAGCTAGGGTTTAGGGTGCTGTTAATTTTATTTTATTAACACTCTACAGATAATAACACATATTGAAATCTCCTATTTCGTAATAGATAAAGATTATCTAAAATATATTTCCCCAGTTTGAGATTGATAAATATCACCCATTTATGATAACCTCTGTTTTAGAAGGTTGATTGTGTGAAAACAATGCAGTGAGCGGCATTGCAACATCAAAGATTATAAAACCAAAAGAGATAGGCTATACCGTGTACTTAGTCGTGCCTTATCTACGTTTATAATTATTTAGATAGAAGTTACCGCTAAGTAGTGGATGATGAGGAAAGGTGCAGGTTTAAAAGAAACGTAGTTTTTGTTGTTAGTGGATGTTTTGGTTGTTCATTCACATGATTTCCATCACTGGTGGGTGAGTCTTTTTCTAGGCTTTTAGAATATGGAATCCGTACCTTTATTTATGTGTCTTTCTGACGGACAATATCACAGATTTGAATAATCCATTTGGGGTTTCAATCAAGGAGATTGGATTAGGCATGTAACGTGTTTTGGTTGCTCCAAATTGATGACCAACTTGTCCTATTTGGTTTACACAACCTTGTTATGGTGTTTATAGTGTTCTTTCAATTGAAAATGGAAGGCCAATGGCTATTAGATACATTCAGTATACATAACATTGTCGTCCTGTTTATCCTCATTTAGAATATTTTTTCCAAACTGAAAACTTGTAGTTGTATTAAGTAAACTCTTGAAAATAGTCTGTTAATTATATAATTTAAGTCACTACAAAAATTAACAATAAAATCAAGTACCATATTCAATTCAACTAATTAATATTAGGCCCGTTCATTTGATCAGATGCATCCTCAACGGGTTAATATTAAACTCATTCATTGAAGTGTATCCATATCCAATTGGTTAACACCAACTCATGCATTTTTATCTAACTAGTTGTTATTATCTTATAGCCAACTAGTTAGTGTTAGACTCGAGCATTTTATAGCCAACTAGTTAGTGCATTTTATGGCATATGCAGTTAGCAAATTTAAAATGCCAAAATTTCCATTTTCCAACTTTCAACTAACAAAACGAAGAAGAAATTTCACAATTAAAAAAAAAATGTGCTGACGTTAGATTTCTTTTTTTTATATAATTATTATAATGTTGATAATTTCTGACTCTTTCGCATCTTGCCAAATTGCTTTCTCCAGAAGTAAAGCCACTCAATCCCAGAAGCGTATATTTATAATAAGAAGTAACCAAAGATTAAAGCTTCTTACTTGTGCAATAATAACCCTAACTTTTGGTGTAGTAAACAGAAAGAGCTGTTCTGGGTCTTCAGCGAGATGGCTTCCTCACTTTTACTGGTTGTGGTGTTTGTGTTTGATCTGATTGCTTTCGCACTTGCTGTTGCTGCTGAACAGAGGAGGAATACTGTCAGTTCTTATCTCTCTCTCTCTCACTGTGGCTTTGCATTGAGAAGTTGTGTTCGTTATGACTTGGCTCTAGATAGACCTTTAAGCTTGTGTTTCCTACTAAGGTGCTATAAATGCTGTTTCTCTGCTAAAGCTTCACATACAATAGCCTAGTTCTCTCTCTCTCTCCGTAAATTCAGTGGGTTATTATCTTACCCTGTTATGATGAACATGACCTGCGGACTTCAGCTTCTAATACTTGATTATATCCTTGATAAAAGTTACTTCTATTATCAACCCAAGTCCGAAATTGTGACAACATCAGGTTCTTTGATTTTTCACTATGTAAACAAAGTCTCGGTAATTTTTAGGAATTACCGTGCCTATAGGTTTTTGCTCCAACATTGTAACGCGTCCTACAATGAAGGAAACTGGAATTGGAAGCTAAAGTTGATGAAGCAATGACGGGAAGATGGACTCCTGATGGATTTTCTTTTTATCTATTGGATATAAACTTCTGTTCCCTATAAATTGATGTTTTTCAATAGATTCGGTACTGTTGT
>JANSVA010000002.1:27555033-27572694 GCA_025504915.1 Erythroxylum reticulatum | reverse complement strand
TAATTGCAATACATTGTGATTGTTTACTTAATAGTTTTTGAAAAAGTTATTTTTCAAAGAAATTTGAAAGGGGATTGCATTCACGCAAAAGAACACACAATTCAAACCCCCTACTTATGCATTTTGTCTATTGAACGTAAATTCTATATTAACGCGTGATTTACTTCACATACATGAATCAATATGTGAGAAATATTAATTTAAGAATAATTAAGAACACATAATTCAATCTCAATAAAACTAAATAATGAATTATATTAAAATTAAATGACTACAAGCCTATCCATGGTTCATCTAATCCAAGTACAAGGGTTTAGTTCCGAACTTGGAATACATTGATAGGTGTAAATTATACTATGTTTTGTTAAGTATTTAAGTGTGTTTTTAAGTACTTCGTAGATGATTATCATGTGTAGTGCTTAGAATTGTGTTATTGTTAGTGTCTATATGTGCTCTAAGTGTTTGTGTGGTTTAAATCAAGAATTTGATTTTAATTTTATGTTTCAAGAGGTGATTGATATGTTTATTAGTGTTGGAAATCAAATAGTTGAAGAACAAAGAAGATCAAAGCTACATGAAGGGTGTCATGATTATATATGAAGAACACAATCTTGACTAGCATGCAGGGGGCTACATGGCATCTGTCACGATCGTGCTCCGAGGTCATGATCGTGATAGAGACTATCTAGTGCTTGTTTTTTTATTTATTTTAGGGTTTGGGAGTATTTTTGGAACCGATCAAAATGGAAAAACCCTAGTTACACCCCCAATGCCCTAATACACTATTTAAGGATGTGAAACACACAAAAATGCAACATCCACAATCAAAATTGAATTAAATTGGAGTGATCAAGAAGAACACCAAGAAATTCTAGCATTCCATATCAGGGTGATAAATAGTTTTTTTTTCTTTTCCTTTTAGTTTCATTTATTATTCTTGATGTTTAATTGGATTTATTTGATGTTTATCATGTTTATGGGATTCTAGATCCCTATTAAGGATTGTTCTTCAACTATTTTGTGAACTTAATTTTTGTTGACTTCAATCTATTTCTGGATGTTTGCGATAATTGTCATTCATAAACTTCATAATAAATCTAGAGAGTGAGTCAAAGTAATTAGTGTTAACGTGCGCAACGAGAGTTGGTATCTTAATAGACCTCAAATTATTAGATCAATGATCATTCAAAGAGAGGTCTTGTTTGAGAAATTAATTATTTATTAGATAGCATTAGATATAATTGAATAAGTTAGGAATAGTTTTGTGAATCAAGAGATTACAAATATGGAAATTTAATATTCAATTAAGGTTAATTGATTAAATCTTGAGAGAGAGTAATCAATACCTTAGGAAATCTAAGATCAAACACATAAATTGAATTAACAAGATTAAGGGGAAAATAGTTCTTAAGTATTCAATCATGATGAATCTCAATTTTTATTAGCAGCTTAACTATTTTATTGTTTTTTCTTTATTATTCTTTTTAATTTATATTATTTATTTTAATTCAAATCAGTTTCTTAATACCTTAGATAAATTTAGATTCAAATTGTTAGCTATTTCATAATCCTTATGGTAACGATAAGCTCTTATACTATAAGAAACGAATCGTATTTGCAATGCTTGAGAGTTTTATTATTATATATAAAACTTGCTCAACAAGTTTTTGGCGCTGTTGTTGGGGATTTAAACATTTGGATGATTTGAATTTCTTTTATTTAAGGAAATTTTACCCTTTCTTGTGTGATTGTTGTACCTAATCCTAAAAATTAAAAAAAAAAAGAAGAAGAAAGTTTTTGTGCAAAGTAAAGACACACCAAATTACAAGGCAAGAATGAAGAATCTAAAGAATTAAAGGATAAGAAGAGATAGAAAGGACAATGGCGAGGGAAAGAAATCACAGAGAGCAAAGGAACCTTTATGGACTTAAAAAGGCCAGGGTTCAAAGCCTATCATTAAGGAATTACAAGACCACCAATGCAAGTAGCACACGATCTATTAGAAGAGGTAGCAGACGATAGCTATCTTTAGACATCGGATAAAGTAGACAATAGTTAACCTTCTCATATCCGAAAGAAATTATTATTGTACAATTAGTGACAACATTGCAAGTTAAGGTCGTCAACCTAACTCAGCAACCTAAAAGCCACCTTTTCCTATCCACTCAAAGCAATTTAGTATGGATGTGAGCCATGCGGAAAAGAGAGCCATATCATAGTTGATTGCTTCCTAATGGAAAACAACAACATAGGGCAATTCAACTTCAATGAAGCATAATTTGGTCAGGAAGTAATGATCCTTATTTGAAGAAATACAATTAGGGGAAGCAGAACCATCTAACTTTTTCTTGGTCTAATAATGCAAAGACTAAGTTGAGCCATCAAGGTCCACTTGGATTTTAGCAAGACAAGTCCATTGTAAATGATTCAAAATTGGACAAATTCATGGATATGCTCAAGAGTCTAGAAGGGAAATTCAGGAAATTAGTGAAGAACCATGTCTCTTACATTCACAACACGGAGTTTCATGTGGACCAATTAGCCAATGCATTATCTACAAGATGTCTAGGAAGCCTTTCAAAAAATAAGGAAGTAAATCCAAGAGAGCAATTTAAGGCTATCGTACTTAAGAGTGGGAAAGATTTAGAAGAACTAGCAACAAAAAAGTTAAAACCCAGCTTGCAGAAGACCAAGAAAAGAAGAAAAAGGATGAAGATACATATGAGGATCCTCCATACGTTCCTTCTCCTCCATATAGACTGTAAATACCATTCCTGTTAAGCAAGTTTTATCTAATGTAAAACCTTTAATATTTCGCAACTATATGAATCATAAAATTGTAGTAATTGAGGTGCCAATCCCACGAGAAATTAGCTAAAACTAAATGAACATAAATTTATCTAAGGTTGAGAAATATGATTTAAGAGGAAATAAAATTCAGAAATTAAACAATAAAATAAAATTGAGCACTAAACCACTTAACAATAAAAAAAATGATCAAGTATGAAAGTATAGGATTCTTTCTATCATCATTTTACTCCTTTAACCATTTTGATTCAATTTGGTGTCAATCCTAGATTTTCGAAGGGTTTGATTATTCTCTCTTAAGATGTAATCATTTAACCCTAATTAATAATCCCTAATTGATAACTAAATTCCATATTTGCAACCTCTTAATTAATAAAAATGGCCTAACATTTTCAACTAGTTCTTAGGCAATCTATTGGACATTCGAGTTCTCACATAAGATCTCTCTTCGTATGATCATCAATTTGATATTTGCAAAAATTATTAGGTTGTTAACTCTCATTATCCAACTTAATCAAATTACTATTAACTCACTCTTTTAATTTGTTTTCAAAGTATAAGCAAACACAAATATCCTAACAACCAAAACATTGTATTGAAATCAAAAGTGTTCAAATCACAAAATAAGTTAAGAACAAATGCTTATATGAAATTAAAATATCATCAACGTTTATAAAATCTTTCAATCCAGTTCACAGATCAATTTTAATGAAAATAACAAAAGGAAAGAAAGAAAAACTTGATTTAGAGTTGAATATGCAAATTTTGAAAATGTTGGACAACTGATGCTCTTCTTGATCTTCCTTGGATTAATCTCAATTTGGTAAGATGTAGGCTACACTTTTTTTAGTTTTTTATGTTCTTAAATAGTTCTTGAGTATTCTAATGATCTTTTTAGGGATTACTCACTTAATTTGGTTCCAAAAATAGCCTCAAAATATTAAAATTACAAAAAGGGTCGCATATTGAAAAAGATGAAATTCACTAGAATCATTGTCTGTACTTCCAATTCTTCTCTTTTCTTTAGTTTCTTATTTCCATACACTCAAACACAGATCACACACCCCTTAAAACATAAAATTAAGATCCAAATTATGCTCAAAACCACACAAACACTTATAATATAAACAAACACTAATAATAACATAATTCTAAGCCTATATGCATGATAATCATCTAAGAAATAATCAAAAGCACACTTAAACATCTATCAAAACATAGTATAATTTATACCTATTAATTCCCACAAAGATTTCATAAGAACGAGTTGGATATACAATTTACAAAGTTTATGGAAACGTAGAGGAAATTGCAAATTCACTTGTCTCTTGTGGAAGCATTGAAACATATGCCCAAGTACGCGAGGTTACTTGAAAACATATTATCAAAAAAGTATACTTAGGATGAAAATCAAATGGTAGCTATAACAGAAAGTTGCAGCTTCATAATTACCAACCATATGCCCTCACAGTTGAAAGATCTAGGGAGTTTTACGATACCCTATGTAGTTAGTAATTTAAAGTTTTCTAAATGTCAATATGACTAAGGCATAGGTATAAATCTTATGTCTTTTTCAATCTTTGAAAATTTGGGGCTAGGCAATGTGAAGCCAACTTCTATTCTTATTCAGTTGATGAATCAGTCGATAAAGAAGTCATTTGGTGTGGTGGAGGATGTGCCTATAAAAGTGGATAAGTTTAACATTCATATTGATTTTGTCATCCTAAACCTTGAAGAGAATAAAAATTGTCTACTAATTCTTAGCAAACTATTTTTTGAACACTGGACGAGAGTTGGTTGATGTCCATGAAGACAATCTCATCCTTTATACTGGTGATGAACAAGTGAAATTCAATATGATAAGGTATTAAAAAATTTGAAGGAGGGCAACTCATTCCTGAGAATTGAAGTAGCTGAATCTTTAAAGGAAGAAGAAGATAATGAAGAATAGATGACATCCAACATAAAGGTCGAAGAAGATGCAAAAGTCTCTATTCAAGAACCAGAAGAAGAAGAGGGATGAGGGTGAATACAGAAGTAAGAGAGCAATTGACCTTCTTAAAGGAAAAACTGTTGGATTCAATCAAAGATTGAAGGATTTTCATCATTCCTTATTTTAATGACAGTTTAATACAAAAAAAGACATTACTAAACTTACTAGGTTTTTCTAATTTGATTAATTATATCCATCTTATTATCTTGTAATTACTAGCTTATTTATAAGCTATGAAACTGAAACTATGTGACACTGGTAGGCGTAATTGTGAGATCCTAAATCGGTTAGAGAGGAGAATGAAGTATGCCTTATAAGGGTATGGATACTTCTCCCCCTCAAACATGTTTTTCCAGGGGTGGAAAGAGCAAAGTCGTGAGGGGTTTGACCTTAGGGGCAAGCCAAAGTGGACAATGTTTGTAGGCGGGTGATCTGGGTTGTTACAAATGGTATCAGAGCCAAGTTCCCAAACCATTGTGCTAGTGTAGGATGCTGGGCCCTAAAGGGGGTGGATTGTGAGATCCTAGATCAGTTGGAAAGGAGAACGAGGTATGCCTTATAAGGGTATAGATACCTCTCCCCCTCAAAAGTGTTTTCCTAGGGTTGGGAAGAGCAAAATCATGAGGGGTTTGGCCTTAAGGGTAACCCAAAGCGGACAATATATATGGGCAGGTGGTCTAGGATGCTACAATAATCCACTCATAATAGACCCAAGTTGAGCATGGAAGGAAGAATAAGTGAAGCTAGTGATGTTAACTAAGTGCTACTTGGGAGGTAACTAAAGAATTAAGATATGATTTATTTTTATTTATTTTATTTTATTTTTTATTCTTTGTTATTTTTAGTTTCTTTGTGTTTATTTTTTAGGGAGAGAATTATTGAAATTTCATGGTTAAAAGTGCCTCAAATATCATCGCCACACCATCACCACCTAAACACCATAAGTATTTTTCTTTAATTTTTTCTTTGTTTTTATTTATCTTTATTTTTTTTCATATTAAAGACAATGTGATGTTCAAGTGTGGGATGTATATGCTTTTCATATCATTCATATGTGTGAAAATTGACATTTGGATTAAGTTAGTTTTTGATTAGGTTGACATAATGTAAACATTTTGTTGCATATTTGTGTATTGTTTAAAGTTTTTGATTAGGTTGACATAATGTAAACATTTTGTTGCATATTTGTGTATTGTTTAAATGTGTCAATGGCAAGAATTGATAGAATTAGTTTAGTTTTAAACATGTCATTTAAATTGTAAATGTATAATAACTTGGGAACTTTGTGTTTTAAGTTTCTTTGGGATGATATATGTATCTTAATTAGGATATGACACTTATTCTTTGACTTATGACATTTTTTCGGATACATTCATAATTATAGTCATTTAACTGTGGTTGGCATCATTAATAACCCTTTTATGAGAATAAATGACTAAAAAGAAATGAATTAGGATACAAAATAAAAATAAAAATATTTTATTAGCCCATTTAAAACAAATATTGGGTTAATAATAGAGCTGGTAGTCAATTGAGAGTTGTGATAAAGCTGAGTAACTAGGGGCAACATAACAAAATGTTTTTCTTCACGTTAAAAGGCAGAATGAAGCTCTAACCAATCTAAACCAAAAAAAATGGCCTAGTTGAGTAATTAGGGAACATTTATAACAAGGTGTTTGCCTTTGTGTCAAAAGAATAAGTTATTGTTTAAGAAAATCTATAAAAAAAATTAGTGTTACAATAAATAAACCTATTGATCTTTTAAAAATAGCAAGAATTTTTCACGAAAGGTTATCTAGTGATAATTCACCTTTCTAATTGATTAATAATAAAAAGTGCATTCTTACAAGTTCTATAGGTGTATGAATAAGGTGTTAATATTTTGATTGATACATATATTCAAATCAAAGCACTTAAACATGAATGGAATAAGTTAGTGTGTGGCATTTTTTAAGTGATTGGTGTTTTAGGTTAAGTTAATTCCATAAGATTCGATGCCATTGTACTATTATTGTAATGTTGCATGAATGTGTGATTATATATTTTTATATTTTGATTTGTTTGTGTTTTTAGTTTTGCTTGAGGACAAGCAAAGGATTAAGTATGGGGATATTGATAGGTGTAAATTATACTATGTATTGTTAGGTATTTAAAAATGTTTTAAGTATTTCTTAGATAGTTATCATGTGTATAGGCTTATAATTATGTTATTGTTAGTGTTCGTAATTATTCTAAGTGTTTGTGTGTTTTAGAGCAAGAATTTAATCCAAATTTTATGTTTTAAAAGGTATTTGATGTATTTATTAGTGTTGGAAATTAGATAATTGAAGAACAAGGAAGATGGAAGCTACATGAAGGGTGTCATGATCATGCATGAGGAGCACGATCATGACTAGCGTGTATAGGATGCATAATAAGGCATGATTGTGACAAAGAGGATAAACCTAGGGTCACGATCATGTCAAAGTCCATGTGTCAGTTTTTTCATCTGTTTTAGGGTTTGGGGTATTTTTGGAACTGATAAAAGTGGAAAAAACGTAGTTACACCATAAGACCCTAATACTCTATTTAAGGACGTGAAACACATTAAAAAATGCAACAATGATAATTAAAAGTGAATTAAAGTGGAGAGATCAAAAAGGCACCAGGAAATTCCAATATTCTAGAACAAGGCATTAAAATAATTTTTTTATAAAGAGGTTATTTCTGTGGCTCGAACCTGTGACCTTCTAGTCCCAAAGGAGTAACCTTACTAGTTACTCCAAAGGAATGCTGGAAGGTTTTTAAGCTGCGTGAACAATACGGTGGACATAATGTTTTGTTCATCAAATCAGTGAATACAGAGGAGAAGAGTGAGTAGCATGAGAAGGGAACAAAAGAGAGCTTAGGGTAGAAACAAAGGGAGAGCAACTAGTGTCTTCGAAAGGTTATCAATAGGGGCTGAAACATTTTATCAAGAGAGGCCTATGGAAGGGTAACATCCCGATGCTAGTTCGGAGGTGACATCGATGCCGACGACCCAGGTTAAATGTATTTTACTTTTTTTATTTCTTTCTCTCATTAGGAATTGATTATGTTATCCTAGGTTAATTGATTTGAGTTTTGTGTATGGATAATCGGATTTTCATTATTGTTCAGTTATTTATGTACAAACCTATTAGGTTTTGTGAAAGGATGATTTTAATGCATTCATTTAATCATTTAATTGCAAAGTCATTGCAAGAATTTCGATATAATCTGTAATTGTTATATTGAAATTCATGTGTAGCGACTAATGATTCGCAATTATTAGGGATAACATGGCCTAGGTTAAATGACACATCATATGTGGTTTTTTCCTTGATTAATCAGTTTTTCTAATTTGTAATGTTATGCCTAATTAAATCTAAAAACCGTATCCTAGTTATTTGGTGGTTAGGTTTAATTAACGATCATATCTTGATTAAACAAAACCTAAGGAAAAACTCGAGTTAATTATTAACCTACAATTAAAAGTGCTAGAAGAGATTTGTGAACAACAAATTAATGAAATATGTTTAATTAGAGTGTAGGCTGAGATTGAACCAAAGAACCTGGTCCCTACTGAATTCTCCACTTTTATCATTTTATGCATGTTTTCTTTAATTTGTTTTTATTAGTCTAGTTTCATTCTATTTTCTAGTTTAAAAAAACCCAAAACCCCCTGTTAAACCTAAACTCCTATTACTTTCATTTCATAAACTTTGCACACAGTCTCTATGGGATCGACCTAGACTCAGCACTACTATAGTAGTAGTCTAGTTGTTTTATTTTGACCAACGTTACAACGGGCTATCAATTTTGGCCTCATTTTCGGGGAGTTAAGTGTTTTAGTTTTTGTTTGTGATTTTAATTGTTGTTTTGTATAAATTAGTTCGTAGTTGGTTTCTTTTTAGTTATTTTGTGATCCTTTCTTTATTTTGTTTCATGTTTGTAATTTGTAAAAAAAATTCGATATGGACAATAGCAATTTCTTTTATAACTCACATTCTCAATCCTATAACAATGTTTGGACTAATTAACCTAACTTTTGTTATAATTGGGACAATCATCAGAATTACTTCCATGATAGTTTGTAGGACACACAACAATTCTCGTGCGGACCAAAAGCTAAACTCAGGTACATCTCTGGAAGAATTGATGAATGTTGTGATTGCTAATAATCTCCAATTTCAACAGAGCCTACAATAATAGTTGCAGTAATTCCAGCAGGAAATGAGGCATATAATGTCTAGAAACTAAAACATGGCAAGCCAAATGGGTGAAATGGCAGCAAGGATCGACTTCCTAGAATCACAAATTGAAGAAGAACAGTCATATCAACCTGAGGTATACCTAATGGATTTTAGTATAGAAACCTTACAGAGTGATAAGGAGCTTGAGAATTTCGAGAGCAATACTTAAGAAATTGCTTGTGTCGAAGAAGTTGAAGAGTAGCTTGAAGCAGAATATGATACATCATTTGGCTTATAGGTAAGTACTGAGACCATAAATATTTTCGAGACTAACCCTTCACCTTTACCTAGCAAGCTGGAAAAATTAAAAAAGAAAAAGGTGAAGAGTCATTCAAATTATCTCAAGAGAGCAAGGACTCAGTAGTGATAAAGGATCTAAATATAAGGAGGACGCTAGAGGTGAACAATTATCAACTAAGGCCCTATCCAGAAAATCCTCACGTGGAGTAATCGCATCTACCACCAGAAGATCACAATTTTGTCACGTGAGGAAAGGATAAAGTTAAGCCAGTGACCCTAAACAAAGGTGCTTGTTGGGACGCAACCCAAGTGAAGTAAATTTATTTTTTTTACATTTTTGCATTTCTTTATATATGCATGTATGCTCTTTGTTGGTTTGTCTCTTTCTTATTTTAAGTTTTCAATTAAAATGAGAGAAAAAATAAAACAAGAAAAACAAACATTTTCTCTTTTCTGTTGATTATGGGATTATATAGTCATGATTAGAGAATGAATTGACTAGAAAATTTTGTAGCAACTTAAGTATGTACTTTTACTCTTGTGATTAGTCGATGTGCATTATCTTTAGAAGAGTAGTGACTAGTGGTAGACAAAGCCAGTGAGATTTTAAACCTTATTTGACTGACACATTCATATCGGTCTCATCGTCTTTTGATAATATGTGACCTTCATCACATCTACATCCTAATTTTGACTTGAATTTCTATTCAAGATCATATTTTTATCACATGCATTAACATGGAAATGATTAGGCATTCTTTGTTTCATAAGCTACCTTAGCCAAATAACCTACCCTATTGACGTGGTTTTTCCCTTGTTAACCCCCTTTAAGCTTTATACCTTTCTTTTTATATAAACCACATTTTATGCTTTTAAACTTAACCAAATGTCCTGCCTAAGTCGTAAAGCTAGTAGAACATTTGTGATTGTTGGCTTTATGGATGTACAAAATTCTAAGTGTGCGGGTATATATATGTGAGGGTTAGTTATAATGTTGGAAAGTTTTGTCATGTCTTATCACTAAAATTCTCATGTTAATGTAGTTTCTTTTAATGTTAAAAAAGGAAAGGAAAAGAAAGAAAGAAAAGAGAAAAACGCAAGAAAAGAAAATGAAAATGAAAGTGAAAGAAAGAAAGAAAAAGAAAAGGAATGAAAAATTTGTGTTTAAGTAAATTTATTAAGGAGGAAGAGTTGCTAAGTTATTCATGATTAATGTATCTTCCTATAGTTGTAATCAATGTGTTATTTGAGTATGTTGAACATGAGGTAGATGTTGGCTTGGAAAGCTCACTCTTGTGGTTTCAATGTATTGTTGGCATAAAATATATGAGTGATTCCTTCATATTGGTATATGCTTCATGTGGTTGGTGTATGAGAGTTGAATGAGACTGTGAAATATAAATGTTGCATTCATCATAGCGGACAGTACCCAGTTTTTGATTAAATGTTACTTTTGCTTCACTAGCTGTGATGGCTTTCATGATACTTGACCCAAACCCATCTCACCTTTCCTTACCCACATTGCAACCTCGAAAAGTCATTTAATTCATGATTTTTCATGAGAACATTAGTGGTGGAGAAATGAAATGATATGCAAAGTTGTGGAATGACGTGATCCTTAATGGTGTTGAGTGTACTTATAGATATATTTTACTTAAACACATTTTCCAAGTCTACCACTAGATTGCTCAGTCTTTGAAGATGATGCTTGTTGATTGATCATAAGTAGAAGCATTGAATGTTGAATTCTTGCTATAATTTTGGAAAGTCATTCATCTTTGGTTATGATTATATAGTCTTGGAAAATGTGAGAATTGAGTAAATGTTTTGAATCTTTGAGCTTAATTGGGATGTTTTACCCAAGGACGGCCAAAAGCTAAGTGTGGGGGAAATTGATATGTTTTAATTGCTGATATATTTAATCATTTACACTTAGCGATTAATGATACAAAAATGCTTAAGATACTCATTTTAATTCATATATGATTTTAGGTACAATTTGGAAGCAAAGAAATTAAAGTGAGTCGAAAGCTTTACATTTTGGCCATTTTCCAAAGATTAATTTTTACTTGTCTTTATGGAGTAAGAAGAAGAAAATTAAAATAAGGAGAAAAAAAAGAACAGTGAATGAAGATGGATAGCTGGAAAAAGATAAAAATGGCAGTGCAAGATGAAGAAAACGTAGTATAGGAGGATAAGGCAAGAGATGAAATGCACCGCAGCAGCTGGAGGTTATAACAAAATGCAGTCTGCATTTTACGCAGATGACATCTGCGTTTCACGCAGACGTCCTGCATAATGTAGACAACGGTGTTAAATGCAGACAAGAGCTATATTTCATATACGAAGGCTGGAGGGTTTTTATGTTACGTGAACAGTAAGGTGGACATAATGTTTTATTCGTCAAATGAATGTATAATGAGGAGAAGAGTGAGTAGTGTGAGAAGAGAGCTTACGGAAGAAATAAAGGGAGAGTAACTAGTGTCTTCGGTAGGGGTTATCAATGGGGGCTAAAACATTTTTTCAGGAGAGACTTATAGAAGGATAACATCCCAATGCCGATGACCCAGGTTAAGTGTATTTTACTTTTTGTTGTTTCTTTCTCTCATTAGGAATTGATTATTTAGCCTAGGTTAATTGATTTGGGTTCTGTGTGTGGATAATTCGATTTTCATTATTTTCAGTTATTTGTGTACGAACCCATTGAGTTTTGTGAAAGGATCACTTTAATGCGTTCATTGAATCATTTAATTACAAACTCATTGCTAGAATTTTGATATAATTCGTAATTGTTATATTGATATTCATGTGTAGCGACTAATGATTCGTAACCATTAGGGATAACATGACCTAGGTTAAATGACGCATCGTATGTGGTTGTTGCCTTGATTAATCAATTTTTCTAATTCGTAATGCCATTACCTAATTAAACCTAGAGATCATATCCTAGGTTATTTAGTGGTTAGGTTTAATTACTAATCATATCTTGATTAAACATAACTTAAGGGAAAACTTAAGTTAATTATTAACCCATGATTAATAGTGCTAGCAAAGATTTGAGAACAATAAATCAATAAAGTAAAGAATCGAGTCCCTATCGATTCCCCACTTTTATCATTTTCACATTTTTTCTTTAATTTGTTTTATTAGTCTAATTTTATTTTATTTTCTTTTTTAAAAAATCTAAAACCCCCCGTCAAACCTAAACACCAGTCGCTTTCATTTTATAAACTTTGCATACACTCTCTTTGAGATCGATCTAGACTCACTACTGCTATAGTAGTAATCTAGTTATTTTATTTTGACTAAGAGTTGGCAGGTAAGTCTAGGTTGTTAATTGATGTGATAACTTAAGGAATGGACTGTCTTGATATTAATGTACTTAAATCTAGAATTTACGAGTTGTTAAAGGTATAAAAATGTTCTCATAAATGCAAATGTAATTCAAAGGATATGAGTTATATGAATTAGGTATGATGAATGAGAATTGGAAATTTTGTATAAATTTGTAATGTTAGAAAAGGATTGGTGAATGTATGAATAATGAATTTAGAGAAATCAAACTTACTTAAGGCATAACCTAATTGCAAACAATTTATATACAAGTTATAATATTTGAATGATTAAGACTTGTGATTATTGATACATATCAGGAAAAGTGAATTAAGCATACATTAGACATGACACATATACATGTGCATGGTTGAATAATTACATAATATATTAACATAGTAATATATGAATTGTGTTTGTATTGTATGATTAAAGAAACACAAATTGATCGTCAGCATTCAGACATTATCGGGTCATCAAGACAATAGCTTAATTGGAGTGTACTGTGAGTCAACCTAAACATGTAAACTCAATTATATATGTGCTTCTGTTTGAATTATACGTGTAGTGAGTTAACCTAGATGTTTCTCACTATGAATGAATTGATTTTGATTAACTTTTAATTATTGAATTGTTATTCATATGAACGTGATGATTTCGAACATTGTTGGTCCAAGGAGTTTGATATTTGGGAATGTATTGGAAGTGCTTTCTAATTATATGTGAAATGTGGAATATGTGAATACCACACTTAGATCCGAAGAAAGTGATATATGACTTGTGTACATCGAATGAGGAATACTGAATGTATAATTTATAAATTATCACATCTCATTACATTGAAATGCATGAATAGATAAAGGAGTTGTGGTCGGAATAGCCAAAGAGCTTTATACTCAGAAATGTTATAAAGAGCCCTGGGCTTAGATACAATGAGCCTGGTATCCACAATGGATATGGGACAAAAAAGAAGCTTAGTATCCATGACGGGTACGAGATAGTATAGACGATCGGTCACAACAAAGTGAAAATGAGTTGAAGTCACATATGCACTTGCATATGTATTCTTAAGTATGTATTAAATAATCAAACGGATATGTCTTGTTGAATGATTGAATTGACGTGCCTTATTGAACTAAGATGAAATATTGAATTGTTTAAATCTATGAAGAATGTGATGTGTATGAATTACTGAATTACATGTTATGCTTGATGAATTGAAGTTTATAATTGTTATTATGTTTTGACATGAGTGAGTGCATTGATAATGGTTCACTCACTGAGTTGGCAAACTGATCAAAATTGCAATATTATTTGTCAGGTCTAAAGGAGTTCTATCTCTTAAGGTGATAAAGTAAAAGTATAATATCTGCATTTTTAGGACAAAATGGCTCAAAGGTCTAGTCAGCTGATTTTGAAGAGTCTAGTTAGAGTATTTTGTTCTAGCATCCCATTTCATGTTGAACATTTTGTATGTTGTTGTAAACTCTCACATAATATGTAATGTTTATACATGAGTCATAAATTGTAATAACTCAATGAATTTTATGTTTGTGAATGAAATGAGAATGCTTGATCTTTTGAAGATCTTCTGATATGTGTGATGCCATAAATAAGATAATGTGTTTACTCTAACGTGCCATTCCCATAGGGTATTTGCTCGGATATACTCTGGTATGCCGGGTATATGCTCTATGAGAGTGGTATGTTACAAGTAATGTGTATAAGGTATGGATGAATGAGCATTACACAAAATGGGGTAATTATGAATGAGAATTAGGTAAATGTATAAATATATATTGCTAGAAAAAGTTTGGTGAATGTGTAGATCTAACTTGTTGAAATTTCAGATTTAAAGTAACAATTGTGTCTGTGTGTGTTATAAGAGGTTTTTTTATCATGAAAATGTTCAAGGATATATGTAAAGTATGGTTGATGAATTTGGAGTAAATCAAGCTAACTTAAAGGTACAAACCTGATTGCAAAATGGTAGTGTACAAAATATAATGTTTGAATGATCTTAGGGTGTATAAGCACAAATTGAATAGTCAAGATCTATGTATAAGAATACATACCTAGAAAGTCAATTGAGTAAGCATTGAAACATGACACATATATAAGTTTATGATTGTATATTCATTTGATTAAATAACTGAGTGATTTACGAATTATGTATGTATTGCATGACGATAGACGCGTAAGGTGATCATCAACATCCAGACATTGTCGGATCATCAAGGCAATAGCTTTTTCTGAAGCATACAGTGAGTTAACCTAGATATTTCTCACTATGATTGATTTATTTTTTATTAAATTTTAGCTATTAAATTGTTATTTATATGATTGTTATAATTTTGAACATTGTTGGTATATGGAGTTTGATATTTCTGGACTGTATATAGAAATGTTTTTAAATTGAATGTCAATTATTGATTATGTAATTATCCATGAAATGCTTATTTGATTCAAATTGAATTATGAATTTTGGATAATCAGTTACATTGATGAAAGCAAATTTGTGTGACATGATTCATATCATTGCATTTGACATTCATGCTCAGTTAAAGGAGTTGTGACCAGAGTGACCAAAGTGACCAATTTGAGAAAAGAGCTTTAGCTCATAATGATGAAAGGAGCCTCAGTCTCAAATAACATGGACTCGAAATCCATAACGTATTCAACTCAGAAATGAGCTCGGTATTTATAACAGATACGGGACAGTATATTAAGTTGAAAGGCGCTCAGTCAAAATAAAGCAAAATAAAAATGGAGTCATATGTGCATTCAGATATGCAACTTTACGTGTATCATATGAATGATTGAGATGAATTATTGAATTATTTTGAAATAGTGATAAGAAATGTTTATGTGCATATTGTACTTATTGAAATATGATAAAATGTGATATGTTATTCACTACTGGATGATGTGATATGCTTGCTGAATTAGGTTATAACTTATCTTGGTGTTCTGACTCGAGTGAACACATCAATGATGTTTCACTCACTGAGTTCGCAAACTCATCAAAATTGCAACTTTTTTTTTTCATATTCAAAGGAGTTCTAACTACTAAGGTGTTATAGTAGAAGTCTAGTACTTGCATTTTAGGGAGGAGAACGACTCAAAGGTCTTATCAGTTGAATCTGAGGAGTCTAGTTAGAATGATTTAATTTAGCATCCCATTTCATGTTAAACATTTTGTATGGAGTATTAAACTCTCAAATGTTATATAATGTATATACACGGATTATAAGTTGTAATGACACTATGTAAATTTATTTTTGGTGAATGAAATGGGAAGAATTGATCTTTTTGAATGCTTGTGATATATGTGATGCCTTAAATAAGTTAATGTGATTGATCTAACGTATCATTCTCATAGGATATATTCTCGAATATCCTCTGGTATGTTCGGGCATATACTCTATGGATGTTGGAGTTATGTAAATATAGCGCCCAGGAAAGCAAGTGTATTTACATATAACTTAATCGTCTTCTAGTTACATTTTTGTAATGAAAATATTTATTATTAATAAAAAAAAGAGTTTGGTTTTATTTGTATAAGCATAATATAACTAGTCATAAGATATCAAGATTCTTTTGTATGTAATATACATATACATGAAGATGCATACGAAACATGTATATTATTAGAGTCTAAATTAATTGATTAACTGTTGAATAATTAAGTTGGTCGCTTGATTATGGTTTAGACGATAGTATTGCGATTTATCTCCATGTAAGTAAAGGAGTTTACTTCAAGGGAATGATGAGTTTCATATCATGATAATAGTTAGCTATCGATAATAGCACTATTAAATGAATCCAGAATCACGTATGTTTTTAAAGAATAAAGTAGGTCATTTGTTTAATCTTAAAACATACACTTTAGCATTCGTTTATTATGGACCACAATCTTAATGAGTGGTGAACTCATATGTGTTTTATTATAATTTTTTATATGATCGGAATGGATTTTTATAGAGTATCAATCTAGTGTTTATATGTTGGAATCATTAATTGAAACATGTATTAGGAAACATTCACTTAAATAAAGAGTTTATAGTGATATCATCACTTCTAGATGTTTTACGAAGATTGGTGAGTAAACTGGCACCAGTAGTTTGATGGACTAGCTACCCATCAAGTCTTAACACCAAGATGAGATCTTGTGTCTTAATCACCATATAGATTAAAATAGGATATCTAGAAGGAAAACCCAACATAAGGGTAAAATGGTAATTTTACCTTTTATTGTGCAGATAGCTATAATATGGTTCATAATAGAGTTTGCAATTGGACATCTAATTAGAAACATGTATTTTCATAATATTTAGTAGTTTAAGAGTTCAGTTAATTGTCTTTAGTAGAATGACATTTGGTTAATAAGTTAGAATTAATTCTAATGATATTAAATTAATTTTGGGCTTATTGGAGCTTGAATTATATAAGTCCAATTAGATTCCCCACTTGGCTTCTAGGAAGGTTATTAAGGAAAGTAAGAAAAATAAATAGAGTTTTCAGGAAAGAAAAACGAGACAGAAAAGAAAGGAGTGACCGAATTAGATTCAGAATACAAAAACTAGAACAATTTAATTAAGAATTAATTAAATTGGGTTTTAAAGCCTATGATTAAATATTAGGCTTACATTAATTAATTGTTAATTAAAAGCCCAAATGAACATTTAATATTGGCCTAGACTTTGGTTTGATTTTATTAATTAGATTAATTAAATTGAAACAAAGTTATTAAAGATAAAAGGAGGGCAAATTCCGGTTAAATGGACTAAATGGACAACTGCACATTTAAGGTGGGATTTTATCATGCTTCATCATCATTAAATGGATTAATGGTGTCATCAATAAATGGAGTAATGATCTTATCATTAAATAATTTAATAGTTGTCTTTTAATGATTGCATGTAACTTTTTAGCATTTATTTAATTAAAGAAGGAAGAGGTGCATTTGATGTACTCTCTCCCTTCTTTCATCTCATAACCGAAAATGAGAGGGTCTCATTTAGGTTATTGGTC
>JANSVA010000002.1:27533686-27545812 GCA_025504915.1 Erythroxylum reticulatum | reverse complement strand
TTATTTGGATCATTTTATCTATTGCTGGCATTAATTCTGTTTCTTAATTACTGAGTAAAAATTGAGCATTGGGTTTAATATCCTTAGTTCTATTTTACTAGTCTGGTGGCAATTAGTAAATTAGGATTTTTAGAAAATTTGTAACAATTCGAGGTGGTTCGGTTGTTAGATTAAAAGCTTGATTTTAATTCTTGGTAATTGTTTTAACTCTCATATCTGTTTGAGTGATGATTGCTTGCGCTATTTAATTCACTCATTGTCATTTCAAATTACTCATTTCAATTTAAAAATACTAAAAACAAGTCCTTAGCGTTTATTTTCAATCGTTGCAAACTTTAGCGGTAATTGTTCAAATCAAACCCCATTTTATAGTCTACGTTGCATTGCGTCTAGTTACTTAGGAAATTAATTTCATCTTTTGGTTCCTCAAAGAGAACGACCCGAGGTTGTGTTATACGCAATCCTTGGTTAAATTTTTGAAGTAACCCCAAGGCGACAATCGAACAAAAAGTTATTTCAACAGGTGCTAGAAATGAAAGCAGCAGTGGTACTTCTAGCCTCCCTGTTTACGTCAATCTTGAAAGCTTGAGTTGGCAAGCTTTATATAATGGAGCCTTGTTTCAAGTTGAGGATGCAACAAGTAGTAAAGTGGTGTTTGAATATGGTGATGGGAGGTTTCTTCAAGCTTTATCATGCCATACTATGGGCTATAAATCTCTGGCAACGGCTAAAGCTTTGGCATTAAGAATTGTTAAGATATTAGCAGCTTAGTCAAACTAATTTGGATATGTGCAGACATGTAGACTCATTCAACGTTACCTTAATTTCCTTGATGATGTGTATATTTCACTCTTAATTTTTAGTGTATATTTTATTTGTTGAGATCACATTATCCATTAGTTTTATCTTAGCATATATGTTGTATTTGGCTATAAAAGCCACAGTATTGTAACTCAGAGAGATAACAATTTCTTATCC
Source organism: Erythroxylum reticulatum (assembly GCA_025504915.1). Lineage (NCBI taxonomy): Eukaryota > Viridiplantae > Streptophyta > Magnoliopsida > Malpighiales > Erythroxylaceae > Erythroxylum > Erythroxylum reticulatum. The sequence continues at coordinate 27,544,834 of JANSVA010000002.1, read as the reverse complement.
TTCTCTACCGCGTGCACATGGTATTAGAGCAAACTAATGGATGAAACACCAAACCAAATCTCTTCACATCCTACTAATGCTCATCATTCTTTCTCTATTAAACTAAAACCCACCAATTATCTTGCATGGAAAACACAATTCCAACCTCTCCTAAACTATCACAATCTAAACCACCTTATTGATGGTTCTTCCCCACCTTAAAAAACAATCAAATCCCCATCTGAGCCAACAATTGACATTCCTAATCCTGAATATGCTACTTGGTTCAAACAGGACCAGCTTTTGTATTCTTGGCTTCACTCCTCTCTCTCTGAAGAAGTTTTCTCATACATTGTTGGGTTAAATTCCTCTTAAGCTATCTGGCAAGCCTTAGCATAGGCTTTCCGTTCTATTTCTCAAAACCGTCAACTCCAGATTCATATTAAACTTCAAGAATTAAAAAAGAATGATTTATCAATCTCTACCTATCTTTCACATGCCAAGGCACTAAAAGATGAATTACAGGTTGCTGGTTGGCCTATTTCTACGGCATAATTCAATGCCATCATTTACAAAAATATTGGCATCGAATACCATAATATTATCACTACCTTAAACCTTCGTCCCAATTCTGTACTATTTCATGAGCTTCATGGTCAATTTATTGCTCATGAAATACTTCTCAAAAGCTGTGATGATCCACCTCATATCAATATGGCCTCTCGGCAATTCTCCATCAACCCTCTCCCACCACTACTTGCAACGCCAAATTCAAATTCCAATTGGCAAAAGAATTCGACTTCCAAATCCAAAGGTCCTTGTCAAAAATATGGATACAGAAATCATACTGCAGATAAATGTCACCGTCACTACCAATGCCTAAATCAAAATCAAAATCAAAATCAGAACTAAACCCTTTACCTACCAACAATGGCCAATTACTCTTATAACCATCCATCACACTCACCCTATTATCCATCACCTTATCCAATGATGAATTACTACCCACCCCCTCCACCATTGGCAAACTACTCCACTGCATCACCTTCCACAAACCATTGGCACCCTGACACTGTAGCCAATTACCATGTCACACTTGATATTCAATCATGGAGCACTGCTACTGAATATCAGGGTAATGCTCATCTTCATATTGGAAATGGTGTTGGCTTACCAATTTCTCACACTGGCACGATTACCATTCCCTCTTCCATTGGTCCACTTAATTTAAAAAATAGATTTTGTGTTCCTAAAATTGTGAAAAATCTTTTATCTATTCAGAAATTCACCACTGACAATTGTTGTTTCTTTGAATTTTGGCCTCACAGTTTTTTTAAAGATCAGGTCACCAAGAAGATTCTTATGCAGGGTCTAAGTGAAGATGGTATCTATTCTCTTAAATCACCCTTGAAGTCTGCCATGACAACCACTGTTCCTTTGTTTTTCAATTGGCATTCTGCCTTGGGTCATCCACATCATCGAACTATGTCCAAAATAATCAAAGATTTCAAGTTACCTTGCTCTAGTTTTCATTTTAATCCTCGTTCTGCTTGCAATTTAGGAAAATTATCTGGACTTTTTTTAGCTTCTGTTGAACACAAGAGCACGGGTCCCTTTCAAATAATTCACTATGATGTTTAGGGCCCTGCTCTTGTTGTGTCTAGTTTAGGTCATAAATATGTTCTGCTATTTATTGACGATTTCGCTCGTTTTACTTGGCTATATTTGTTGAAAAATAAAAGTGATGTATATGCCATGTTTCTTCAATTTCAATCTCTTGTAAAATGTCAATTTAATTCAAAAATATTAGCTTTTCATTCTAATTGGGGAGGGGAATACCAAAATTTGATTAAATATTTTCAACAGAATGGTATAATTCATAGGATAGCATGTCCTTACACTCACGAACAAAACAATACCACAGAAAGAAAATCTCGTAATGTCATTGATACTACTCTTACATTGCTTTCTCATGCTAAATTACCTTTAAACTATGCTGCAGAAAATAATGTTCAATCTATAAATATCATTTCGTCACCAACCCCTTTAAAATCATAGTCCATTTATGTGTTTGTATAAGTCTTTAACAAATTATCTTGCCCAATAACCTTTTTTCCGTACCATCTATCCATTTCTTAGACCATATTCTAATCACAATTTTTCATTTAGGTCCATATCGTGTATTTACTTAGGAATAAGTCCTTCCCATCATGCTCATCGTTGTTTAGATCCTATGTCAAAGCATGTTTATCTAGCTAGACATGTCAAGTTTCATTCAAACATATTTCTTGGTTCTTAATTATCTATAGATAAGATTCCGCCTCCACCTACTACACCTTGGCTTTCCATCACAAATCATATGCACTCTAGTTGAATCAGGTACGACTTTATCTAATACAAACTTATATGTAGAGTCCAATTCAATGATAAACACCTTACCAAACCCAAACTATTCTCCTACACCTACATCTAAAAATAATTAGACTCCTACATCCAATACATCTTCTTCCCCTCACAACCAAATCGTCCCATATACCAATCCACAAAATCCACCAGCATTAGACCTTGTAGTTGACCTTTCCTCCCACTTTTCGCCAATTACTCAACCACAGAATCCCATCCAAACTCACCCAATACAGCTTTGACCTTCCACTAGACAAAGGCAACATGCTTTAATCTGTACAACCAACCTTGGTTTTTTTTCTCATGAACCTCAGATCTATAATCAAGCTCAGCCTCATCTTCAATGGAGGCAGGCCATAGAAAGTGAAATTAATGCCCTTTTGCAAAATAAAAGGTAGTAGTTGGTTCCTCGCCCTCCAAATACTAACACTGTGGAAAATAAATGGCTATTTCGTATTAAACAGAAAGATAATGGAGATATTGAGCGTTTAAGGCTCGTTTGGTTGCAAAGGGTTTCTCTTAGCAACCTGGAATTGATTACAATGAGACCTTCATCCTAGTAGTCAAAGTAACAAAAATTCGCACAGTATTGTCTCTTCCTACTGTGTCTAAATGGTCGAATAGGCAACTGGATATATCCAATGCATTCTTGCATGGATATCTTGAGGAGGATATCTATATGGCTCAGCCACCTAGGTTCACTGATTCCATTCATCTGGATTATGTTTGTAAGTTACAGAAATCTCTGTATGGGGTCTGACAAGCACTGTGTGCTTGGTTTCAACGACTGAGTAATTTTTTGTTACAAATTGGGTTTCAAGCTTCCAAGGTAGACACTTCTTTGTTCATTTACAGGGAGGGTAATATTCAATGCTTTATTGTAATCTATGTTGATGATATTTTGCTTACATGCTCTGATTTTAGCAAGTTAGAATTTTTTTTGCAAGCTTTATAGTCTACGTTTCTGGTTAGAGACCTTGGCAAGTTGCATTTTTTTTGGGCATTGAAGTGCTTCCGACATCCTCTGAAATTGTGCTATCACAACATAAATATGTCCATGATTTGTTGCATTAGTTTAAAATGAATGACAGCAAGGCAACTTTGACTCCTATGGCTAGCACTCTGCCACTATCTAAGCATGGTGGTGAACTTATGTCTAGTGGAGAACAATTTCAACATTTGGTTGGTTCTCTTTAATATGTTACTCTCACTAGACCAGATGTGTCCTTCACAATTAACAAACTTGCGCAATTCATGCATCATCCAATGGAAGATCACTGGATAGCAGCCAAATGTTTGATGCGTTATCTCAATGGTACTGCTTCTATGGGTCTCTTATACTCTAATACTTCTCCAATATCTTTTCAATGTTTTTCGGAAAGAGATTGGGCTAGTTGCCCTGATAATTAACATCTAGTTATGCAATTTATTTTGGGAATAACTTAATTTCATGGTCATCCAAGAAACAGTCCACTGTTGCTCACTCTTCAACGGAAAGTGAATACCATTCTATTGCTCATGCTACCTCTGAAATAAAGTGGATTTATTCTTGTTGTCCGAACTTGGGTATCAAGTTTCACCAGCAACCCTGTTGCGATAAAATTGGGGCAATTTACTTGACATCAAATCCAGTTTGTCATGCTCGAACGAAGCATATTGAACTAGAATTTCATTTTGTGTGAGACCAAGTACAGTGCAAAAAAATTCATATTAAATTTATATCAGGCCAATATCAGATTGCTGACATAATAACCAAACCTTTAGGTTCTCGTTTGTTTTTGCACCATCGTGACAAGCTTCGTCTTCTGCCTTCTCCGTCTTCAGCTTGAGGGGGCATGTTAAGATATCAGCAGCTTAGTCAAACTGATTTGGATATGTGCAGACGTGCAGACTCGTTCAATGTTACCTTGATTTCCTTGATGCTGTGTATATTTGACTCACTAATTTTTGGTGCATATTTGATTTGTTGAGATCCCATTTTCCCTTAGTTTTAGCTTAGCATATCTGTTGTATTTGGCTATAAAAGCCACAGTATTGTAAATCAAAGAGATAACAATTTATTCTTCTTCTCTGCTGCACGCACGCACAAGAACGGCGTTGCAATTTGTCGTGGGCAACTACCAATCAAGTAGTTATATTTTTATTGATTGTCAAGTTTTATTTTTTTCACTTAATTCCTAGTCTTTAAACCTTTCTAAGTTTGGTAGTATTGTATCGGAATATAAGAAATTATTAGAGATAAGACCGGATATCCAAGTTAGACGGATACGCCGCATTATAAATGGCACTGCTCACTCTCTTGTTAGAGCATTCATTCGATTTTCACAACTTTATATTTAGGGAACTACTCCGGATGTTCTCCAGTTCTATTATCTTCAATACAAGTGTGGTATCTTCTACTTTCAAAAATAAAAACTAGTAGACAAATTATAATGCAGCATAGGAGATATGAAATAGGTTATATAATAGTTCGCCCGTTAAATAATGTCACGCATAATAAAAGTGGTAACTACTTTAGATTCTAATTAGTAGCCTTTTATTTTCTGTTTGGAAGTTGTTGTTTTTTTTCCCTATTTACGTTGTAATAATAGATCGCTTGATTTTGCGCAGGTAGAAGTTGAAACCCTGCTGAACACTTTGACAAAATATTTAAGCAGGAAATGGAAACTTTCGTGAGGTAAATAGGAAGATCCAAATTAGGAGTAAGGATTAAAAAGGTTGTTTTTATTGAAAATTAATATATATATAACTCAAAAACTGTAATTATTTAAAAAATTCCCTGAAAAATTGTTTGTATAGCAATCAAGAATTTAGTTTGATACTCTTACTAATTTATCATAATAAGAAAGTTGACAATTACATAAACAAGGACGGATGTTGGTCTTTCTGGGTTTTAACAGGGACAATATTCGAGTGACTATAATTGGCGATACATCCAGACTCTCTGATTCATTGCAGCAATTAATTGTTCACACTGAAGAGACCACAAAGAACAACAATGGTTTGCATGTGTGTTCGCAGTTAACTACAGCGGGCAATACGACATCGTTCAAGCTTGTAAAAGAGTGGCAGTAAAAGTGAAGGACGGTCTTGTTGATCCCAAAGACATAGACGAGTCTCTAATGGATCAGGAACGGGAAACAAGATGTACCCAATTCTCAGACCTTGATCTTCTTATACGAACAGGTAAGGAGCAAAAGGGTTAGTGGTTGTTTACTGTGGCAACTGTCATATACCGAACTGTACTTCCCACCAATGCATTGGCCTGACTTCGGAGAAGCTGATTTCGTGGAAGCTCTTCGATATTTTCAAGCAAGAGATAGGTGATTTGGATCAGTCTAAAGTGTTTGTCCTTGTTAAATTGCTATTATTTGGGTACATAAAATAAGGCTCTCCGTATGCTTTTGAAAGCTGTGCGTGTGCATGCAAGTTATTCGAATAATATCTTACCCTTCATAGAATAATATTTAATATAACACCTTTGCGTGATTGAACTTATTAGTATCACTCTGATGATAAAATTAAATAATATCTGAAAATTAGGATATAGATAATGTATCTTAATGATTTCCTCATTATAATAACAACACTCCTTAATGACCGGATAGTGTGAAGTAATAATCTTACAAAGATGTAACCTGGTTAAGAATAATATATTATTATTTTCCATCATTACAATTCCAGATTATCCTAAGGTATAGTTTAACTGTCAAACCCTATTATTTGGGTACATAAAATAAGGCTCTTCGTATGCTTATGAAAGTCATGCGTGTGAATTACAGGTTATTCGAATAATATCTTACCCTTCATAGAATAATATTTAATGTAATACCTTTGCGTGATTGAAGTTATTAGTATCACTCTGATGATAAATTAAATAATATCTAAAAATTAGGATATAGATAATGTATCTTAAGGATTTTCTCATTAAAATAACAACACTCTTAATGACCGGATAGTGTGCAGTAATAACCTTACAAAGATGTAACCTGGTTAAGAATAATATATTATTATCTTCCATCATTACAATTCCAGATTATCCTAAGGTATGATTTAACTGTCAAACTCTATTAGATAACCATCTATGTTACATGTTGATCATTAATGATTAGTGAATGACTTAGAAATTTCCTTTTCTTCATTCATTCAATCGCCCTGGTCAAAGCCTTGAAACAATCATTAAAATCAATGACAATATATAGCTCAAACTCATTACTTAGAGTCGATGGATCCTATCTTGACTTACCACTAATCAGATAAGTACTTAATTATATCCAATGATCATTCAACTAGCATTTTTATACACTGTGTCCAACATCAAAATATAGTAAGTGACCTATTGATTATTATGATAATTTAATGTCAAAGGAAAAATATACATTCAAATCATTATGAGAATATCTCACTTAACAGTTCAAAGGTAATATTAACCATTGTGAATTCTCAGTTTGATTAGTTCAATGATCATATCTCCATATGCATCATCTATGTATATAACTTAGTAACTAAGATGTATTAATATCCATTCAATAAATACTATTACATACATATTGATCTAACTGGATCATTAAAATCCTTATTTGATGATCCTATGATCAAGAATACTTTTAGATTAAACCCTAAAGACTGGACTCGCATTATCATAATTTCCATTATGATGCCAAGTGTATAAATTTAAAAGGGACTTATCATATTAGAATAAAAACAATAAGTATAATATGATAATATAATCATTTGCCATGTTATTAAACAAAGTTAATAATTACAAAAACAAAAATGTTCATTCTATTATATAATGATTGGGTCATTGATATAATTCCAACAAGTATAAACTTTTTATTGGCAATAGTTAGTTGACAGTGCTAAGATGTGCTATGATCGTAATGAAAGGAAAATTACAACATAGAATCTAAATCATAATTATAGTGGGTAGGACAATTATGTGATCCATTGTTGCATCTCAATCATCTTATGAGAATGATGATATTACAAAGTTATATCATCGCAAAATGGGTCACATGAGCTATTATGAACTTAAGATTCTAAGTAAGAAAGGATTGTTGAATGGAAATATGATAGGAAATATGAAGTTATATGAGTCTTATGTTCATAGCAAAGAATGCAAGGTGAAATTCGGTTATGGTAAGCATACTTCCATTATAATTCTTAATTATGCTCATTTAGCCTTATAAGGTCCTGCTTCAGTTCAATCCCATAGATTATGTATTTATTTTGTAATATTCATTGATGATTACTCGAGAAAAGTATGTGTATTTTCTAAAATTGAAGAATAAAGTATTTGAAAGTTTAATGAATAAAAAACAATGATTGAAAAATGTACCAAAAAATAGGTTAAGACACTTATAATATGTAATGGACATATATTTATAATGAGTCATTTGAGTTTTGGAAGAAGGCATACTGGGACACCGGATTATATATCATTAACCATAGTAGAATAGAGTTATAGAAAGAATGAACTATATAATCACATAGCATGTTTGATGCATGTAATTAAATGTTGGATTATTGAAGTAGTTTTGGGCTTAATCGATTAAAATTGTTGCTTATCCAGTGAATCAATTTCCATCAAGTGCAATAGATTTTAGGGCTCTTGAAGAAGAATGATATGACACTCACTTTGATTGTTCAGGCCTGGGCATACTTGGTTTGCCTACATATATAAGATCATGCTAATGATGGTAAACTGGAGCCAAGAGTAATGAAGTTCATATTTCTAGGGTAATGTGCTAGAGTTAAAAGGTATTCACTATAGAGTATTGAAAATGATAGAACTCTAGGATTTGTGAATAATAAAGGTTTTTTTTTATGAATCTACTATGTTTGGTTAGAGAGATGAGCTTGGCACTAATAGGTAAAAAGGATTATGGTGCTAACCAGAAGGTGGCGTTTGAAATTAAAACACTAAGCAGAACATGGCGTAATCAATCTGTAGATGTGTTGGATCTACAACCATACACTATAATAGTAAGGAGGACAAAGAGAGAAATTAGAAAACCTACCGGGTATTGACCTTGAGTTGACGATTGAGAAATTGATCATGTGGCATTGCCTTAGTAGTGGCAAAAAGTATCGATGATGAATTATGGACTTATAGAAAAGTAGTAAATAATAATGACGCATTAGAATGGTTAGTTGCAATGAATGAGGAGATACAATTTCTAAACATGAATGAGACATAAAAACTATTTTCTTTACCAAAAGATGTAAAGTCGTTGGAATGTGAATGAGTCTTTAACAAGAAATAAAGTATTCCTCAAGTTGAGCCATATAGTTAGTGGCAATAATCCTAATCTACTATCGTAGCCTAGAAATTAAGCATAACCCATTAAGTTCTTTGCTAATTTGGTTTTCTCTCATAAATTCAGTCTATGTTTAAATCTGAAATTTATAAGTTCATTATTTTGGGATGCCGTTATCAATTTTCAACTATCAGTTCTTCAATTAATAACTAATGTCAAGTAATGGTTGGCCAAACACAATATCAGTAAAATTAATCTCAAAATAGAGAAATCAAAACCAAAAAATTCATACTTATAATTCAACCAAGATTTAATCCTTAGAAACTAGCTAAAACTTTAAGCCCTAACCTTGAAGCTTCAGGGAAGCTACTCACTCAAAGTAGGATGAAAACCACAGATATTAGAGTTAGCAAACAACACAGGAGAAATTAGATAATAAAACAGAGAATGAATGGGTTTTGAGATCCTTTTTTTACGTCGCCCTTTGTCTCTGCCTCACTATGTTTTGCATGCGTCAACACAAGAGAAATTAGATAATAAAACAGAGAATGAATGGGTTTTGAGATCCTTGTTTTACGTCGCCCTTTGTCTCTGCCTCACTATGTTTTGCATGCGTCTTCGTGGTGACTCCTCGCGTGCGTCCCTCTCTGCGCTCCAGCGTTGCGCGGGTAGTCTGCGTGGTGCGTCCCTGGTGGTTGTTCTCCCCAGCTGTGTGCGTCTCGGTCAGCTCCTCTTAGTGCCTGCGTGGTGCGTCAGCCCCTGAAGCTCTTCCCGCTAGTGTGTCTCGCTTTATGGGTCAGTTCTGCGTGCGTTGCGCTCTCCTCGTGTGCGTCTGGTTTGCGCGGTTTGCGCGGTGCGTCCTGTAGCTTCTCTGTTGGCGTCTGCGTGGGTCAGCCTCCACTGTGTTGTGCGTTCTTACCTTTTGGGTCTTCCTCCACTGTTTTTTCAGATGTGACCAATTAGTTCCCTGCCCAATTAAAACCTCCAAGCATTAAAACCTAGCCCTCATGCGTTTCTGCCTCCTTGTATTGTCATTTAATACTGCTCCTTAGGATTGTTTTAGCTGTCCTTTACTACGAAGTTTTACCTGGGACTCTCGTTATTTCATTTAATTGTTGTTGTGGTCTTTTGACCACTATAAATACAGATTCAAGTAAACTAAATAATTTAGCAGGAAAAATATGTATAAAACTTAATAACTGTATGCAGAAATTAAGAAAAAATGTCACTTATTTCAATAAGAAAATGCATTCAACAAATGCCTCCAAATTCAAACTTTTGCTTGTCCCTAAGCAAAATTAAGAAAATTGTTCAAAACAAATTAAGGAGTACTCAACAATTGGAATTTTCAGAATTGCAGTAACCAATTAAAGTCTACCTTTAGCTACTTATCAAACCATATTGACCTTCATAGTGCAAGGATAGCAAAACTCGCTCAAACACACACTCCTTGATTAAAGTCTAATTAGAAACCAACCAACTCACAAGAGTAGAGAAAAGCCAAATAAATTCAATTGCAAATTACAACCCAAGAGCCTCTAAAGATATTATCAAATTAACCAATCCTATAGGCAGAAATTCTCCATCCCATATCCACTAATTTTTAGCACTCCTTCTCAAAGGATCAAAAGGACTTATTAGGGTTGTAACGGGGTTGTTGGGGTTTAAACTCGGCTTAGACTAAGGAAAAGGGTAATAAAAGCTCAAATAAAATGGAAACAATTATTCAAGAAATAGGAAAGTGTAAGGGATTTCTTCTTTTCTTTTTTCTCTTTTTTTTTAGAGCAAGTAAAAATTGTGGAAATAAGGAGGAAAGCTTTTTTGAGGCTATCTGTGACATCAGCATATAAACGTGATTTCCTTGACGATTATAAGAACATTGACACTATCTTACCAACATCACTTCATATACATTATTGGTTGATCTGTATATCATCATGTCAAGCTTGTTAGGGAACCAACAACATCATTATATCACAAGAGTGTATGCGTGGTGTTGTTGATATGGGATGACAAAACTCAAACATGACAACATGTTATTGAAAACGGCAACAATCACAAGACTTAACTCAATATCAATGAATTCTCAAGTTCCAAATAATTGACTTTCCCCCAAACTCAGTTTCTTGTATACTAGGGGTAATAACTTTATACCCTTATCCTTTGAAGAAACTGAAAATATAGAATACCTGTAAAATCCTCACTTACTTGCTCTTTTCTTTTCTTTTTTTGTTTTTTTCTTGTTTTTTTGTTTTTTTCAACCCCCCACATATCCTACTCCTAAATAATCATTTCCACATAAAAGGTAGGGAATGCTTAGCTTATGACTTGGTTAAATGAAGGTGTCAAAGAAATAGGGATTTTACTTAGGCTCAATTTGGCTCTAAGGGGAATATAGGATTATTTTAAGTCGAAGTTGGATTGCAGTTCATAATTCAAAGAAAATTGCCTTGATCACTTCCTTATCAAATTTGTGCTCACATTTCGCCTCGATAGGCCTAGA
>JANSVA010000002.1:27487309-27503693 GCA_025504915.1 Erythroxylum reticulatum | reverse complement strand
TGAGTACAGATACTATTTAATGGCTTTGAGTATCATTGTTATCCTACTTTTGTGCTAATCTTTGCATTGTCATTTTGTAGTCAACTTTTTATTCAATAATCACAGTGTCACTATTGAAAACATGGTCGGTTTTAACATGAAGGAATGGATAGAAGATGTATTGAATGCAATGGAGATGGGAGAAGTTGATATGGCCATATGTATAGATAGGTCATCTCCACCTACATCCAAAAGCTCGAGAGCTTATAAAGCAGCTTATGCAACTTGGGATCGATCGAAAAAAATGTGTTGCATGACCATTAAGAGATTCATACCTGACCATCTACTTGATGGACTTCCAGAAGCATACATAGTGAAGGAGTTTCTTAATAATGTCTCCCAGAGGTACATGGTCTCATTTAATGTTGAGATAAGTGCCTTGATGAAAGAATTATTCTCTATGAGGTATACTAGAGAAGGGGGAGTGATGGAGTTCATATCAGGAATGATCCATCTTCACATTAGACTAAAGATACTAAATATTCCTCTTCCTGATGTCTTTATAGTTCACCAGACTCTAAAAACACTCCTTCTAAAGTTTAGTAATCTAGTAATGACATATTACTCACTAGATGAGGAATGAGACTTTAATACTTTGATTACCCATTGTTTTGCTGAGGAGGAGAAACTCAAGACTGCTACTCCTACAGCCCTCGAAACAACTAAATGGAAGGCAAAAGTGAAGCCCGCTAAGTTCAAAAGTAGAAAGTGTAAATCTTATCCACATGTTGATGCTGGTCAATCCCATGTTGATAAAGGTCCTGCGGATATAAAAAAGGCAGCAATACAAGGCCTAGAAGAAAAGAATGAAACCAACAGGTAACTCCTTGGCCTATCAATTTATGAATCCAATTATGTTGTAGGCACATCTTGCTTTTGGTGGTTAGATGATGGAGCATCTACGTGAGTTGACTTCATAATGCAGGGGTTCATATATAGGATAGAGCTAACTAAAGGGAAGGAAAAACTTATGGTTGTCAATAATGAAGAAGTGGATGTTATATCTATAGGGAACGTATGTTCTGAACCTTGTTGCAAGGTTCTTTTTGGTTTTACAAGACACATTTTATATTTGATCTTTGTATCAAATTTTGGACAAGAAAGTTATCGTTTTATAAGTAATGCTTTTATTGTACAGTTGTCATTTAATAGAAAACATATTGGTACAACTTTCTTGTCATATCGTTTACAAAGAATGTGTCGTACCTTAACTACAGTATATGTTTCTTCATATCTTGTAGGGCAAGTCATGAAGGAGAGCCCTGATAAAGGATAAGTCATACATACTGTGGCATAAAAGTTTAAGCTACATTTCCAGAGCTAAAGTTGAGAGATTGATTAAGGATAACATTCTCACAAACTCTTGAATTTGATGATCTAGAAACATGCATTGACTGTTACAGGGGTAAGTTGACTAAAATAAGGTAAAAGGGGCTAACTTGTACCTTTGACTTGTTGGGTCTTATATATATTGATATAAGTAGACCTTATACAGTTGCAATGTGCAATTCCAGGAACTTTTTGATATTTGTTGATGATTATTCCTATTATAATTTTTATGTTCTTGCTTAAGGAAAGTCTAAAATTCTTGATAGGTTCAAGATCTCTAAAACTGAGGGTTAAAATTCTTGATAGGTTCAAGATCTCTAAAACTGAGGGTTGAGAACTAATTGGAAAAATCCATCAAAATAGTCAGATCTAATTGTAGAGGAGAGTATTATAGCAAACATGGTGTTTTAGCATATGAAAAGGTCTGTTTGCCAGATATATAAGATTGGTTGAAATAGTGACTCAATTCATTATGCCGAGTAATCCTGAGCAAAATGGTGTGTTGCAGAGTAGGACATGATGAAGTCAATGTAGAGCAGGACTAACCTACTTAATTGTCTAGAAAGGGTGTAAACCTAACCTTACACACATTCTTATATGGGGTTATCCTACTAAGGTAATATAATCCTTATGAAAATAAATTGCAAGCTCGTTCCATTCGTTGCCATTTAGTAGGATATCCATACCTCTCTAAAGGCTACATATTTTGTTATAGAAAATGAAGGGCCAGAATAGTGGAATAACAAACAACTAAGTTTCTATAATACGATGTCTATGGTAAGAGTGGGCCCTCACACCCTTTAGATGCTAGTGGGATGGATACTATAATCATTTCATATCCACCCCTCATGTAATCAAGTCCTATGGATCAAGGTCAGTGTACCATTCCATATGAAAATAGGAACCCATACTTGAACAAACAGAGGTTCTTAGGGTACAAGAACCACTACAGTTCGAAAATCCACTTAAATAAGGCAAAATGCTATCTCAATAGATTACATAGTATATTTGGACAATAAGACTATAATATTGGGCATATTGTGGATCTAATCACTTTTACAGAAGCTGTTTCTAGTTACCATGTGGATTTGTGGTGAGATGTAATGAATGATTAGATGCAATCCGTGAAGTATAATAAGGTATAGGAGCTAATTGATTTGTCACAAAATTACAAACCTTGTAAATGGGTTTGAAATACCAAAAGGACTCGGGATAAAGTTTTGAGGTTTAGGGCTAGCTCAGTTGCCAGAGAGTTCACTCAAAGAGAAAGGTTGGAATTTAGTATTATCTTCTCTCACGTATCCTCGACGGATACATTTCGAGTGATTATGGCAATTGTTGCTCACGATGATATAAAGTTACATCAGATGGTTATAAAAATCGTTTTCTTAAATAAAGAACTTTATAAAGAGGTTTATATGGTACAACATGAAGGATTTTAGGATCAAGGAGCAACTGATAAGGTATGCTAGTTGACCAAATCAATGTACGGTCTGAAACAAGCTTCCAGATAGTGGCACCTAAAGTTTGATGAGGTTCTAACCTCTTTCGGTTTTGTGGAAAACAAATTTGAAAGATGTTTGTATTATAAGGTCAGGGGAAGCAAAGTTATCTTCCTATTATTGCATATGAATGATATATTGCTCACATTGAATAACTTGATCATGTTACATGAAGTTAAGCAACTTTTGGCAAAGCATTTCAATATGAAGGGCCTTGGTGAAGCATCTTTTGTCTTAAGTATTTAGATTTACCGAGACAGATCTCAACACTCATTAAGCCTCTCACAGAGTGCATACATTAAGCGAGTGCTACAAAAGTTTAATATGGCTGATTGTAAACCTATTATAGCACCAATCTCTCATAGAGAGAGATTATCTTTGTCACAATTTCCTAACAATAAAGGAAAGAGAGAGGCTATAAGGAATGTTACATGTTCTGGTGCGTTCGATAGCCTGATGTATGCCCAAGTATGCACTAGGTTGAACATTGCATTTGTTGTTGGACTTTTAGGTCAATACCTAGTCAACCTAGGTATAGGCCACTGAAATGTAGTCAAGCGAGTGTTAAGATACTTAAAGGAAACTAAGGATTATATGTTGAAATATAAAAAAGTCAACAGTTTGAACCTCATAGGGAATCCAGATTCAGATTTTAGCTATGTGTCCAAAAGAGAGAAAGTTCATATCAGGATAAAGCTTTAAGTTTGCAGATGGTATAATGTCGTGAAAGAGTGTCAGGAAGACATGGGAAACTTCCTTGACTGTGCATACAGAGTGCATGCTATAAGGCTAATTTATAAGTCGTTTGGCTTAGAAATTTGACTTCTGAGTTGTCTATGGTTGATTCAGTGGCTAAACTCATTTGCTTATACTTAGATAATCTTATTGTTGTGTTGTTTAGAAACAACAAATAATGATATCATAGGGTCCTAGCATTTGAAGGTCAAATAATTGACCATAAAGAAGTTGATACAAAAAAGTTGACATTAAGGTGAAGCATTTGAGGACTGAGGAAACATTGGTCGATCCTTTAACTAAAAGAATTCGCCCACTTATGGTCAAAAGACAATTATATAGTATGGGTGTTTTGAAATCCTTAGACATTGTCAGTTAAGGGATCGTTATGTTTACTCCATGTACATTTATACATTTTGATGTATTATGACAGTATGGTGGCTCATCAATAATGATTATCATCGTTTATCCTCAGTACTACATGTTATCATACAGTCATAATACATATGAAGTCTTACGATTTATGTTGGTCTTAAGCATTTTAAAGATCATTGGGCATATGTATAGCTTGACCTTAAGACTTTGTCATTAGGACACATATAGTTTAATATATATATCCATGGATTTTGACATGACATAGGGGGATATAAGTTTTAATCCCATAAAGGGGTTCTCTGATGTAGTTTAGCATTCGGTTAGAGAACATAAAAGTTTTCTCTAATGTAATTTTGCATTCGGTGAGCGAAAACAAGATTTTTGTGATGCAGTTTGGCATATGTGGTTTAGCATAAAGTTTAAAGAAATTGAGACCCATAAACAAAAAAATGAGCATATCAAATCATACAGGTATCATCTGAATGTGTCACACTCCATTTTCTCATTCACGTTAGTGAGCTATTAGATATTCATAATTATATTAGACCTGTGTCACACATAATACAGGTGTTTGATATCTTTCAGTATCGAAAGCCTTACGGGATAGAATGATGGACTTTTGTTATCTTTGGAGCAAATGTTTTGTTTTTTAAACTTGATCAACCAATACAACAGTGTGACTTAACCGAATCTTTTAAACTGTTTTTTAAACTTGAATCACTAACGCAATTGATTATTGTCCAAGGGAGAGAATATTAAAAATTTTCCCATTTAATGGACAACAATTAATTATAAGTTTTAGTTTTTTAATAACTTATCAGTTAAGTTGCGTAATTTGATATGGATAAAGATGATAAAGTGACTCAATAAATGATATAGATTAATGGGCCAAATTTCAGGAAGAAAATGAACCTCGATCAATTTGGACCGAACCCCATATTGAGCATTTAATAAAGAATCCTGATATGGATGCTATATAAAGAAAGTTAAGATCTCTTGTAGCAACTGTACCAAATCGTAAATGTAAAGATACTGTGACCTAATAAGAGGTTCATATATACAGAAAGCTACAGAAAGACTTTGACGCATCTCGGTGAGCGGATCCCCTAAAGGTGTAAGTGGATTCACGTTCGTTTTGGCTTCAGAAAGCTCGTTTATAAAGTTACAAAATTGAAATCAGGTATTTTCCGCATTTTTTCATTTATTTCCCTTTTATGTTCTATCTGGAACACATAATAAGGCTTATGATGTGTGTTACAATATATTCCCTAATTTATTATTTCTGTTCAAAGCACTATATTTATCTATTAAAAAACTATTGCATTTCTGTTAAAATTACAAGATAAGGTGCTTAATTTTTATATGATACGAGGAATATTACCCTTATTGAACACTTCGGAGCTATGAAAACTCATTTATTAAATGCACAGTAACGCGCAATAAGGGATCATATATCGTGTTACTAATTAGCAAACAATCTTCGATTTGACCTCTTCAAAATTTCGTGTTCGTTCGAAATTAAACTTAACAGAATGAATAATAGACGATACCAATCAATTTAAAGCTCTTCAAAAATCTAGTATCTAGACTACCTATTTTGGTATTACAGGTAGCTGTAGGTAAAGCTTCCAACCACAACCTGATTTTCATTTGACTATCAAATCTTGTAAACGACAAGGGACAGGAACATCAAAAGCATTAGCGTTTTGAGACGATGAAAATGTTGTGTAAAGGTTGAGATTTGGGGGAAAATGAATTAATTCCGCAAGCTGGACTCCCGTAACTGGAACATATAATTAGGACCACGAGAGCCATGTGCAAATACTCAATAAGCCACGAACAGAGTCGTATTGTAAGCTTCATCTTAAGCTAATTATGCTAGCTTTTGAAATATTTTATGCTAATGTGAAATTGGCAAATCGAGCATGATTGGTTTCGTTAGGTATAAAGTGACTCTACATTCAGTATTCTCCTCCCCGTTATTACAAGGCTTCGAACCAGAATGTCCTCCAGTTTCAAAAGCGATCCAGACTAATTAATCAAGCTTAATTTACATGTATAAAAAAGCTACTCTAATCTCTCTAATTGTGGGACTAATTCCATAACAGCACATAAGTGGTATTTCTTAGTAGAATGATTAGACTAATCCAAAGAAGGTCAATATTAATCAGACAATCATAGGGCGTGTAAACCGTTTGGTAGGACTTAGGATTGTGTTTGATCGAGCTCAAGCTTCTTTTAGTTACTGCTCTAACGTGGGGAAAATTAGTCCAAAAGGTAGCTGAACAAATTGGGTTATCCATCGTTGGTTCTTTATATATATATTTATATATGTGTGTGTAGAGTTCGGTGCAATTCCAGGTTGCAACATGAATTGCAATGTAGGTTTGTCTGCTCAAGTCTTGGTTGAGAGTACAAATTCATTTGGATTCCCAGAACCCTTGATGTCACGCGATGGATTATGAACCATAAATGATTCATATTAGGTGGATCTTAAGTTTTGACAATTGCTCAGAAAAACTTTATCACGACTAAGAATTATATTATGGATTAATTGTGATAATTACCAACAATGAAAGTGGTAATTACAACAAATTAACTCAATAGTAATCGTAATAACCGTATTCTTCACTTTAAAATTTAAAATCTTATTTGCAGGCTAATTAGTAATTACAATTTAATTTTGAAGAAAGAAAAAGATTTCAACAGCGAAATTGACATCAAGAAGGATATGTATAACGTCTTCAACAATAATGTTTGGGACTATTCTTTGTCCGTGATGGAAACCTAACCAAGTGTTAGCCTGAAAGATTCCATGACCAGCTTTATTGCGTGAAGTATCATCGATCGTTTTCATCCTCGAAGATAAACAAGTCTTTGGCGTATTTATGAATAACACCCTCAAATTGTTTTCCTATAACATCAAAGAAGAATCATTGTAACAAAGATTGATGAAGATGAGATGAGATAACTAGGAATCTATTCCTATCTGAGTTGTATCTCCACCAACCTATAGACTCGTAAACAAATTAATGTTTCCTGCCATTGTCACGCTAAACAAAGCCAGCCACTTGCTGTGGAAGTGGCCGTGGAGGGTCCAGGGATTTTATTATATGCACACGGGATGTGGAGTACAGAAGGAACGAGTGTGGAGCAATCAATGCATTACGTATAAATGGTATTTGGAGTGGGTTCGATCAACGTTTACATAAATAATTTAGTCTCACTATCTTCCTCCTTGATTAATGAATTTAAATATTCTGGGGAGTTGGTGGTAAATATTATGAATGTTGACTCAAGACTCCAAAAGGGCATTGCACAGTGAGGCTTCGTATTCGCCGGGCAGCCAGTAAAGGCTACGCGGTAGCAATTGGCCTTTATGCAATTAAGATTCAAGTATCTAACCACACGGTGTAAGAGTTGGTAAAGAAATTCTTGATTTAAAGTAGGTCGTGGATTCAATTTTTTTTTTATATATATGTTTTCGTTTAAAATTTAAGATCAAGATTTTACCTTTTAAAGGACCTATTTAACTCAAATAGGAATTAGTTTAAATATAAATAGCTTAAAAGTATCCTCTTATCATTCAGATCCGTTTAAACTATATCGTGGCCAAAAAAAAAAAATATCCAAGCATTTACAAAGAGATTACTTGACAGCCTAGAAGGCATTGCATAGCATCATAGCAACCTCATCTAAATGATGCTGTAGGATCCCTGTGATTCCTTTATTCACCTTCGCATCTGGACCCACGTTTCTATCGTCTCATCTCAGCCGTGCTATTGCAAAAAGTGGGCAGTGAACACGTTTGAAAATAGAAAGCAAAAGAAAGTGTCCCAGCTAAGTCTGAAGCGAAGGTTATCTATCACCCAACTGGCCACAGATGTGCCAGTTAAGGGACTTTCTTAGATTCTAATTTATCATTCCGATTCCTAGGGTCCCTGCCCAGTAATCATACAAGCGAATAAGAACATGCCACCATGTCTCCCATCTCAATTCATATCCAAGAAGAGCATAACAAATGGGTAAGGATCAGGTCAGCCGTCGACATCACGTAAAGTATCAAAAATTAAGGATGAAATGTGAATGTTTGGGGAGATAACCGGCAACGATTGCCTCTTCACTCCCACCCATAATCTGTTGTCCTAGCCTGGAATAGGATGCAACCTTAGTATTAGGTAAGTAACCAACACTAATTTAGAAATTTCGTCATCTTTTATTATGGTCAGAGGTGAAATATAAACATGCAAGCCAACTGAAACATAAACGAGGCAGACTAGCTCATGAATATAAACATGCAAGCCAACTGAAATATAAACAGGGCAGACTAGCCCATGAATACCACAACCCTACTATCACATAATAGTAATAGCTAATCTCATAATGTCTGCCGTTACTTGGGCATATCATTCAAATATAAGAGAAACAAAGTTATGATACTCGCATATTACATGAGCGCTAAATGCTCAAGAAAATATGGTGCTACTTAACATGCCCAAAAGTTACGGTGCTACTAAACACTCCCAGAAATTATGGTGCCACTAAACATTCCAGACATAATCTAATACATGTGCGTCGGCTGAAGAGTGTAATAATTGCTGACATCCTCCTTGTAGACTACATGGTTCAAATAAAAACTATCTTTATCAATATTATCCTAGAATTTGAAGTCCTTTTTCTTTGATTTCCCTTCTTTCTCTTGCATCTTTCGCTTCCTTTTCTTCTCATTCTGCATCAAAATATAGGATCAGTCTTATTTGCCAAGTCTTTATACCCGGATCATATAGCTGAATGACTATTTAACTTGCGATTTGGTTTCAGGAATTTACATCTCAAAGACCTCAATATCATTTGCACAAATACCATTAACAATAAATGTAACACACCTCTGCAACCATGTCACTAAAGTCCTCCCGTTGACTACGCAGCTTCTCCTCCTCTCTAGCTTCCTCGTACCTGTCAATTCACCATAGTCATAAATCTTTTGAGAAAAGAGCAATAACACTAAGGGAGCATATTTATAAAAGCATCACTTACTTTGCAGGTAAGACATTATCCATAAGTTCCAATTCTTCTGGTTGTAAAGTGACATCAACTTTGTCAGTCTTCTGGCCTCTAAGCAAGTCAACCTGCCAAAGATTAATTTATAGTTAAGATTCGATCACATTTGATACATCAAACCTTCCGTACCAAGTCAATGTCCAGGGAAAAAAAGTTAGCATAAGATGAGTTAAACAATGTGTTTCTAGTAAAGAAACAATCATACTTACCCTTTTGGCTCCCGTTTTATCTTGGGTGCCACTGGCAATGTTATAACTGCAGGAAATATCATAAAATGAGAGTTTATAGAATGTTAATGAACTCATTGAACATTAAGAGTCAGGTCATACGTGTGAGTTGTTCCAAGTAACGTCCCTGGGGCAATAGACTCTCCTTTTTCTTCAAGAACCTAAAATAGTGAGGAAAAAACTTACAGAGAAGTTAAATTCCAGAACAATCACCAACTATATTAATTGTAACACTGCCAAAGGGTGGATGATACTCACTTGGTAAAGAGGCCTTTCAGGTTCCTTCCTTTGCTGCTTGCGAAGGTCAATAACATCAGGTGTCTCAACACCAGTTGGCGTGCTGAAGGGGAGAGAGAGAATGTTACTTGCAATAAATATAACCCTTAAATTAAGAAAAATAAATAAAATAAAAGAAATTCAAATAGCATTCACCATGCATAAAATATTTATAGTAATACAAAATTAAGCAGTGCAATGACATATGATTAAGCTCCACATTCAGCAGTTAATGACTACAAAGCATTTGAGATCATCTGAACGTATACTTCAGGAAATGGTTCGTCCATGTTTGATGCCAGGGATTACAAAATAAAGATAGTAAGGATTTAGGTCTCAGACACAAATTAGAGACATTATAAGCGGAGGTTTGACCTAGATAATAACTAATATACCCAATTTTTATGTTTGAAGAAACAAGGTAACGGCATTGAGAAACTTTAACTGAATACCTCGAAAGACTATCTACAGATTGAATCCCAGCCTCCAATTCCTCTTCCTCAATCTCTTCTTCTACTTCCTCTTCTTCCTCCTCTTCCTCTTCCTCCAAATCACCCCAGTGCTTGGTCTTGTCAACTGGCTCCTCCTGGAATGTTTGTAGATAGCACATTAACCAAACTGGCTAAACATTCACAAAATTGATGTCTATTAAATAACAGAGAAAGAATGATTGAAAAAACACCTTACCTCATAATTAGGTTGTTCTTGTTGCTGAACTCCAAAAACATCTCCATACAATGGACGACCATACTATTCACAGCACATGGAAGTAAAATGGAAAAAAAATAACTAATGTCAACTGGTACATACGAGTAAACTCATAAAACAAATTGAGGTGTAAAATTGCATAACATTAAATTGAAACTTACTTCATCAACAGGAGGTTTGCCCCAACCACCAGGGTGATAACCGAAGCTAGCCCCAGATGGAATAGGAGCATTAAGGCCAGGTATTTTCAGATGAGGGTAAGTCGGAGGTGGCCCATATCTCTGAAACAAAGAAATCAAGACCTTAAATACTTGTATAGAGGAATTTTTTTTTTTCTTGTAAGGGATGGTGGAGGGAAGGCAGATGACTACAAAATTGAACTCAGAAAGCTTCAATAAATATATGATCAACAATTTCTGATTAAACACAAAAGCACAATAGCCAACCTGCATGTTAATAAGCCAAGGAGGAGGAGCACCGTCTGGCATGCCAAGAGCTTCTTTAAGTTCGTGTGATAGAGTACCTGGCTTCATCTCCCTAAGTTTTACCTGTACACCACCAATAAGATATTATCAACATAAAACTTCTCAATTTATCATCGAACATTTTCTAATCTTCCAACAAATACAACCAACACTAAAAGCTAAAGACAACTGCAATTCACTCACTGAATTCACAAGTACATTGGCTAAAATATATTAAGCAGAACATTCCTCCCCCCCTCCCTGCTATACAACACTAGTATAATTCTCATGGAAAAAATCCAGAAGTTTGTCATAAAATAAAAATCACCACTGTCCTAAAGAAGTGTTATACCTCAAATTCTTTTCCTTCATGATATAGGTCACCAAGAGTTGTTAACTTCGGCTTTGTTTGATACTTGAAAAATGCATCATGAAGAACCTACCACATGCAAAGCATATTGTTACTGCAAGTGAAAATGTAAGAACGTACTAACAAAAAGAAAAAATAGAACAAATGCATGTGGAGAGCAGGAGCAAAACACTATAAATTGAAACAAAAACAAAATTGATTAAACCTGATAGTCAATATCCATTTTTCCCATCTTTGGTTGCATGCGCTCACGTTGCTTCTGTTTCAACTTTTTACTATCCTCCTTCTCAATGTAGGCCTGCATAAGAAGAAAACACCAAGGATCAACGAATTTTCCACATAGAAGTCACCAGTACATTTCCTTAGAAAAATCATTTTCAATTTGAATGTCTCAATAAGCATAAATATCCTCAACAAGCAATGAAAAAAGAGTTAATTAGGGTATAGCTAGATGATTTCTTCAAGTTACTCCAGAAAAAGCAGATAATTGAAAATTTTAGTAATCTCATTTTCTATGGGGAAGAGCAAAACTACAGCTCGAACACTTGTAAATGACCATTGACTAGTAGCAAAAGATATGAAAATACAACCGTTGCAAATACATCAAAATGCAAAGACAAGGAACATGAAGAAATACTGAGGCCATTTAGTTTCACTTATGTTTTCCCATTGTAGTTTTTAATTTTTGTTTTCTATTTTTGATTTATGTCTATTTCAAATAAAAACAAAATTATATTTAATTATTAATACAAATGCAATTATGTTTTATTACTACTAATAATTATTATTATTAAATATTAGTTAATTAAGTAAATTATTTTATTATAATCTCTTATACAATATTTAGTAGGAAAAAATTTACTTCATTTGATTAAATAAATAATTAAATAATTAGTAATCTATTTATATATTAATATATTTGTTATAATTTATCAAATTTTATTTTCAAAACAAAATATTAAAATCTAAAGTAATTAATTATAACATGACAAAAAATAAACATAAAACAAAAACCAATGTTTATGATTAATGAAAACTGGAAAAAACCAAAACCAAAAATTTTAAAAATTAAGTTATTTTACTAAATTTGAAAATGAAAACAGAAGACCAAAAATCACATAGGAGAGAAACAGGCCCCAAATGTAGAAAAGAAAGCAAAAAATGATTACTTTGCCTTGAAAAAGCATGAACAGATACAAAAGAATTCAAATCCCATTTAAGGAACTTTGTATACCTGTCTAATTTTCTCAATTCCAGTTGCAGCAATAAAATCAGGAAGCTGGAAAGGTTGCTTCTCAATACCACGCTTACCCTGCAAAACAAAACCAGAATTTGATGAGATACAAGTAAATTACAAACATATATAACTATATGCGTGGCTACTGGTAAGATAATTAGACACCCTGTTAAAGTATATTTTAAAAATACAAACTAATACTTATATAAAGGCAATTCGTGCTTTATGCACAGTAGCAGATCATCTGAAAATTCAAAGCAAATGAATTAGCACCCCGCAGTTAAAAGACCTACTATGAAGCATGCATAGATCATTCATTTTCTGCATAGATTTCTACATGATCAGACACCCAGTATACAGTAAAAGAGAAATCAATCAAGGGTCCCCTTTGTCATGGGTCCAGGGTCCCCTTCGTCAAACACATACAAGTCCAGGCTCCATGATTGTCACAGCCGCTCCCCTGCAAGAACCACATATATACATATAAGAGACACCTTCTCGATGTTATCTTCCCTCACCCTCATGCCTACATCTGTCATGATGCACATGCACGGCAATCATGTTCACTCTAAACCATAATATTCCTCTCGCTGGGGTTCACAAACCTGCAAAAATTTCCTCTTCTGACACCAATGCCTCGGAACAGGAACAGTATTTCTATATGATTTCAGAAAGACCAGCAACTTTGGATCTGCTGCAGTTGCATCCCATACCTGTAAAGTGAACACAAAGGTTAGTTGGGTACATAAATAAATAAGAAGTACTCCCATATGTGTGCAGAACATATCAAAAATAAAGGAGGATTAGGTTATGATATACAGCATTCCAATTACCTCAACCACATCTGGCCTTGAGCAAATCTGTTTCAGCTCAGCGATCTTCATGCGTCGAAGAAGCTGAGAATAAAAAAGGGGGGAAAAAAATGGGACCCTATCAGTATATTGATGATTTATGCAGTCCATTGTTAATCTCACTGCCAGTACTAACAATTACATAAACAAACAAAATCCAACCTTTTTCTTCTTATTGGAGATGCCCTTCTCCTTCTGTTGGTTCTCTTGCTCTTCATCTTCTGAGTCTGAATCCAATTTTTTCTTTGCTTCTGCATCTTGGATTCCATCCTCCTTCTTATCATTCTCCTGAAAAGATGAAATCAGTGACATGTTTAGAAGATCAATCTTGCAGGAGCTGAAAATTCATGATCAGATGATTCCACCATCAAAATCAAATCATTTACCTCAGAACCACCAGTTTCAAGTAAAGAAAATTTCTCAAAGATCTTCTTGAATTCATCATCCATCCCATCTTCCAGCTCTGCCTTTTCTGGGACATATTCAATCACCACTTGCTCTCCAACCTACAAGTTCATGTAATAACACAGAATAACGGAGTTCAGGCCCATGTTCCAGAATCAACACTGAACAGCCAAACAATCAGCAAACACAAGTTTTCCATACAACTTAATCAACGATACAGCAATCAAGAATGACTTCACATTCTGAAAATACCTATGATGAAACTAAGGATTTTTCCAACGTGAATGAGTTAATCAGAAAAAATGAGTCCAATTTCACATTCCTGCTAATAGCCAGTAAAATGGTGTTGAATAGAACTTAACAGCACGAAAAGAGTGTCTGGGACACATAATTTTCAATTTCTATCAACCGAGATATAGGAATTACAATATTCACATATAACTTTGACGTGAATTAAAGTAAATGCACGAAACAGCGCTCGTGTAGTACAAAACCCTAATTTCATCGAGATAAAATTTATAAACCAACAAAAGCTACACCACATAGCAACATTCATTTCCAAAACCCTAGAGGATAACGTAGAAAGTAACCAGTTGAGGATCAGCGTTCTCCTTGACGTCACTATCGTTGTCGCCGGCGTCGCTATCGCCTCCGTTGTCGGTGGCGGATGCGTCCTGAGGGAGAGAGGAAGCCTTGATGTTCTTCTTCTGTTTCCGTCGACGGCGGCGGCGTTCGGTCTCTCGCGACTTCTTGGCGGCATTAGGGTTCGCGGAGGTCAGATCTCCATTGGAGAGGACGATACCGTTCTGATAAGGCACGGTCTCCGCAGTCATGGGTTCGTCGGAGGGGCAGGTTTACTTCGGTAATCGTAATAAGATGAAGTCTGGAGAGAGAGATCAGTGGCTGAGGAACAGAAAAGTTGTAGTTTTGATACAATATAAGGAACAGGTTTTGATTGGATTGGGGGATTGGATAGTTAGTGACTATGGCTCAGCCCGGTCGCTGATTCTCAAATCAATCCCAACCTAATTTACTTCGTGGGCTTAGGATGTCGGTTTACCGATCAACAGATTACATTCTAGAACTTGCTTGTCCAATTTTAGTTTCAGCTATTGCTTTAAGTCGGAATTCAAACTTTGCATATAAATTATAATAAAATATAAGAAAATAATCACATTATTAATTAATATTATTCAATAGTGTGAATATCATGCTAAAACTGATATTACAATACCATTATTAGTCATATTCAGATTTTTAAAATTATAAAGAATAAATTTTTATTTTTATTTTTATTCCAAAATTTATTTTTAAAGATATAACTCATGTGAACTTTGAATATTTTAACGTGAATAATAACAAGAATTTTCTTTTCAAGAAAACAACTTGAATAATTAAATTGAATTAATTTTTTTATTAGTAATTAATATTAAATAAAAAGACTATTTATTTATTTAATAATAAATTAGATCATAAAGAATTAAATTAGAAAATCAAATTTATTTTATATGTTATAAAGGAAATTAAATCTACATATTATGTTAGAAAATTAAAATTTTATTAAAAATATAAAAATAAATGATGAAAGTAACCAATTCATAAAAACTATTTAAAAATAATTCAAATTTTGATTCAATAACTTTATTTTGTGAAATTAACTTTAAATTATTATAAGGTTGATTACCAAAAAAAGCTCAAATTTTCCTCAATTTTTCAATTATAACCCGAACTTTAAAAGTAACAATAAAATGGACAAACTTTCATTATTTTTCAATTCTAGCCTGACATTACTTTCACCATTATCTACGTTGATATGGCAATACCACGTGTCAGTGACCCCACTAATTAGACACATATGCGTGATTAAAAGGAAGATGTCCGCTTAGTAAAACTACGTCGTTTTATAGTAAAAATTGAAATAACTTCACTTGGAGTTTGGAGAAAGCTTCAGCCTATTTTCGTCACTCTTACACCCTAAATCCCTAATTTCATCTTCTCTTTTAGTTGCTACCTTTCACTAGGTTCATGCTCATGATTGTTGTTGGTTTCCTTTGATGGAGCAGATGGAGGTTTGTCAATAAAAAAGAGATGAAATTATACCAAACAAGCTCACTTTTATCAGAAGATCTAGATGCCTTTTACATCCTAGGCTTACCTAATAGTTCGAGTATGAAGAGTTGAAGTGGCTATTGATAATTTTAAGAATTAAATTGGATCAGGAGAATTTGGTGTTGTATATAAGGATACCCTGCCTGATAAAACCGTTGTGATGGTCAAGAAAATAACTAATTTAGGAATCCAAAGGAACAAAGACTTTTGCATTGAAATTGTGGTTACTGGGAATATTCACCATGTTAATTTGGTGAAATTGAGAGGATCTTATGCCTAAGGGGGAAAAAAAAAGCCTTTTGGTTTATGAGTGTATGAATCGTGGCTCATTGGATATGACGCTTTTTGACAGTGGTGTAACATGTAGCATAGACCTTGCTACATGTCCCGGATTGTTCATGTAAGGGTTAAAAATAATGGAAACGGAAATACTTGATTTTGGATCCAACTCAACTTCCGAAGTAGTTTCCGAGGCCAAAGCGAACTCCAAACACCCAAGACCTTCACGGAAAGTGATCACCAACACGTGGTTAACATCTTTCTACAGTTTTCTCAAAACATAAGCGCTCTTAACTTGTTAAAGGATCTGTATGCTTACGAATCATATGAGCATCTGCAGCAAACCTTAACCTTTACATATAGCATCTATATTAGGCTTCCCCATCACAAGATCAATATGGGTCCGGTCTATACTGA
>JANSVA010000002.1:27440886-27455019 GCA_025504915.1 Erythroxylum reticulatum | reverse complement strand
GCAAGAGAGAGATAGTTGCGGTGGACTAACGGCGTCAAAAGCAATCTGGTTTGGTAACAACAGATGCGACTTCTGAACAAATAACCGGTGAGCCATGATAAGAAATCATGTCAGAGGCGACAAATAAACTAAAATTTTTATCTTTTCTTATAATTCATATTTTTATAAATAATTAATTTAAAAGTAATGTATCAAAAATTATAATAAATAATTCAATCAATTAATTTATATAGAAAGTACAAGAAATTAATTGTCTTACGTATTAGCAAACTTAATGGCATATGAATTCTCAAAAAAAAAAACTTAATGGTATATGTAGTTTACTATTATATAATCAAATCAAATTATTGATTATTAACAAATATAAAATTTAATCATATTTTTATTAATGTTATTACATAATAAATAAAATTATTATAAATGACTTAACTTATTGTTATGTTAACTCAATAAGTATATTCCTTGGTAAAATATTTTAAAATTAACATTATTAATAATTAATAGAACAATAAATATTATTATATTTAATGATGTATAATATGATAAATTATATATGAATAATAAAAATTAATCAATTAGTTACTTATAGGAAGTAAGTAATATGAATTGTAATATTAACCAATAATTTTATAATAATCATTATTATTAAATACTTATATAAATAAATTATTAATAAAATAAAGAAATATATCATCTTATTAATTAATAAATAATATATTTGACAAATACCACTCTTATAATTTGCCAACTCAAGAAAGAAAGAAATTTATCATCTTATTAATTAATAAATAATATATTTGACAAATAACACTTAAAATTTGCTAACTCCTAAGATGTGGCATCTACCAAAGCAACTGTGGATAAAAAAACGTACGAGGATTTTCATTCCTAGTAAGGGTAGAGTTGAAACTAACAAGATTGATGTGAAACATTATCTTCTCACTATGAAACTGATTACAAATTTCTCTCTTTGATATTTTTATTGCTTTTTATATTTTAAAGGGTTTACTATTACTAGTGGAGAATAGCATAGGAGTACAACAGATCAATATTATAGTATATACCCTAATGGATACGATGCTTTTTTCTACCAACAAACATGGAATTCCATCAATGTTTATGTATGTAAAGCTATTCATGATTTCTTTGACGATGCTAAGACTTTGAAGGTATGGAATTGCACTCATTTATGTTTGGTACCCAAAACACAAAATTCAAAATTACTAAAAGACTCTAGACCTATTTCTTGTCACAAATTTATTTCTAACATGTGCTATCTCCATTCGTTAGTCAATCTCAACCTACCTTTATTCAGGGAAGAAGTATTAGGGATAATGTATGCTTGCTAAGGAACTATTGAAGAACTATCACATCAGGCGCTTTGGTTCTAATGGTGCCCTAAAAATTGATATTCGCAAGGCCTTGGACGCAACAAATTGGGACTTTATGCTTCATTCGCTGTAAAATTTATTACGTGGATCTCCTAGTTCATAACCATTACTTCATTTAGTGTGCTGATTAATAGGGAAGCTACTTAACTTATCAAGGGTGCTCGAAGGCTAAGGCAAGGTAACCCACTTTTTCCTTACATCTTCACTGTATATACTGAGGTTTTAAATTGTATCATTAAAAAAAATGTGCTTGCTAATAGTGACATTAAGAAGGGTATTAGGTTATCCATCACCCACCATGCTTTTACTGGTGGCTTGTTATTATTCTGTAAAGTTGATGAAGCTTTAGTTGCTTTTCTAATAAGATTATTAGAAGAATTCAGTGCTTGTTTAGGGCTTTACAACAACAGGGATAAGGGCCTCGTAATCATTTATGTGGATGCCTCATATTTAGCTTCTCTGCTATCTACTATCTTAGATTTATCTCTCAAATCTCCTCCATTCACTTGCCTTGACATTCCTATCTCTTGAAGGAAGCTCTCTTATACAGATTTTCAAGGGTTATTAGATATTATCCAAAAAAGAATTAAGGCATGGACTACCAAGGGTTTATCCTTTACTAGTAGGTTATAATTAATTTCTTCAGTTAACATGTTCATCTATTTGTCATCTCCTTGCTTTTCCTATAAAGTTGTGTAAGAAGATTGACCAACTTAAGAATTTTCTTTGGACTGGCAATGAATCCTCTAAGCCTTTTGTAAAGGTAAGCCAGAAAGAAATTTGTACACCTAAGAAGGAAGGAGGTTTTGGGAATCAAATATGCAAAGATGGTAAACAAGGTAATGTTGATTAAGAGTCTATGGAAAGTAACCTTTGACAAGGAGTCTCTTTGGGTGAAATGGCTACATGAGTACTATATATAAGGATCTAACTTATGCACAGTTAAACCAAGAATTGATGTATCATGGTACTGGTAGCAAGTACTAAAACTCAAGGGTCTCATCCATCCTCTCTTCAAACACAAGGTGCGGAATGGAAGGAAAATATGGATATGGTATGACAATTGGAGTGCTTTGGGTTCAATTTATCTTCTGCTTAACTTTGCTTGCCTAATTTTTTTTTAACTACAAATGCAAGGTTAGTTGTTTAATTGAGAATGAAAGATGGCATATGCAGTGGAGGTTGGCAATTCTTTCAAATATTATTTCCTTCAAGCCCCCCTAACTTAAAAATGGAGGACAAGGTTATCTGACTCAAGCATTTCTTGAGCTCATTTACAAATAAATCTTGTAAAACTGTGATCAGGAACTAGACAATGACAGTAAAATGGTATTCTCTTGTCCGAAACAAGCTCTTTGTTCCTAGACTTTACTTTGTGGCTTGCAACAAAAGAAAGGCTTAAAGAAGATACGAGAGAAGCATATCAATTCTATGCAACATTCTCTTTGCATTTTTACAAAGAAATTGTTCCTATGACTTGAACTTGTGACCTTCTGATCACAAAGACATAACTTTACTAGTTACTCCAAAACATAAAGGTAATAAACTTCCTATATAAATCCTTAGAAGCTTGGTTTATAATCCTGGTAAGAAAAGAATCAAAAAGTTACCAAGGATAAGTTCAACTCTTTAAAACAAATAAGTGAACACAACATAGAGAAATCAAAAAATTGCTAATAGCTAGAAAACAAAGCTCGACACTTTCTCCACTTTTGAACTCAGATTGATCCTTTACCATGATCTTAGACATGTTACACATATAGCGCCGCTCTAATATTCTTGATTTTTTTTTTAATTTTACGCATTCCATAGCTCTTATCATCTATTAATACAACTTATTTTCTTTCCAAAAAAAAAAAAGAAACATATTATTTAATTGACACAGGATATTGAAAAGCTAAAGGAAAAGAAGTACACTATGATTCTGCTATAATTTCTGTATACAAGAACCTCTACTTGATCCGTACAGAAAGAATAATATATTGAAAAGAAGGGGGAAAAAAGGAAAATAAAACAAAAAATTGAATGCCAACCCGACTACGTTGTCAGCATGCTTCGACACACCAATGTGGTGCAGCAAGTTCAAGTTGTTGTGTGCGACAGAGGATGATCCGAATGGAGAACAAGGACTATACAAAACTTGAGTTCTTCAATCATTCATGGCATCCTACATGATTCAATAACTTCGTTCACCATTTTATGAGTCTCTGGTGTTATCATCTTTAAGTTCAAATGAAATGCCTGCACCAAACAAACAACATATCAATTTTCGAAGTTGGCTGATATTGCTGATGTAGGCTGAGCATGAAGAGGAGGCATTTTAATTCAAAAGGCTTAAAAGCAACAAGCATTGGATCTTTGCATATGAACGCAAATGCTTTTTAAGAATAATACAAGAAAGACAAACAACCTACAATAAACACTTACCACAAATCTCTCTAACACAGGCACAAGCGTCGACAGGTTGTGATTTGGAAGGTAACCAGCGATTGAACTGCGAATGCTCCCACTGTCATTGGATAGGGAAAAAACAAGTGAAAACTGCAAAAGATTACTATGGTTAACAAGACAGAAAAGGTCAAAGAAGGGGTGAAGTTATGAAACCTTTCAGTAGAAAGAAATGCAAGCAGCAATGCTGCATAAGCTTCTACAATCATCTTCTCTGCTTCTTTCTCGCCTTGTAGAACAGCTGCCTCATCATTCTGCACAAAGCAATAACATTATCTTTAGTCAGCATAGCTTCAATTGCTCCAGCTGAATTTCTAATGCTCCTGGAGACCATTATAACTAATCTTTAAGCAACCAAAGATGCACAAGTGTGGATATGCATAGATTTGTGAAACATTAAATGAAAAAATGAGAAAAGGAAACAACTCACCCATGGCAGCAAGTTCTCCTCAGCAGAGGCATCACCTGCTCCTTGGTTGGCCAAAAAGATAGAACACAGCAGCGGAATCACATCCCTGTGACTCTTGTTTTCTGACCCTTCTGAGTTACGTATCGAAACACTTGCTGTAGCAAGCCTAGATCTACCGGCCACCATTCATTAAGTTTCAAATAGTAATTGCATTAGAAAATGCAAGAAATGTCCAGGTAAATATCAGGAAAAGGAAATGTTTCCAGGCAGACTCAAACTGTTAAATCCAAAAAAAGAGTCCCAATTACAGATGAACAGGAAGCCTGACCGCACGTCAATGGGACAGGCACAGTTTGACCAAGCTATGGGCTGGGCTGGGCTTGGGTCTGGCTTGACCCCAACGAATACAACCCCCTATTGCCATCCCCAGTCCCAATTACCATGAATAAAGACTAAGCTAAATCATCACAGATGAGGTTTCTAAATGAAGAAGTTGCATACATGGGATGATAGGATCTTTCATTGTCTTTTTAAGCAACCAAATAGGAGAGACAGAACATTGCGCAAGTAATAACATCTTTCTAACACATAATAATAAGGAAATGGGGCACAAACAAACAACGAAACTACAAAAACCAAAATGTTCAAAAATCAGATAACATGCTGTATGTTTGTAACAACCAATTTGAGAAATTAATAAGGTATAAGAGTGACAAATTATTAAAAGTGAAACTAACCTGTTATCCCCATCCTTCTCCACCAAGTTCACAAGCAAGCCCAATATAGCAACAAGGAAATCTAATTCTTGATCATTGAGATGAATTTCGGTCCGATTCTCTGGCGAAATAGTTGAAGTTTCATCTTTCATCACATTTGAGAAAGATAAAGGTGAGCTGAATGAAGGGAAGTGGCCAGCAATCAGTGAAGACATAGTCTCCAGTCCGCCACAGGCAGCAATTTGTTGACACCCAATTGGGTTGTCATTTGTCAAGTTCATGAGAACCTGCGAAAGCATCATGTCAATTACAGAGGAAAAGTGAAGTATGATGAAACTAATGCTGGCAAGAAAAATACTTTAACGGCAGTAAGAAGACAGTCTTCCACTAGGCTCGAACATTCTTCATCAATGGCACTGCAACCTGAGTTTTGTGGAAATTGCTGATTTTTCAACTTATTTGATGTTAGTTTGCAATGTTGACCGTTACTTGTTTCTTCTTGGCTCATTAATTGATATTGGCATTTTTTCCCAAGCTCTCTAGACACTTTCAGACTATTTCGGTTCCTAGATTTCTTTGGTCTTCCATGTAGTAGTTCCCACTTTGAGGGTAGAAATTCATCTTCATCAAATGCGAAAGGATCTTGGCTGTCTTCCAAAAGTTCACATGTAGAATCTTTTCTAAGAGTAGACCTCTCAACCAGTCCAAATCTTTTCTTCAAGTCAGTACTAATTAAAGATGATCCATTACTATAATTCCTTGGTGTGTCACTACATGAGCTAGACATTGAAGATCGAATTCTCACTTTTAATGGACAAGCATCATCCATTAATGTGGTACTTTCAGACATGCCAGCAGGAAGACGTAATCGCGTGGTTGACCTCTGAGACACACTGACACCGCATGCAGAGATGCTCTCTTCGCCACAGCAATGTGGGGAGGAACTTATAGGCACAAGCTCATTGCTTTCTACTGCAAATTGAAAAGAAATGATCCAGCGTGAGAAGAGAGAGGGAGGCAACAAGAGTACGAGGAAATTATAGATACATTCGGGAAAATGAGCACCATTGTAGTCCACAGAAGAAAGCATATCAGATGCACGATCGCTCCCATCAGAGACACTACTAGGCTTTCCATCAAAGGAGGTCGAAGAAGATGTTTTAAGAATATAAAGACCTAAAAATCAATGCCATCAGTCCTCAGAATGCACGTCAGGTTTAATCTTTCTTAACGGAAAACGGGAAATGGAGAAAAACTAGAAAGAAATATAGTCACCCGATAGGATCTTGATAATGCTTATAGTCAGTTTCGTAAAAGAAAATTGTGAGCAATGGAAATCCACTTCTCCTTTCAGTTCAAGCAAATGACTCTACATAACAAAGAGAAAACAAAACATAAATAACTCAATAATTCAGCATTTAGTGACAGATCCAGTTCTAGCAGCCAACCTTAAAGAAATTGTGAGGAGAACAAAAACAACAAGCGAGATTAATCTAAAAGTACCTGGTTCTCTTTACTTAGAAACGTGGCATTTTCCATGATTTTCAAACATTTCAAAAGAAGCATCAAGCATTCCAGACCTAACTTCTGATCTTTATTCAAAGGCAACCCATGTTTGGACCAGCTCTGCAGGTAAAAGTTTGGTGGGTTTTTAGTTGCCTTTTCAATGCAAAATGTCCTAACTACGACTTCGAGACCAGAACAATAATTTTAAATAAAATATGGCATTATAGCCATTTTCAGCACAATCTAAGAATCAGAAAATTGTTGTGCACAAAAGAAGTTACAGAATAATGAATGAATAGACATCACCACTCTACATATTAAAAAGTCAACGAAGCATTAGTTTAGATCATATAGAGCTAAAGTAAACAAAAATGTATGCATGCCCAGATTCTGTTCCAAAAAATAATACCATGAGACTGCAATAAGTACTATATAAGAATAAAATCCAAGAGGCAGGGACAACAATTATATAAGGGCTCCATTAATTATTAGAGAACTTAAGGAATGGTTACAATACATTTTCTTACATAAAATCACTACAAGTGGTAACCCAAAGCAGAAACTCCCAGGTAACCTGCCAGTGTTACTAATATATGTGAATGCGCACATAAACTTTTAGCTAAGACACAATTCTAATTTCTCATAAGTTAACTGGAGAAACAAACTAGGGTAAGAAAACTTCTTAGCATTCAGCAACTACAAGTAAAGGTGCTTCAGCAGACACAATGGACCATAATTAACCACTCATGACATAGATCAAGCATACTCTACACTGAAAAAAAAAATCTCACACCTCTATAACACAGTGACAATTCATGGCAACTTCAAAAACAGCATCAAGTCCTCCTTGCTCTCGGAGCTTCTCCTTAAAATTTCCCCCCATCTTCCTTGTTGTGCCAGATGTGTCTGGAGAAGTAAAACCAGGATAAACAAATTGTTTTGCAAACAGTAAAACATAGAGTAGAGTTATAATATCACGTCATAAGTATGTGCCTCTTAGTCTATGTATAGCAATGTATCACAGAGCACATAATTACATGCACAAAGGCACAAAAAATCTTGCGTATGGGTAGTTGGGTCAACAACTAACAGTGCGATGAAAATTAGAAACCCAAAACCCTTACCTACTATTGATCAGTTGATCATAGAACACTTTTTGACCATAGTGATAATCAACAGGCTTAAGTTTACCATAAGTTGTAGGATAATTGTGAAGGTCAAGTCATGGCTAAAGTTTGTAAGAAAAAGCCAATTGAAAAGTGCAAGCAAATTATGTTAAGTAATTAATTAATATTTACAATTAAAAATAGTCAGACCATCATAAAATTTCAAGCTGAAGGTGGCCAAATGATAACAATCAATGATACATCAAGATAGAAGAGAAGTAATGTCGGAAGCCAAAATCCTGAAAAGCTTAAAAGCATATAAAGAACAGCAGAGACCACAAACTTTTTAATATATGAAATTCATCTTAAGTATAAACATGAAAAGACTCTTTCTTGACTCTAGCATTCCAATACTTCTGAGTGAAAGTCCACGATTCTCACTAATTTCACCACATCTTGATCACATTAAAATCGAATATTATCATTAGTTCTCATGCTAAATCACAAGAGATATGGAAGACTCATTGTCTATTCATACTGTAGAAACCACTGATTGTCAGGAATTACCTTCAAAAGATATCTTAGCCAAACAAGCTTTCTCCATAATCAACAAAGATATCCATTTAGCACTTAGTTCTGGCCGGTCCAGTCCACTATCAGCCCCATTTAACTTCATATCCTTGCAGCTAACAAGAATTTCCTGAACTTTGGCAACAATTGCAGTAGAACTTGAGTCTACCAGTTTACTTGAATCTCGTAGGATATCAGAATCCTTGCGAAATCCCAAAAGCTTATTGCCTATACTTCGAGCTTTGTTTTCAGCAGTTGCAGAAATGACAGGCTTCAGCAATTTTATCAGAAATCGGATGCAGCTGGGAGATTCTAATAGGTGATCTTCTTGACCCTTAAACAGTAAAATTAAATTTCTTTAGTAATTACAGTTTTAAGGGAACAAATAAATTCAGAGATTGGAAGTCAATCCTTAAAACAAATGAGATATACACTATGAAGCAAATCTTAAACCAGAATTTGATTTCAATCTTAGACACCATGTATTGGACAACTTAAGGCATATCACATAGAAGTAGTAAACGTTTTTACATACTGGCTCATTCATGTTGAGAAAGTAGAACTTATGAAGGGGCCAAATTAACATTTTGACTTGTTTCAGTCAACCAAGGGATCAGATTACATTATTGAGCTCAGCCACACACATATCACAAAAACAGAGCAACTCTTATCATACTCTTTGCCCACAAGATGATTTCTTAACTCTGTTTTCTTGTTAACCAGTACAAGGATGAAGACAAATAGCCAAGAATGTTACTTACATCACCCGTTAGAACATAGAAAAGAGCTGCAGCTGCAACGTTACTAGAGAAGTCATCAAAGCTGAGACCCATAATAGCATCAATTATTGTCTTTGCCATCCTGAAAAGAAAAACTCAAAATGTTTGATTTTTGGAAAATAATTTCTGCCTAAAATCAGTATACTACAGAGATAAGATAAAAGAGCCATCTCATCTATGATCACTCTGTCTAAATTTGTTTTTCGTTCAATAGAATCCTAAGAAGGACAAAAAAATTTTGGTAGTCCAAAAATAAGCAGCAATGTCAACTGAAGACCAGTGATTTCCAGGAAGCAATGGGGGAGTAGGCAAAATTTATTAGTTAATAATCCAATAATTTCTAATTCTTGACGCGGTACAAGGCAACACCTTTTTGAATTCCAAAAATGTTGATTAAGCCAAACAACAGGTTCAATTGAGAACACTAAAAGCCAGAC
This sequence comes from Erythroxylum reticulatum, assembly GCA_025504915.1. Taxonomy (NCBI): domain Eukaryota; kingdom Viridiplantae; phylum Streptophyta; class Magnoliopsida; order Malpighiales; family Erythroxylaceae; genus Erythroxylum; species Erythroxylum reticulatum. The sequence continues at coordinate 27,445,657 of JANSVA010000002.1, read as the reverse complement.
GCTTTGAATTTAACTACGGAATGACTAAAAGAAGTTCTTTCGTTTCCCATTATTATCCACCAAAATTTCAAACTTGTAAAGAAAAACGAACTCCCAATCAAATATTTAAACACAAAACCCAAGAATTCATACCCTTGAGCCCTGAAAAGGCGTCGCTGTTGTGGAGTCCCGCATATGGACAATAGCGACAACAAGCTCCCTCTCCTGATCCTCAAAGGCTGGCCCTTTCTCAACCCGTCAAGAGCAAAATTAACCTCGTCAACATGCTCCATCATTTCCCCAAACTCCTGGGTCTCCATCAATGTCCTGGAATAAGTTGGCCTCTCCAATTTGGGTTTCTTGGACTCTTTTGAAACAACGCCGTTTGAGAAGCTGTAGGGATCGGGATCGAAGGTGGAAGAAGGCCACAGAGAGGAAGACTCCTGAGAGGCTAAAGAGAAATTGTGAAAATCTTGAGATTGGGTTTCTTGGTCCGACAGGACGTCGTCCTCCAACGAATCGGAGTAGGTTCCTCCGGCTACGTCACCTCGACTCCGACGACCGTATGTTCTAACCATCATCTTTGATACAAAGACTCGAATAGAAAGAAGTAGAACCAAAGTTAACGACTTTATCTCTTTTTGACAGAAGAAGAAAGGGCAAAATTGGCACAAAAGGAAAAGGAGAGGGGCGTTTTGGGAAGAAAGAAAATATTCAAATTCGCCTCCGATCGGAGCTGGCAAGGTAAGAGCGAGAGCAGTGAGAGTGGCGGGGGTGGGGTTTGGTTTTGCAAGACGTACTCGTTCGTTTGATGGCTAAATGTATATGGGTATCGGGTCGGGCATGGATTTTTATTTTGCTGCTTCTTTCTTGGTCCGGGGTTCTGAAATTCAGCGCCATCTTATGATGTGTGTGTGAGAGCAAAATAAAAGTCAGTTTTGGTACTCTCTTGTCATTAATTAATAACACAATTCTGGTAACTTTACATACGAATTGATATCTATACTTTGTTATGCGAAGTGGAAAAATGTAATTATTTTAAAAGAACACACTTATGATGTCTCAAAATCAGCACAAGTGTAATTGAATTCGTTTATAATATTATTAAGTTTGTTCCAAATAGTGTAAATTAAATTTAATTCAATCTCATTAATGTAATTAAATCCAATTCGTTAATGAATTGGATTCAAATATTTCCAAACAGCCCGATAGTCTTTTCTAATTATCAACTGAACTTTAATTATGAGGATTGAATTATGTCTCAAGACCACCAATTGATTAAACCAAGTTTGAAGACTTAATTCTCCACTAGTTGAGAAAAAAAAAGTTAAATTTTGACACATATCTTTTTATAATGATAATGTTAAATTAAAGGAGGTTAAAATCTATGTTTTAATGAAACATAAATAATATTAATGATTTTTTTACGAAAGCAATATGAAATAATTAATACTCATGCATAAAAAAAAGATACATCTTATAAAAATATTAGATATAGATTGAAGTTCAACTCATTTAAGAGAAGAACAAAATCAAGACTAAGGAACGACAAGCACAACAAAGTTATAAATAAGTATATGTTTTTTTAAAGACTAAGGAACGACAAGCACAACAAAGTTATAAATAAGTATATGTTTTTTTAAGAATAAAAAATATGTAATATTTATTATACTTCCTACTTGGTTACTTTAATATTTTGGTCTTTTGTTTTTGTCTTTCAAATTTTGGTAAAAAATATATGTGTGGGAACAAAAACATCTTATATTAAAAGATATAATTCGTGTACTTGAAGGTACTGAGAGTTTTATTATTAGATATAACTCAACATTAAGTAAGCTTGTGTCCTCACAAACTCTTGGTCATACAGGCGTATAGTGACGGAAGACTCCAAGAGCTCTTGGACCATTTCCTTTAACAACTAGAACTAATTAATCCTAATTTCAAGCAAAAATATCACAATTTAACAATTAGAAAGCAAAATCGCATATATTCTCAATTCTAGGTAAATTTTCATCCAATATGCATGCAATTCATCAAATTGAATCAATATAGCATATAGGTAAGGATAAAATTCGACTATCAAACCACAGTTAATCACAAAATCAAACAAATTTATAAAAAAGCATAAAGCCTTAACCATCCTAGCATTTTCAGGGGAGGGGGTTAAAGTCCCCAAAAATTGCAAAACACCATTTATTCATGCATAAACAAGTGAAATCCATAAGAATATTTACTTAGTTGTGGCAAATTGGTAAGAAAAACACAAGAAATGGGTTGGGGAGTTAGAGTGGTGACAGCTAAAAAGTTAAAGAGAAGAGAGAATGAGAAAAATGAAAGAGATATGCCAATTTAAGGGTTGTCGCACAGTTACACAGTTTGCTACATGGTCATGTAGCTCACTATGTAAGTGACAAACTTGTAATTTATTGCAGACTTACACGGGTGTGTATCTAACAATGTAAGTCTACATGAGCGTGTCTATAGAGCATGTAGCTCTTTGTGAACGTGTCTAACATGAAAAATAGCTGGAAAATTTTTAAAATTTGCACTCAAAGTTATGAAACCTTAACGCGTATACCCTAGCCTAATCATTATCCACAATCTCTTTAGGATGCTTAACGTCCTAACATAAATTACCTCAAAACTTAATAAAATCCTATGCTAACATCAAATTAGAAATAAATTAAATAGAATTTGAAAACAAAACCTATTTTAATTGTTGGGTTACCTCCGAAGTAGCACTTGTTTAATGTCATAAGCTCAACATACCTTCCATGCTTAAGGCAACTTATATAAATGGGGTTTTTGTAGTCTTATCGTAAGTTCCATAACCTCTAAATAAACTACCAGTTTTTGCTTATTACTGCATTTTTCCTTTGGTTTACGACCTTGAACTTGCACAAGCTTTGGTAGACCTTTAAAGGTAAAGTACTACAAAATATCTAATAATGAATCATTAGATTCAATTACATAAGTTCAAGAGTAGGATTAATGACATTATACATTATAAAAAACGTCTTCAGCCCCTACCCCTAATATTAACTTGTCTTCGTCATCATCTATTATTGATTTAGCAGTCGCCAAAAAGGGGTTAACTAAGGACTAGAGGTACTTCTACATCTTACTCTATATCAAGAACCACAAAATCAATTGGGAAGACAAACTTATCAACCTTAATAAGAATATCTTATATAACTCCCATAGGATATTTTATCGACCTATTTACTAGCTACACACTTATCCCAGTAGGCTTTAGTTAACCTAATCCTAATTTCTTAAATAATAAATAAGGTCTCATATTAATTTCTGATGGTAGGTTGGCTAAAGTCTTATTTATTTTTAAACTACCAATTTGATAGGGAATAGTCAAACTCCCTAAATTTGTAAACTTCTTTGGAAGTTTGTATGATAAATCTTTTACATAGTTATTTTAAGATAATACTTTAAGCTATTTATATATTAAAAAGAGGTTAAATGTACATAACAAAACACATGTAAAGATTTCATCCAATTATATTCACATATAAGATCAATCTCATCAATTAGGAAAAATTCAAAAACTAAAACAATTATAATTACGGAAACCTATGAATTATGCTAAGTTAATACGTAAATAAAAGGGGGGTCTTTAATGTTTAAACAAATCAAATTTAGGGATCAAAGAAATAAAACACGAATCTAACATAATATTTACAAATGAATAAGTATGTTTTAAATTTTAGTTTAGTCAAGAAATTTTGATATATCTAAAATAATATGAGAAATTTAACAAATTAAATGCAGAAAATCAACTAGTTAGTTTCTACTTGTTCCTTTTTACTTTTAGAAATTGAACTAGCTCAACGCATCAAGCACAAAGAAACACAATCAACAACTAAAATTGACATAAAAATTCTAACAATTGCATAAATGCTAAATCCACTCTGTAATCAATTTAATTAAAATAATATCTCAAATAATCAAAACCACATAACTAAAATAGAATCCAACAATTAATCATAGGAAACTAGAAACAAAGAGAGTAAGGTTTTTGAAAAACTCATTGAATTTTTCTACCTTTATAGATCTCAGACCAACCTTAAGGTATGAAATTTCTCCTCTATCAGTCATGAACCAACTCGAAACAGGTAGGAATATGGTTCTCCAAACACTCCCGCACCTCCTTGTATTAACTCTTTGCTTCAACCCACTTTTAAAGATAGAATCTCTTGAAGAACTCTCTTCTCGTATGACTGTTTGCTTTTTTTTTCCTCCCCACAGTTTCCTTTTCAAGCCTCTGAGAAACATCCCAGCCGCCACACATTTTTGATTCTTTGATAAGTTTCTACTTATCTCTTCCATTTTGAAGAGATTTTGAGTTGGTTTTTATGTTTTTTGCTTTTTCTGTTACTTTGCATTTCATTTTTGTCTTGATTGATGCTTTGTTTCTTTTATTTCTACTTTGCATTTATTTGTTACCTCTACTGCCGCATTTTTGGTTCTTGTCCTATTGCATTTTATTATGCTACTTGGATTGTGTTGTTTTGCTTGTGCTGATGGTGTTTTGGTGCTTTTGTCCAACTACTGTTTTGTTCTTTTATTGGGTTGTTTTATGTAATATACCACTCTCATAGAGCATATGCCCGATATACCTAAGGATATTCGGAAACATATTTTACAAAAGGGCATGTTAAGACGATTGCATTTCCAAAATTTTAAGGCATCATATATCAACTCATTACATATTTTAATCATTTCAAAATAAAAGCATTTCAAATCTTCATTTTGAATCATTTCATTCACAATCATATTC